>JAUCNO010001819.1:6320041-6352464 GCA_032353835.1 Enteromius viviparus
ATTCTAATTTTTATGGTCCTGATTGATAAATTGTATTAAAAAAGCATATGTTTATGTAAAAAGCATAAATTCTATGAAAGACTTACAGTATAAAACACCTTAATCATGGAAAAGAATAGACAAAGTATTAATATTGACAATGTGCAGATTCAAAGTCATCAGTTCATAGATGACTCTTTAATAACAAACATGAGTATTTGTGCTGTGAGTTGCCATGAATTGTTATGACAATGGCTACACTCCAGTTGCGACAGATAGTTATTAATTTTACCGTTTATGACCAGTCAATATCACATTTTATCTTTACCTAACCTTTTATACTATGTATTTATGTGCATTCTTCTACACTCTTTGCTGTAACACTGCATATTTAGCCATTTCTGTGGTTTTATTATACCTCCACCTACTGGACGTTGTCTGAAACACACGCTCGTTAATTCTACATCAAGGAGAGAAAAAAATGTCACATTGTAGTTTTATATTTGCAAAAAATGTACATAGCACACGGTACTTTTTTAAAAGGACAGCTATTAAATGTGTACATTAATTGTTTACATTTGCAAAAAATGTCTGTATTTTAAGTTTTAATTTTAATCAAATAGGCTAAGTGTAACTCTGTACTCTTCTCAACAACAACAAATAAGTTTACAGATGGGTGTTAGTCAATGCATTCAAAGGAAATGTGGATAAAAGCAAGATGTCTCAACAACCCGTGTAAAAAAACGATTCAGTTCTGAACCCCTGGACTGGAGAAGTTTCCATGACGTGCGCTCGTAATTTCATGTCAGCCTGTAAAAACTTGTCTGTTTGTAAGAAACTATTTAATAAAATAATTGAGTTTATTATAGCGGATAGTTTATTTGTACGACCTCTTTATATTTATACTGAAAATCGATTTATTAATTAGCTGCAACCAAAAAATTAGAATGAAGGGGAGGGCATCTGGCAACCAAATCTATCATGTGACCTTCGGTTTGATAAAACAAAAAAGTAGGTCAGTGCCTGTTTGCAGGAGGTCCGAGGAAACTGCATGTGTCATCTCAGCATCCTTTAACGGTACGATTTATACCTAATTAAACTACAATGCAAGTAATTATTACTACGATCAATCTCGAATTCGTACGTTTTGAAAATAAAATTGCATAGCCAGTAATTTTGGCATGCATTTTAGTAAAAGCAATTTTAGTAAAAGATTTTTCTAATCTTCTAATGCGCGGTGAGTATGCATTTTAGTAAAGCAACTTTAATTTTATTGACGTAGTTTTTGTTGTTCCGCTACGTCAATAACAAAGCAGGAAGTAATAATGTTTAGTTCCGGCGCTGCGATGGCCGAGTGGTTAAGGCGTTGGACTTGAAATCCAATGGGGTCTCCCCGCGCAGGTTCGAACCCTGCTCGCAGCGAAAATGTATCGTTTTGAGGAAGTGAAAATGGAAATGTCGTGTCAGAAAAGTGCGCAAGGTATGTTGTTGGTATATGAAAGATATGTTGAATCCAACATGTAACGACATGACTTGTATCCATAGGTGTGGGTAACTATGAAAACAACTATTGCTGGCAAGTTACAATTTTCTCAATAATACGGCAATTAATATGTAAATAATTATTTAATTATCAATGTAAAAACTAAAGTGCATATACAGTGGGAACGGAAAGTATTCAGACCCCCTTACATTTTTCACTCTTTGTTATATTGCAGCCGTTTGCTAAAATAATTTAAGTTCATTTTTTCCCCCTCATTAATGTACGCACAGCCCCCATATTGACAGAAACTGATATTTCGGTTTTTCTTTTTTAATAAATCTGCAAAAGTGAACTTAAATGATTTTAGAAAATGGCTGCAATATAACAAAGAGTGAAAAATGTAAGGGGGTCTGAATACTTTCCGTACCCGCTGTAACGTTAGATAGAATGTTGTCAACACTGTTTTATTTATTTTTTTAAGTCATGCATGTAAATGAGGCAGACAATCAATTCCACATATGTCCGTGTTACTTCTCTCTAAACTTGATAAAGTATAACGTGCGTTGTATAATACTGTTGTTTTCATATATTTTCACTTTGTTGTTGTTTTACAATTTGCAATGAAGATGCAATTTCAATACACACAAAGGGTTAATTTGATTGAGCTGCCGGGTTAGCTGGACAGATTCCAGCTCGTCTTCGATATAATTAGACGAGCTTTCGCAGTCGCTTTGAGAGACTGACAGTCAGACCCCAGCACTGTCACCCGTAGACAGCTGTAGATACCAGCCCGAAATACAGGAAGAAGGTTGGGAATATAATTGTAATCTGGACAGGTTTCCCAAGGAAACAACATGTTGCCTACATCTGCGGTTTTGCATCTGTTTTGCCAGTTTTGTCAGCTTCCTTACTCTTGCCTTCCTTTTGCATAAAGATGTCTGGCTTGGGGAAGCTGCGTGTCGCTGTTATCGGAGCTGGTGCCGCGGGACTCTGCGCGGCCCGCCATCTTCTCTCCCGCGGGGACACCTTCGCGACACCTGTGGTGTACGAACTCACCAACAATATCGGAGGAACCTGGGTCTATGAGGAAAGAGTGGGGTGTTACGACAATGGCTTACCGATTCACAGCAGCATGTACAGGGACCTCAGGTGATTTTATAAGTGTTTGTTCTTTTTATGGCACTAATGTAATTGTAAAACTTTATATTTATTACATTGCACTTGTAACAATACCATCAAAACAAGACATATAGCGATGTCACTTAAAACATGTTTAATTACATATTAAGTGTCCATCTTACTACATGCCACATGACAAGAATATTTACTTATTGAAGTGTAATGTGAATTAGTTACTTTAAGATTCTCTTTTTTAAGCTCTTATTGAAATATCAGTGGCATGTGATATATTTTTAAAGTAGTATAATATTTTTCTGTTGTATTCTTCTCGCATACTAGAACCAATATTCCCAAAGAGGTGATGTCTTTCCCTGATTTTCCTTTTGCAAAGCATCTCCCCTCTTTTGTCCATCACACCGAGGTACGGAAGTACCTTGAGCAATACTGTGATCATTTTCGCCTGTGGGACCACATACAGGTGAAAAACATAATACTTGTAGCTCAGTTTGTTCATTTTTAAAATAGTCCCACCTTCTTCATGTTCTGCTTTTAAGAAAAAATCATGCTCCTTGCATAGTTGCGACAGTTATTAATTTTATAGTTTATGACCAGTCAAAGTGACTAACCAAAATACCTTATCAAATACCTTATCTTTACCCAACCTCCTATACTATACCTTATCCTTATCTACAGTACATTTATGATTAGCCTGTGTGAGATTGTGGAAAACTACTAAAGAATTAATGTTCGCCTGTACAAAGAACTGAAAGTTTCTGATGCATCAGTTGGCTTGATAGCCATCAGTCTCAATGTAAAAGAAAAACTATTGATGGGTGTATTTCTCTATTTCAACAAGTTTGGCACCTCAGTGGCTTCAGTGACCCCAGTAGATGTGAAGGGTGGGTGGAATGGGTTGGCTTGGGATGTCACCACCAACGATGGTCTAGACCACAGTAAATCCACTACAGAGAGATTTGATGCTGTTATGGTGTGCAATGGGTAAGTGTACAGCAAACTGAGTGACGCATTCTCTGTAAAACTTTCCTATGCGATTAGTCAAAACGTACATGTCTAGATCAATAAGGCTATTGAGTTCAGTGGATTAAACAGTAACTAATGATGCAACGAATCTGTATTGCACTTTCACTTATACACTGTGCCAGTTTTTCCGGGTACGATCTGAATCAGGTGAAAAAAAATTCTGATTACAAAGTGAGTCTTTCAAGTTAAATTGTGTGTGTTTATTACAGACATTTCTATGATCCCTACATCCCTGCAATACCTGGACTGGAAAAATTCAAAGGTTTTCCCTTTCTTACGTTATCTAACATGTCTTTACTTTGTAAATCAAGAGAATCTGACATCAGTAAAACCAATTGCTTGTGTACCTGGCAGCAAAATACCTTTGACATGTGCTTAGACTTGCAAATTCTTAAATGGTTCTTTGCTGTTGCAACACGTTATCAGATACTGAGATATTCTGAGAAAATCAAACCATGGCTTTGGTTGGAAAGTAGACCCAATTTTGGTTAATCATTATATTGCATTTATCAGTTGGTTAATTAAAAGTTAGTTCTTTATGTATATTTTGGTGCCTTTGTTATACAGTTTCATATCACGGTAAATAACGGAATGTTATATATATATAAAAGAAAAAGAAATTGTGCCTTGCACGCTCAAACTAATTTGCAGGTGCTTACCATGAAAGCATAATCTAGAAAATATAAAGCATGTATTTATCAATCAGCATTCGTCAGGCTTAAAGGAACACGCCACTGTTTTTAAAAATATGCTAATTTTCCAACTGGCCTAGAGCTGAACAGTTGAGTTTGGCCATTCAGCCAATCTCAGGCCATAGCAATTTTTGCTGCAGCTTAGCATAGATCAGGAGTATCAAACTTAGTTCCTGGGGGGCCACAGCCCTGAAGAGTTTTGTTCCAACCCTGTTCGAAAACACAAACCATGTAGTTTTCAAATGAGCTTAAAGGACTTGATTAGCTGGATCAGTTGTGTTTAATTCGGGTTGGAGATAAACTCTGCAGGGCTGTGGCCCTCCAGGAATCAAGGCATAGATCATTGAATCGGTTTAGACCAGTAGCATCTCGTTCAAAAATAAATCTGAACCAGAAAAAAATGAGTTTCAGTATTTTTCCTATTTATAATTTTTTATATATGACTAGGAACTATATTCTCATTCTGGAGTAATGGTTAAGGAACTTTGCTGCTGTACCATAGGTGCAGCAGGAGCAAGGATATTACGCAGAGCCTTAAAATGCTGGGCACTGTTTTCAGGCGCTGTATAATATCATTGCTTCTGTTGTTTAACTCTAGGTGTGTTGGGTAATTAGTTTATTTTTAAAAAAAATTAATAACAGCGTGTTCCTTTGACCACAACATTGCCAGTTAAATATATTTTGTGATGACGCAGGTTTGACTAGCCTGTAGTCTTTATGTATTTTCTAGTTTTTCCGTGTTGTAAGAAAAGTTGTATTTTGTCCAAATGTATGTTGTTGTTTTTTTAGGGACGCTGATGCACAGTCATGATTATCGTAGTGCTGAACCTTTGGCGGGAAAGTCAGTGGTGCTGCTGGGAGCCGGTCTCTCTGGATTAGACATTGCTATGGAGCTCTCCAATGTTGATGCTCAGGTCTTTCACAGTGTTAAATTATTTCGCTACTTGTAATGCTGCATTTTGTACTTAAGATGGAATATACAACATAACTTTTGCACAGATTTTCCCAAATTTGAGTTGGCAGAGAATCACATAGTGTATGATGGATGCAGATTTTAGCTTAGAATTTTTTTTAAGCTTCAGAATGTTTCCATCTGGAAGAAGATTAAACATGTCTGATATTTGAGCCGATTTCAGAATACATATTGTTTTCTTTTGTCGCCCTAGAACTGTTAGTGTGCAGTCCACAAGAATTTTAGAATTCTTACCCAGATTTTTGGCTCAATTTACAGTCTGGAGAAGTGGACGCTAGTTGCTGAAAGTCAGAGCCAGTCTGCAGATTGATTTAAGTAAATTTTTTGAAAGGGCAATAGAAAGGGAGTTTTACTTTCTCAACCATACAACAAAACATGATTAAAACATGTAATTCGGGAGTTATTATGATTATTATGTTATTAAGAAATCAAATGCAACTGTGCACAGAATTAATATGGGATGCTGCAGTATTTTTTATATTAATAATATGATATGGCCTAGGCTAGTTAAGCAACATGACATGCATTTTAACCTGAACACCAGTTTTACTGCAAATTTAATACTGATTTCATGCAGGAGTTCAAAAAGTATTCAATATTAAGTGACATTTTAGCATCACTTTATTCTGCAGAGAATTTTTTGTTGATCCTGTTTTTTTTTAATTGTTAATAGTTCTTTAGTGTCTTGTTTTATATTTACTGTAATTAATATTAAATTTCTAATATGAAAAATCACGCATATATGTAATAAGGTTAGTAAAAACAAGAAAGCCCTTTATATAGGCTAAAATATCCTGGAAATCAACTTAAGTATGCAGTTATTAACTTTAATCATATAAAATGTAATCTCCCAGCAACAAAATTATGTCAATGTCCAGCCCTGCTTAAGCCTTTATTCCATCATTTGATATAAATAATGTTTGTCAAAGTCTGTTAGTGTGTGATCCTAGTGTTTTAACATCTGCTGAGTACACTACAAATGTAATGTGGTGTATACCAGCCTTCTGTCATTCAACTTATGTCATCCATATTTAGCTCATTTACAATTTACAAAATCGTCCGGGTGCTTAGTGTTTTTCTTTCTTTCTTTTTTTTTTTCAAAATATGTGGAATGTATTTCAGTTTTTAATGTGTGTTAATATTTGTGACAAAAGAAACCAACTTGCTCTTGTGCTTTTAAATGCATATATATAGAACGCTGTCTAAACTCTCAAATATATTGTACTTGCTACCTTATGCTCAGCATTTAAAGAATTTTATTTGGAATGCCTTGTTTACCGTGTACCATTATTGACCTCCAGGTTATCCTGAGTCATGGACAGCGGCCATTGACCTGCCCCCTTCCTCCAGGGGTCCAACAGGCTCCTCCAGTAACCTCTGTACTGGATGATGACACTTTAGAGTTCAAAAATGGGGAGAGAGCCAAGCCAGAGGTTTTTTTGTTTTGCACAGGCTACAACTTCACCTTCCCTTTCCTGGATAAGAAAGTGGGTGTAAAAGTGCAGGAGCACCTCGTCTTCCCTCTCTATAAGTTTCTAATACCTCCAGCCTACCCTTCACTCTTTATAGTGGGCATCTGTAGAGCTATATGCCCCTTTCCACATTTCCATGTTCAGGTTAGTTGCAAAGCAAAGGAGATTTTGTTAAAGGGAATATGTGCCATTGAGGTACGTCTCAAATTTCACTTAAATCTTCAAATTGTTTCTGTTTGTTTTTCCCAGTCTCAGTTTGTCCTCTCAGTGTTGGATGGTTCTTTCCGCCTGCCATCCCGTGAGGAAATGGAGAAAGATATTGAGCTGGACATTGCCGCCCGTCGTGCCCGTGGAATTTCCACCCGCCATATCCTTAAACTGGATTCTGAGCAATGGGCCTACAATGATGAACTCGCTCTTCTTGGGGGATTCAAACCCCTCCCACGTTATTGGAGCAACCTGTATGAATCCAACAAGGTGTTCCGTGCCCGAGATATGCTCAATTACAAAGCCTACAACTACACTGTCTTGGAAAACATGGAGTGGAAGGTGCACGATTTGCATGGCCAGCAGCTGGAGAAACCTCTGGCGGTTAAAAATACATTGTAAGCTGTGATGGATAAAAATACACCATCATTAAGGTGCTAACAAACATATGTCAGTGTAGCAAGTACTTTTAGGAAATTAACAAATTGCTCAGTACTGATACGTTTTGCAATTATAATTTTTTTTTAATGTCTAACCATACAATTATTTTTTATTAGAGTAGCCCCTATAAAAAATGTCTAAATAAGATATGTCTAATTTTGTTGTTTGTGATAAACTGCTTTTTAAATAACAAATCATAACTGAATATAAACAGTATGAACTTTGTCAAGAATACATGTCATCATATAAAATTGGCCATTAAGACCAGAAATCCAAAACCAATGTGTAACCAAAGTAACACTTATAGGGATTGTTCAACCAAAAATTTTAATTATCACTGTCTTGACATGTCAGTATGAAAGCATGTGTTTTTTGGGGGGGAAATGATCCACATAATATATATCCTAAATAAATCCATGTCTCCACAACCCATATTGTGTATTGTGAAGTATAGCATCAGGTAGTCAGCACTTTTTCTAAAAGCGTAACCACTAACACAGTAGTCAATTAATGTTCACTTTTATTTAATAATCATACCACACAGAAACAAAAGGCACCGCTGGGATTCGAACCCAGGATCTCCTGTTTACTAGACAGGCGCTTTAACCAACTAAGCCACGGCGCCTCGTGCCGACACGTTGAAAATTTGATTAGAAGAACATACCAGTCGGCTACTAATATTTACTAATTCCTACGTCTGAACTCATTCCTATATTGAAAACATTTGGACTTTGAAATCTCATGACATTTCCGTAATTCTGACTCAAGCTGACCCTGCTAAGTACACACAAGCGCACACTTTTGGAGTTTTATATTTACTTCGTCAAGTAACGTTAACTTTAACAGTTTTGATGCAATACACAGTGCATAATTTAGATCACGAAGTTCTGTGAAAAGCAACTGCATTACTGCGGTTGTTTATATAACGTTAACTCGCGAAGCTAATGCTAATGCAAAACAGCGAATAAATCCTCAGCCACGCGGTGGCAGCGCATGCTACACGACCAAGACCTAGCGGAACGGGACGTTTTAAAGCAGTTTAGCGCAACTTTACGTTTTGTGAAGCTATATCACAATCTGACGCACTGGATTTTTTTAACAGTGATAAAGGTTGAAATTGCGTGCATAGACACAACTGAAACAATGCAGACGCATCATTCAAGCTAAATTATGAGTCACCGTGGTTCTTTCCATTTAAGTAACTTTCACTTATGTCGCCATCCCAGAAATAGGGTCTACCAGGGAGATAAAGAAAGACCACAAATTATTCATTCAGCCCTCTTTAGCAACAGCATCGTTCAGGAATTCCGTGTTCTTATTCGAACACTTTTCACGTTCTGGGTTTTTTCACCGGTGCTCTTGAATCATCACAGAAGAAAGTGACAGATTCACCTCAAACAGACGCTTTATGTCACATGGCCAAAAATTAAAAAGGTTAAAGCACAGATCCTCGCTACCCCAAATGCTTTATTGAATACATTTAATAACGTTGAAAATCCTTTTTGAAACCTGATTCTTGGGCATAATATTCCCACGTGCTTATAGCTATGCTTCCAGATGTTTTCACTCATCTGTTCAGTACTATTCCACTCTACTGTTTTTTTTTTCTTTTCCTTTCTACACATTTTTCTAATTTCAGTCCAAGCCACTGGTTTTCCAAGTGATGTAATATCCTGGATACCACAATATCCCAGAGGTACAGTGTACAGTCATGACTTAACATTTCTATGCATTACCAATGGATATGATTTAAATTGACTATTTATATGACTATTAACTACAAAACATAAATGTCAATTTTGAGATTTTACTCATCTGAGCTAAATAAATAAGCTTTCCATTGATTTGAAATGGATTGAAAATCTGGAATCTGAGGGTGCAAAAATTGTCTTGAAAGAAAGATGCTCTTGATGTTTTGCCAAGTGAGACATATGATCCACATTACTGTAAAAATGTAAACTTATCCCAGTCTCAATTCATACCCCTAAACCTAACCCTACCCAGAATTTCTTACTAAAATCAGTGGGAAATGATACCTGATTACCAAGGGTGTAGCAGCACCTAACCCTAAAATGGATATTTCCAGAACAATTATCCCTGGTTGATTGGAATGTTGTTCCAGGAACATCTTGTACTTGGTGAAATCACATGCACCCTTTCTTATTGTACTTCATTAATGCAGCAATAATAATTCCACATTTAATTTGGATCAAGAGTATTACGTTTATTTAATCTCACCAAAATATAGGTAGTCATTCTAAATATGTGAATTGCCATACTTTTAAGGCTGAATATTATTGTTTGTTTCTTCTGTGAGCTATACTGTGGTTACAGTGGAAGGTGACTAGAGCCAAATGATTTAGGAGAGATTAAAAACAATGATTCAGATACAGAGAAACAGTGTGTGGTGGAGCCTGTTTTCTAACAGAATTCAGTTTCACAATCACAAAATGGAACTGCACTCTCATCTACAGTGCATATTAATAGCCTGTAATTTCAGAGAGTTGATTGTTTTTTGCTCTGTGTGCTTGGTAATGACCATATATGTTTGTTTGTGTGGGTGTTGGCAAAGGTTGGCTTTTGTAGAACAACATGTCTTCTGTACACAGCCTCTAAGGGTCCAACTTTTTCCATTCTGACACACACACACCAAAGACCATGTGAATCACTGTGGTTACACAGAGTCATCTCCCTGAGCACTAGGAAAATGCGAGTAGCATTTCAATGGATTGAAAAAGGTCTTACAAGGCTGCAATCTTGTAATTATAAAACATATTAATTATATCCTGTAAATAGAAAAATATTAAATATTAAACATGCATTTATAATTAAGTTAGCTTGAGAAAGCTATTTATTATTATTATTATTCTTAAAGCTTATTATTATTATTATTAATAAGTTGGCTTTAAAAAAAACAACTTACTGATCTACCACTTAAAATTATTTTTCTTCTTCTGAGACTACAAAAATATTCGAACAATGAATACCTTTTTAGCGCTGTAGTGTGAAGTGACAGATGGCTGCTGAATCGGCAGAGCTAGCACACGTGAACTGATCATCTCACATAAGCATGAATGAACATGCAAATTTATGTTAAAAGAAACACACAATGTAACAAAATCCATATCTTGTCTCAAAAAATTAGTTTAAAAAAATCTCAGTAAATATATTGTTAGATGAAATGAAAATAAAGTTAGAACTTTATTATTATTAAAAAATACATATTTAAGTCCTTGTATACAAATCAGTTTATTTTAACACTTAATATTATATTCATGTAGTACCAACTGACTGCAGGCTATATTTAACAGCATTAATTGATCATTTGTTTTTGTTGTTGTTTGATAAAATTGTTTATAGTGATGCTGTTATATACAAAATAATCAATATTGAAAAGAATCAGAATCAAATTTTAATTGAATCACAAGCTTGTAAAGCAAAATCATATTGAATTTGTGTTAATAACAAACCCATATTATATTACTACATCCCTGTGAAGGCAAGTAGTTGTTAGGGAAGTAAAGTGAATAATGCTAACTGCCACTGGAAAACATTTCATACCTACTGCTGATTCAGTCCAAGCCACACTGCAAGTCAAATAACCATGTCAAAAGTCAGCATTAGCGTGTGGAGGGATATTGTTGCTCTTTAATGACCGTTTTTTTCTCCAGACAGATGAACACTTCCTGAACCGTCCCAGACAGTGACTGTGAGGAAACACACTGCATCAAGGTGAAAGCAGATAAGAACGGTACAAACAGCAACACATGATTCAGCAGCTTCTTTACTGACTGCTAAACACTGAGTCACAGATGCTCATACACATGTACACACATGCTGCATGTTTTGTTAATGCCATAAAAATCTGATTTCATGAAATGTCTCGAGCACAGTGTCTGTCTGATGTGTTTTATTTGAAATCAGTGGGCTGTGTTTCTACAAGGTTTTCGTCAAGTGAAGACAGGTTTAAGTTATGTAAGCGTCTGGATCCTGTGATCTGTGCACATTTGTGTGTGTTTAGAGTCCTGCAAATGCCTGACTTCCCAAAACAAGGCTTGATATAAAGTCAAACTGATATGCATTTTGTAAAAATAAAGAAATTAAAAAGGATTTATGACCTAGGCACCCAGATACTTTTAGTAACATAATATTTACAGTGCTGTTTGAAAGTTATTAAAAGTAATGCATTACAATACTGTGTTACTTACCCCAAAAAGTAATTAATTACATTACTTAGTTACTTTTTATGGAAAGTAATGCATGCGTTACTTTCGCAATAGTTAAAAAATATGGGCAGAGCTTGAGTGTTTGTTTTTAATATAAGAAGTTTTATTTTATAGAAAATGTAAAAGCCCTACACAAGAGTGATGCATAAACCTCAGGCTGAAGAAAAAAATAAATATAAATAAATTCACATCTGTAAAGTAGAATACAGGAGCAGAAAATTCAACAATCTTCAGCAATAAAAAAAGCAATGAAGCTTAATAGTTAGTTTATGAAGTCATTTTTGCTTGTAAGTATGGTTGAACTGGATCATCAAAGGTCAGCAGTTTTTTCTTCTTGAGCAGGAAGCTGGAGTTTTTGAATATTGCATAAATTTATCCACTTAATATTTCAAAATGTGGCTTGAGTTTGTTCCTTTCTTGGTTGGTTGCCTGTGGTTAGAGTGAAACTTAGCAAACTAAATTCTCATGCTCATTCCAGTGGGAAATGGAGTTGGCGTTCCTTTTGAGTGCTGTGAGTCCAATTTTCCATTCACAGGTTTACTGGAGGGGAGGCTCGGTTGACATGACAACATGACACATGATAAAAGCAAAATGTTACTGTACCACATCAGTAGTCTGCCATTGTTAGGGTAGTAATAAAATAATGCATGATATAGCAGAATTTTTAAATTAGCCATTATGTCAGTGGGAATGAGGCGTAAATTCATAAGACAACTATGTGTAAGAGAGAGGAGATATTACAGTACATTTAATGATACATTTAACTATTTAGAACTTGCATGCAAGACTAATCAAAGACATGTAAACACATCTGGGAACTTAATTAAAGCATGACGTAATGGTTGTATTAGGAGTATACAAACATCCCTGCATTGTTAATTATTTTTATTATTTCTTCACATTTTGGTTTGTTAACAGTATTAAAACTATAACCATGAAACATTTTTTCAGCTGTTTCTTTTGATGAATAGATAGAACAGCATTAATTTGAAATGAATATTTTTCTTTACAATTTTTTGGTAAATTTAACACATTCTTGTATAAAAGTATACATTTCTTTCCAAATTTTGTATTTGGAATTGTTTGTTTTGATGAAGTCCCAGTTATTGTAAAAAGTTCAAACAAATTCAGAGATTAGAAAGTTCTCTTTTACTGTTAGCAAGAACACTTAATATATTACTGTTTTTGTGTGATGTTTATTAGTACCAGTTAATGTGGCTGTGCGTGCAGATGAGGAGAAGATTGTGACCACAGTTTGTACTCTGACTGTAACCACAGCTTCCATTCCTAGGCACCGCAGCCACAAAACAGGTTAATACAAGTTTTGGCTCTCAAGGCTTCCAACTCTCAGCCTCTGAATCATTTCATAAATTTGAATACTAATTTTTTTCTTTTGTATACACCCTTTAAGGCTTTGTTTGGGTGTCTTTGGGTTTGCTAGATAGAACTGTTTTGCCATGTTATGTCTTCAGTTACGTAACCTTGAACAAAATGCCAATTGTTAGTAACCTAGTTCTAGTTGGCCAGCAAAGGAAAGCCCTTATATTTAATACTACAGTAATGTCTTAAAGCCATTTTGAGGGGCATTAAATGAAAGATGCATGCTCAGCATTTCTCAGTCTAAGCATATCTATTTCAGAATACTCAGTCCTTGTTTGGCCTTGAAAAAAATTCCCTGTTTCCCAAAAGCAACACGCATCACATCTTTAGAAAAACACAATTTCATGGAAACGTTCATGGCATGTCCTATTAGATGGTTCAACTTTCCTGTTTACCCCCCTGAAACAATGCTTTGCTCACTCTTTATGTGCAGTAGCTGTTTTGGTAGCCCTGAATATATAAATGTCTTGTGACTATTGGAGCTCAAGCATGAGACACAGGACATGTTTTGCCTAATTCAACACTCTCTCCTCATTGGTCATATCCTGTGCATTATCTGTTTGGCAAGAGCTTTGTGCTTCAAATATCCAGCTTTGTGCTATTCAAATATTATAAGCGGGACTATTTCATTATGTAATAATAAATAATATGTCAACTTCTCAGTTAATCTTTACATGGTCGTTTAGTACTTGCTAAAACTATAGTCGGATCTGATTGATACTTTAATTTTCTTTGCAGAATATAAACTCATCATCACTTGAGGCTGCACATCATTACTTTCTATGAGTGGTGATCCATGCAAGTGTCAGAGTGAGGGAATACCCTATGTCCCACTTACCACAGCATTCTTTTTCACCCACTCATCTTTTCCCCTGCTGTTTCCCTCTGCCTTTTCCTTATCGGAAAGTAGAACTCCCAAAAATAACATTGTCAACCTTTTCCATGTTTGAATCCATCTGACTATTGTTACTGTAATATATACAGTAGTCAACATTTGAAGTGGATCAAAAAGTTGATCAAATTTGCCCTACATAAGACAAAAACAGTTTTAGGACAACTTTGATAAAAGGATTTGATCCACTACACATGTTGATTACTATATTAAAAGATTAAACAAATCACGCTGAATTTGTTGATAAACAAAATACACAAGTTGAAAATCTTAACTTAATGCAACGAGTAATTCATTGAGAATAAAATGACAAGATAATGGTCAATGAAAAGCCAACATCATGATCATAGTAAAACAGGGAAATTAGAGGCTGATCCAACTTGAATGAATTTCATCAACTCATAATGTAAGTTAGTACTGTTTATGGCCCACACACGAAACTCTATGCATTTTCAACAGCATCTTGCTCCTGATGAGATAATGAATGGTGCCCTGGGGCATCTTCTGCCAGACCTGGATCAAGGCATGAGTGAGCTCCTGGATAATCTGTGGTGTTACTTGTTGGCTGTGGATGCTCCAATACATCCAGATATTCTCAGTTTGATTCAGGTCTAAGGATTATGAAGGCCAATCAATAGCATCAGTGCCTTCATCATCCAGACACTGTCTACACTGAAGGAACCCTGAAGCATGCCTATTGAGTAGCACATGTGCTCTTTCTGAACCTGCTCTCAATGGTGGGGCTGCCAATTCTTGTGTTCTCTGGCTAATACCAATTAATTGCATGCTGCTGGGCTGTGAGCAGAGGTCCCACTAGAGGATGTCAGGCTCCCATGCCACCCATAAGAAATCTGATTCTGACAGTTTAATCAGAAACATGCACACCACTAGCCTGCTGGAGGTCATTTTGTAAGGCTCTGGCAGTGCTCTTCCTGTTCCTCCTTGCATTTCTACAGTCCTGTCCAGCTCTTGTTGTGTAACAACCTTTCACCTGGTTTCTAATGTAAGAAAAAATATGAAGAGGACGTAGAAGATCTTGATGAAGATCAAAGTACAAAGTACATGTCGTACCTTGGGTTCAGAGGAGTGAGAATGAACCCAGAACCACCTTTGTTCAAACCTTTTATAGTTAAAGTTAACTACACCTAATGTTAATGAAGTTTCTCCTTACGTTGCAGCTGTGATCTGTATGTTAATCATGTTCTAACACCTCTTTGTATGAGATGGTTCTCAGTGTCCTACACCCGCTTCCATTCTATAATCGGTGACCATTTGCTCAGGATGCAGTCATCCCAAATGGTCTTTAATCAACATAACTATTGCATTATCTCTCCTCTATAATAATTAAGCCTTCTTGGTAGATGGGCATGATCAAACACATATTGTGGAGTGGAATTTGGGTCGAAGCAAACTATAGATTCTTACACTAATGAATTCTCCTGAAGCTTGACTTGGTTTTATAATAAATACATTTTTCCAAAACTAGGGTTGATTAAATGGGATTCTCTGCCTGATGCTTATTTGTGCAATTAAAAAATAAATACAGAAGTAGAAGAGACAAGAGGTGACGCCCAAGCTTTCTAGGCTATGAAGTTAAATAAAGTCTATGAACATCTGTAAAGCATTTCACTTTCAGAGTTTCCTGTTCATTATCAGTTTATCACTCATCAGCACTTTTGAGTCTAGGATAGATTCCTTAAATCCACATAAATCAAGATATTTGACTTTGTAGAGCCTTAATCAGCATGGCTGGCATTTTCCATGGACACTGCACAAAAGTTTCTGATCAATCAGAATGTAGAACGGATATAAATACATCAGCAGAATCTTACTTATATGGGGAGTAGATGTAGATATTTTGCATTTTCAATTAATTTTTTATATTTGGTAAATGTATAAATGAAGTATACTATTTAATTTCTCTGATATACCGATTTCCTATTTCTGAGAAAATATGCATCAGCTTTACTTTCAGAATTATAGCGATATCTCCCTTTCTCAGCAGCAAGATGCTCCCACATTTGTGTTCGACTAGGTTCTCCTCAGTCACATCTGGTGTCGTTCGCCCACTCTTCAGTTGTAGTTTATCAGTTATTAGTCATAATGACCACAAACAAAATATTTCAATGTTTTCTAAATGTTTGTTTGAACTCCCTGACAACAGAATAAAACAGTGCTGCAATTTAACAGTATAGGGTCAATTGAAAAAGTCAAGTGAGAACAGCCCAGCCCACCAAACACACCAAACACAATGCTGTAAGCTGTTGGATTATGATTAGTGAGTAGTACAACACATTAAAACTGTCACTCTAATTGGACTTAGATGTAGATGGAAAAATATATATGTTAGTGCTGTCAAACGATTAAATGCACGATTAAATCAAGTTTTTCTTTACATACCATATGTGTGTGTACTGTGTTTATATATACACTTGTATACCTTAATTATATCGTATTATTAAAAAAAATATTTTATAAGATAAATTAAGATATAGACATATAATTTTTTTCCTATATATTATGTGTTTGTATTCATATACAGGAATAAATATACTACGCACTCATATATTATGTACACAAAAACCTTTATTTTTGATGCAGTTACTCACAATTAATCATTTAACAGCAATAATGTATTTATTAAAATGTCACATTTCTGCATATAAAATGAAATATGTATTTCAAAGCTATAAAACTTGTTTAAACTCTACTTTTTAAATATAAGGAAAATATTTAAGGAAACAGAAACATCCACATCAAGCCAGCTGAATTGTACTTTTTGGAAAACATTTATGGAATTTAGAGATGTTAGTGGTGGACTGTAATAGTGAATGTTGCAACCAATTGCTAGAAATATAATTAGCTTGACTGAAAAATGTGAGGACAATGTCTTTAAAAAATCCAGGAGACCACCATATTGAAACCCAACACAAATGTCACAGAAAATTTATATTAAATTCTGTATATTAACATTCTGTATGTGAATGCTGTTATGTTTAATTGTAATGTTTAATTAACAATCAGTTTTTTTCTTCTTGAGCGGGAAGCTGGAGGTTTTGAATATTGCATAAATGCATCCACTTAATATTTCAAAATGTGGTTTGGGTTTGTTCCTTTCCCAGACTTTTCTTGGTTGGTTGCCTGTGGTTAGAGTGAAACTTAGGAAACTAAATTCTCATGCTCATTCCAGTGGGAAATGGAGTTGGCGTTCCTCTTGAATGCTGTGAGTCCAATTTTCCATTTACAGGTTTACTGGAGGAGAGGCTCGGTTGACATGACAACATGACACATGACATAATTTGAGGGAGTTAAAGGCAAAGTGTTACTGTACCACATCAGTAGTCTGCCATTGTTAGGGTACTAATAAAATAATCCATGATATAGCAGAATTTTTAAATTAGCCATTATGTCAGTGGGAATGAGGCGTAAATTCATAAAACAACTATGTGTAAGAGAGAGGAGATATTACAGTACATTTAATGATACATTTAACTATTTAGAACTTGCATGCAAGACTAATCAAAGACATGTAAACACATCTGGGAACTTAATTAAAGCATGACATAATGTTTGTATTGGGAGTATACAAACTTTATGACTTGTTCATTTTGACACTTCATTGTCTGGTCCTTTAAAGCCCCCACAGTTACAGCTCTTAGTTGCTGCATTTCAGAACAGCTTGTAAGTACTTTAACATTCCTCACAAGAAGAACCTGGCTTGTGTGCATGTTCCCTTTCATAGACATGCTTCTCTGCAGACTTTCTTTACACATTCAGCCTGTGTCATATTTCCTGAAGACGTTGACCTTGATGATGAAGCTCATGCTAAAGTCATTACACATGACTTGAAAGAGTTTAAAGTTATTTTATCAGTAGTTTTTCCATTTCTCCTGTCCTTTTGTCCCTAGACGCCTAGCTATTCCTTATACTCAGAGAATGTGGCTCTCCTCATGAGCATTTGTGAAGGAATGCATTTTTGTAAAACCAAATATGGGCATTTGATGTGTCAACTTTCCAAAAGGTGAGTCAATGCTTCAGCCTAATGTTCCTAATTAGCCCACTCCAGATGAAGATCCTATTTTTACTGTCATTGTGGTTGCTAAACAAAGTGATAAGGGGATGGATTCTGTCAACTTTTATTTTTGGCACATACATAAATGTTGAAACATCCAGTCCTGTCAGTGGCCTTATCAAAATTAATTGTGCGTGCGGAAACAGGTTTTGTTCTTGACTAATTATTTGTAATTAATCGCAGTTTCAATATAAGTGAATTAGTGTGTGTGTGTGTGGTATACTGATGTTGAAGTCAACAACTGAAAATTAAATAATTATTAATATAATGATATTTAAGTAGATGTGAGAGGTCTTTGAAACAAAGAAACATTTTCAAAGACTTATATGCAATGACTGCTGCCTTAGACTAAACTATGACTTGGCTGTTTAACGGTCCTGTAAAAAAGAAACAGACAAGAAAAGAGACTGGGTGAAAAAAAGTGTTTGTGTTTGTCTGTGTGAAAACGCGGAGAGAGGGACTGGAAAGGCAGACGGGGATGACTTCATAACTTCCGCTAGTGTGCGCGCGCGTCTGAAGGGGAGGACTCAAACCCCTTTAAATAGAGACAGAGCTGCTCTCAGACACATTAAGAACAGCTCTAGACTTGCACTGCATCGAAGATCAAAATAACGAAATCTACAAAGAAACTCTTCAGAAACAAATAATCTTTCAGGTAATTTTACGTTCTTGTTTTGCCTTATACCGCGAGTAGACTCAAACTTAGAAGTTGTAAAGTTTTGGTAGCATTCAGCTTAAGTAGTTAAATGCTTGATCTAATAGATTTGTATGTGTTTGGGAATAACCAGCACGGGCAGAACTCAATTAGGTGTGAAATGAACATTTAATTGTTGATTAAAAAATAGCCAGTCATCAGTATACATAGAATACAGTTATAAACCTTAAACTTGCTCTAGGTGTTACAGACAAAGCTTCTTATGTGCCATAGTATTCTGTAGGTGAACACGTCAAAATAGACAAACAGAGATGGCATGTGTAGCGTTTCAGTGGTGGGTGCTATGGCTTGCACATTTCTGAGAATTTTCACAAGGAAAGTAAAGAAGCAGCTTGTTCTCTTTTTGGGGGTGATTGAAACATTTATTTGTCTTCATGGTTTTGCCGAGTGTACACAACCATGCTGTGACCAGAAACATACTTTGGCAGATATTATGGTTTTTTTTTTAAAATAAAATCTGTACTTACCATTTCGTGTTTTGAATTAGCGCAGCTGACCTTTGTCTTATCTTCCACAGATATTCAGAATGCAGAGCTTGAACATGCTGTTGATCTTTGCCCTTTGCGGGGCAAGCTTGTGCAACATTATGCAGGAGAAACAGACCGATTTTGGGCTGCAGGTGTTCTCTGAAGCAGTCCAATCTGCTCCGGACAGAAATCTGGTTCTCTCTCCCTATGGCATCTCTTCAGTGCTGGGCATGGCTCAACTGGGTGCCTATGGCAGCACTCTTAAAATACTTGCCACCAAGATGGGCTACTCCCTGCAAGGTAAACAAATGAGAGCAATAGATATAATTTTGTTATGTTCTGGACCGCTATATGTATAATTTAATATCTTTCCTATTTTGTAGTTTAATGCGTGAAGATCGTTGTTTTTGTAACTCTGTCTGTCTGTTTTGATAGAACGAGGTATGCCAAGGCTACAGAGACTTCTTCAGAGAGATCTGGCCAGTGAAAATGGGGTAGAAGTGGCCAACGGTGTCATGGTCGACCGGAAAATAATCCTGGAAAAGGTATTTAGGCGCAGCCTGTCCAAAGCCTTCCAGAGCGTCCCTCATCAAATAGATTTCAGCCAACCAGAGATGGCCCGGCAGGTGATCAACTCCTGGGCATCTGACCACACTGGTGGTAAGTCACTGCTATTTTGAAAGCATGGCCTGTGATGTTTTGCATCAGCTTGAATGAATATAGAAATGTAAGCTCAATCACAATACACATTTCCAAGACGCTTAAGTAATTTTATTGTTTTCATTTCTTAGGAATGATTTCTGACTTCCTCCCATCTGGAGTGTTGACTGAACTGACACGCTTGGTCCTGTTGAATGCTCTCCACTTCCATGGGGTCTGGAAGACACCTTTTGAGCCTAAGCTTACTAGGGAACAGCTATTTCACAGAGTCAACGGCACTGCTGTGTCTGTTCCTATGATGACTATGACTTCAAAATTCAACTGTGGTGAGTATCCATGACTTGTTTTAAAGGAACCAATAAGAAAACAAAGGATTTTGTAAAGATTATTCACAACATTTTTTTTTTTTCTCCATGTAGGTGAGTTTGTGACTGAAGACGGTGTGGACTATGATGTCATTGAGGTGCCCTATGAGGGCGAGTCGCTAAGTATGCTTCTGGTGATACCATTTGAGAAGGATGTTCCTCTGTTGTCCCTGAACAAAGAGCTGAGGAGCAGCAGGATTCAGCAATGGAGACAACGGATGAGAAAGATTAACAAACAACTTGCTATTCCAAGGTAACATCTCCTTCTGTGAATTTGCGTGGGATTTTTATATTGTGATGGACATTTTAAAACAGGAGGTCTTAAACGGGTGTTATATAATCTCTCAGGTTCTCCATGGATACAGAAACCGATCTGAAGTCCACACTGAGCAAGATGGGTCTTGGAGATATTTTCAGCCAGAGCAAAGCTGATTTCTCTCGCATTACCAGTGAGTATAAGAAATGATCAGATTTCACTTTTAGCAATGATGTGGCTGTTTGGTTAAAGAATAAAATGGGTGTTAATGGATGCTCTTTTTGATGAACCTAATAGTGTTGTTTTCCTTGTTTTCAATTAGCTGGGGAACCTTTATGTGTATCCAACGTCCTTCAGAGAGTAAAACTTGAGGTGAATGAAGAAGGAACCAAAGGCGCATCTGCAACAGGTACAGGCACTGAATTCCAATACAGTACAAAAGTTATTCAGCAGCATTAACAGTCATTTATAGTGAATCCAAAATGCTTATTTATTATTTTTCTCCCCAGCGGCTGTCATCTACTCACGCATGGCTATAGAGGAGATCACACTGGATAGACCCTTCTATTTCCTCATTCAACACAAACCCACTGGTCAGTTCTGTTTTAATTTCACATGCCTTCACATGCCTTCACCTTTTTACATTTCATTTTGCTTAAAAGTTTTTCTGGATATGTGTCCGTGTCGCTTGTTTTTTGGTTGGTTGTCTCCCTCCATTATTAAAATCCCCTGTTTAACTTCGCAGGTGCGTTATTGTTTAGCGGTCAAGTGAACCAGCCTCAGGAATACTAAGACCAAGGCTGTGTCTGAAGTTGCCATACAAACAGAAGGACCAAGAAAAGTGCCAAACAAGTCTGCACACAACATACTACTGAAGACCGGAGATGCTTGGGGTTCTGTTTTAAAATGAAATTGGGACGGGGGGGAAAAAATGCAAAAACTTCTACAACATGTGAGCATAGCTTGAAGTGCCAAACTCTATTGAGAAATGTATAAATGTTTATTCGGTGAGTCTACTGCTATGGGCGATGAGAGCTCTGTACTATAAATTAAAGCATTACTGTTTAAAACATGTCTGAAACATCAGGGACATTTTTAATGAGCAAATTTACAGCCTCAGCAGATTCTACCTGCACTAATCATTTGAAGAGTGAATTCATTTTAATAATGTGCTTAGTTTTTACGAGTTGGATTTTACAGTATTTATATTTATTTATTGTTGAAGGTTATATTTTCGTGAAGACTGTTTATTAAAATTGTTTTCTTTTATAATAAAAGCGACCATACGCAAAGATGAATTCGTTTTGCTTTCTTCATTAAATTACTTTGGTGCTGGCGACATCTTGTGTTCAAAGTTTGGCAACAACAAAAAGTCATATATACGTAATATATTTCAAGACTTTTCAGATAAAAGGAACGTCTTGACACGGTATTGTAATAATACATTTATATAAATGTTTTGCTTGGCACGAGCTGTCCGTACACATGGCATTGTGATATGATATGAGCTGAGATGAATATTGAATGGATTTTCTTTTATAGCGAGCAGTTCTTTAACTCGACCTAGCTCTGTTACCATGGCAACCTGAATTAGCCCCCTTTTTTGTCATGGCAACAGCATCTGAACATCTGTTCTGATAGCAGAGGCAAAGCTGTAAGGTTTTACAAATAGACAAGAAAATCCTCTTTATTTTTTTCCAAAACGTAAACGCATCATTCGCAATTTTTTTGTTAGAAGCGGGAATTCGTTTCTAGCAAAGGCAGAAAGCGGACTTTCTTCTAGAGGTCTTGAGACAGCAATGCGAAGACCGCATGCGCGCTGGAGGTGATGACGCTACCTGACTTCTCTAGTGACTGGAAGTCCGGCTCAATTCCGCGAACCGGTTCTTTCAAACAGTTCATTCAAGTGAACCGACTCAGCCGATCTCTTAAACCATGTCGTTGTCACATCGAATTCTGTGACCCTGGCGCTGGGTAGTTTTAAATTAGAATTGGGTTTATGGGTAGGTAGGATTAGTGTAATATATATTGCCGTGTATTACGAGTTTTCGAGTAAATTTTATTAATTCGGATGTTTACTGTAATCCGAGGTGTTCTATTCAATCGCCAATGAATCAGATTAACCGATGCACTAAAAAGAGTCGACTCAAATGAACAATTCGTTGACAAAGCTACTCTAGGCTGCTTCAATGGGGCTCTAAAACTACGAGCAGTCAGATAGACATGTATTGAGAATATCTCGCGGTATTTAACGTACCAAAAAGCGGTTTGCTGTTCCCTGAAAATACCTGACTGCTCTCAATAAGCCTTCAAAATGGTAAGTTCTACCCTTATAGCGACATTAATATGCACTTTCTCAGGCAGAGCTAGCTAGCTAAGGCTAAGTTAGTACAGTCAGCTACCTGGACACCTCAAACCCTGTTTAAAAATTTACATCTCACCTGTCGGGCCCTAGGTGGTCGGTTAAGTTTGGACGCTTTGTGTGGTTTACATCTCTCAAATACAAAAGTGTCACGTTGTTATGTATTCAAACACGTTTGTTCATTAGCCGTGTCAGTTTGACAGCTAGATTTGATATAAGTTGGTAACGTACTATTAATTAATCACCTGCACTCTTTTCACAGCCTGGCGTTCGTGCAAAGCGTTTCCTGAACACTTGAGATTTTGTTACATCAGGTTTCCTTAGATATCCTATTTTTAAAGTTGTCTTTTTACTCTTGAATCGACCCGGAAACGGTTGTCTAGTTGCTGCTTTGTATTTGAGATTCAGATGAACTGTGAGTCAGAGGATTGTCTTTAATCCCACACAGTACATTTCACTGCGGTTTTTAGAGTCATAACAGTCTGTTCTTTCAAACATATTTAGTTATAGAAGTATTTCACAACATACTTCCTTTGTTTAATCAGTTAAGCATGAAAGGAAGTTCTGCTGTGAGAGATAATATCCAACACATCACACATCAGTGTTAACTAACTAAAGAAAGTACTAATAATCATAGCAGAGGGAAGCAGAATGTAATGTCTTTATACAATGTCCAAATTGTTCATGAACTTCCTGTTTGCCATAAAAAAATTGACTTTTTTATAAGCAAGTTACTGCAGCATCAATCTGAAGAGCATTTATTTCTTCATATAAGACCTTGTGTTTTTCCCTCTTTCTATGGCACTAGAAAAACAGCAGAAAGCATTCACCGCTGTAAGTAAAGATGTGTAGTTTAGCAGTAGATGGTGATCTAATTGTCTGTTCTGTAGATTTTTATGTTCTTTATTAACAGTAGAATTTCATGAACGTGTAAACATAAAGTCCAATATTTATTTTACTACTAACATGTGTTATAAGACACTGATCAAGTAAAAACCATGCACGGTTTTAACAAATTTGTCTGTATGTGTGGATGCTAAATTGTCACTTGATTTGGCTGCTAAATATGGACTTGAAACCAGGAAGATAGTCTCTCCTTCCCTTAGGAGGTTACTATTCTCGTCTTTGGCCCCGATAAATTTTTTTCCCACATCTCATCTTTTTTTATGTCTTTCTATTTTTGGATGTGAAACGTCTCTTTTACAAAAAAGTCTTTCATTGCCAAGTGCAATGCATCATTTTAGTCTATTTCAAGAGCTGATGTAGGCTGACAAATTCTAGCACAAGTCCTGGATTTAGCAAGCTGCTACAAATGCTTTACAGTTAAACTAACATGTGCTTTAGGGTAGTGTTCCATGTGATAGTCCTGTGGTTTTAATCATAGTGTGTATCATACTAGTTCATTGATCAGCAAATGTGATAGTTGGATAGCCTTTTGAGTGGATTGAGCTGAGTGCAGCGAGTTGGATATGTGGGCCGTGTCTAATGGGAGCAGATGCAGTGCTCTTCAGCTCTCCTCTTAAATATTTAACACATCTGAAATGTATAGCCCAGCTTACTTTCTAATTTTATAATGATGAAAGACGTTGAAGGAGGAAAAAGATTAACACAGTTTTTTCATTACGCCTTCATCCTTTCTGATACGTCAGATGCTGGTAACAAACACAGTTCACAACATTTGAATCAATATTAATAAATAACATGGACATAACCTTTTTCTTTACTAGCATCAATATTTTAAATTGTAATTTTTTTGATTGTGTAAGGTAAACTGTATATTTTGGTTCAGTTTTTAAATGCTTTTACTAGTTTTAATCTCTTTTGGCCTAATTTGGTCTAGTTTTGCAGTAGTTTCTAATTTAATATGAGGTCATAAAAACTGCATGTATAATAATTATCTTTATTATATCATCAGCTTTGCAGAAAAGCATCTGCTAAATTACTTAATGTAAATGTAATATAACAGGTTTTTAGTGATGTATTGCATCCAGTATTTTGTAAATAATTTACTGTGTGTGTATATAATAAAATATATAATTTTTTAAAAAAGATTTATTTATTCATAATCAGTTCAATTTTATTATTAACTAAAACTATTTACAAGTAAAAAATATAATTTTTTTTAAAAAAGAAAATATAAATAATAAAACAGAATTAGTAAAATACAACAAAAATATCCTATATGAAATAAAAAATGGCAACTATTTTAAATTAAATAAGTTTAGGTTGATACACTACAACTACAAAAACTGACATTAAAAGTCAATAAGAAATATTAAAAAAATAAAAAAACACTAAAAGTTGAACTAAAATAAAAATACAATTTAAATTGTAAAAACTATACAAACATATAAAAAGCTAATAAATATTAATCAGAAATATTACAATGTGTAAATAATAAAATAAATTTATTTAGCCATTGTCTGTTATTTATTGAATTAACCATTTTTCTTTCTTTGTGCAATCCTCTGCTGTCTCTCTGTTTCTCTGTAGATGCGCTTTATGCTTCTATTCAGCCGGCAGGGGAAGCTGCGACTCCAGAAATGGTACACCGCTACTGCGGAGCGTGACAAGAAAAAGATGGTCAGAGAGCTCATGCAGGTAGTGCTGGCCAGAAAACCCAAAATGTGCAGCTTCCTAGAGTGGAGAGATCTAAAGATAGTCTACAAGAGGTACAAAACCACGCATGCATCTTATGCCTGACAGAAATGTCAGCTGCAAACATCTCTTGTTCTCATTTTCTCATATACACATTAAAGGTTGTGCAAAATAAAACATAGCACACAGACTTTACACCTGTTTCTTTCTGAAATAACCATCTAGTGAAGTGTACACCAAATTATTGTTAACAATGACTAATTTAATGCATCAGTACTGAAGAGTGGAATTGCTTGAAACATCAAAATACATTTCATATCTAGTCACCTACGCGCATACATGCCTGCTTTGACTTAATTCATTAGTAACCTCTTGTGAACTCTCACAGTGCCTCTTTACATTGCGTAACAATATGACCTTTTTTTTGCAAGCATCTAATACTGTCAAGAGGTGGTCATTGTTTTCAGCCTAAAGGGGGCACTAAAAGTAAAGCTGCCCTCTTCTGATGCTTGTTTTTGTTTTGTTTTTTATCTCTGCTCTCCATCTGATATGTGCTTGATTTGTCAGCTACTTAATGTCATTGAGGTTCAAAAGCAGACGGTTGAAGCTAGCACTCCAGTTTGCTATTAAACTAAAAGCAAATAAAAAATAACCCAGTTTATTCTGCAGTTTTAACCCCCTAATATATTAATTTTTAAATGAGAGCAAACCAAAAGGCATCAGAGCATTTAGAGAATTTAAACACACTTTATTTTCTTACCTTCTTGGAAATGAGAGAAACCTATTATAGGTATGGATTTAGGTCATCAGAAGAAAAGAGTGACTCTTCCTAATGTATACAGGCAGCAGTTTTTCGACAGAAGTCGTCAATTTGACTTTGATTTGAAGGTGGAAAATGGTGTACTGGAAGTCAACATTATGGAATCCATATTTCAAATGAGTTCAGTTTTCACAGCTAAAGCACATGCTTTGCCATTAGCTTTGGAATTGATTAAAAATGCAATTACAATTACAAATTACAATGTTGTGTAATGTTTACAGACTCCAAATCATGCCTTCAAGCTATGAACTCTTTAAAAACTGATTATATTTTGATAGATTGTATTGTATCAATTCTGTATTTTCATTATTCAGGAGCTGATGCAGCTGCAGAGGAGACTTTTAATCAGGAAATGCCAAATTCCTCCCTCAAAGAGCAGACTTATTATTAACGGTTATATGTTAAATAACTGACAAGAAGTGTGGGATACATGATAGTAAATTACATGAAATACATTCTGAAATTTCAAACAGATTTTTAATTCCTTTTAAAACTAGATTTGGTCAAGTGATATTTACCAGATGTAGGGCGTACAAGACTGACTCGTGTTTTTTTGCTCAGTGTATGTTTTGAAAGATTTCCCTTTCTGTCAAACATATTTTATTGGACTGTCCAGCTTTTAATGAATGTAGAAAACATTCTTTATAAAGTCTCTCTTAAAGAGTTATTTAGTGTAAAAAAAAGTTATCCTATGTAAAAAAAAAAATAAATAAATAAAAAATAGCCCGAGATGCTGACATGGTATAAAATAAAAATACACTACTTCTAATTTCATTGAGGCTTGATTTAGAGTCCAGAACACTGTCACTATAAAATGCTGGCTCAATTCTTATTACATTTTGGTTGGTCACTTCCACACACACACTAAGGGATTGTGTAGACTATTTCAGAGCAAGTAAAGCAACACGCATTGATCTAGTCACTTTCATTTCATTGTTGTCAGCATTCATTCACCATGTCTACTCCCCAGGCATCCCACCAGCACCTGCTGTGTGTTATTGCTTTTGGTTATCACTTTTTGTGCTTCCCTATTTGTATCAATATAATTTTAGTATTATTTATATACTATTCAAGTTTTTATTACTGTTTTGAATAAGCTTTTAATTTGGTTTCTAATTGTGTTCAAATAAATATAAAAATGTAAAAATAAATCATTTTTGTATATTTTTTGCTTTTTATTTTAGTTTGTGTTAGCCATGTTGTTATTATTATTATTTTTTCTCATTTTAAATATAGCTATTTGGTTTTTAGTTACATTTTAGATTTATTAAGTGTTACTTTTATTTGTAGGTAGTATTACTACATATAAATACATATAAATACATATATATATATATATATATATATATATATATATATTATTAAATGTTCAGTTAGTTGCCTTGGCAACATTTCTAATTTTCATGTAATATTACCTTCATATCCACTTTTTGACTGGGTTTATCGGGTGTGTTTGTGTGTGGGTGTGTAGGTATGCCAGTCTATATTTCTGCTGTGCGGTGGAGGAGCAGGACAATGAGCTGATTACCCTGGAGGTCATCCATCGCTTTGTGGAGCTGCTGGATAAGTACTTTGGCAGTGTGAGTCATTCCTCGCCACCACCCCTCTTTCATCTGGCCTCTCTTTTTCTCTTTTTCTCTCCTCCTCTCTCGCTATTTCATACCTCACATCACAGAAACCCAAAACCTGTGAAATTCTCTTTGCTTACCCATCTTTTTTGTCTTCTGTCATCTCCTCTGCTTTTATCATGCTAATCATCCTATGTCTGTTTCTGTAAACGTCACATGATGCTTTTTATCTCTTTTTACATTGATATTGTTTGATATTTGTTATGGACATATGTTTTCTGTTTTAATTCTCTGACTGTTTTGGTTGCCTCTCATTTGTTAAGGTTAATTTCCTCGTTCATTGTACTTTTACATTTGTAATGGAGTGCGGCATCCACTATGTTCCTTTCTGTCCACTTTACCATGCACATCATTGTATGGTTAAAATGTGTAACTTGTTTGTGTTATTCATTGCTGTTACAGGTTTACACAAGTTATTTGCAGAATGATGATAAAAATATTTAATAACTAACTTTATTATTAATTAGCAAACAGTTCAAGTTAATGAAGTAAATTGTGGTCCTAAATGATGTAATTTAATTTAATTTTAATACTTTCTATCTACACTACAGTTGAAAAGTTTAAGGTTTTGAAAGAAATGGATGCATTATGCATGAAAAAGTTAGAGGAAAGGAATTTGTAATATTTCGAAAAATCTGTTTTAAATAAATGCTACTCTTTTTAAAATGTTTTTGTATTCATCAAAGAATCCTGAAAAACATGTAGCACAGTTTTCACTAAAATATAAAACAGCACAGCAAGTTTTTTTTAGCATTGCTAATATATTTTCAGCATCAAATCAGCATGTCAGAATGATTTCTAAAAAAATAATGGTACACTGAGGACTGGAGTAATGACTGTTGAAAATTAATCTCTAAAGTAAATAACAATATAATAAAATGGAAAAAGTTATTTTTAATTTCACAATATCACTGTTTTACTGCATTAACAGTAATGTTTACTTGAGACAGAATACTCTTTAATAAAGGCAGGAATAAAACTGCTGTCTGTGAACATATTTCTGTGAACTGGCATTTTGACTGGGTTATTTCAGTTAGGTTAACACATTTATCACTCCTATTTAGAACATCACCAGATTTTGTTGTTCATGTCTTCATTGTAGGTTTGTGAGCTTGACATCATTTTTAACTTTGAGAAAGCTTACTTTATCCTGGACGAGTTTCTTATGGGGGGAGAAATTCAGGACACGTCTAAGAAGAGCGTGCTCAAGGCGATCGAACAGGCCGACCTTCTCCAAGAGGTGAGTGTATGCCAGTTACATATGAATTTTTCAGTGTTGTTTGCATGGAAAAGTCCAAACACATTACTTGGATTCTTGTCTTGTGGCTCCATGCTTCATTTACATCCTCTCAGCTTTTCTGAGCGTAGCACACTGTGAGCTCCCAAGTTAAGTAATCACTGCATTGTGTAATGTACACTGTGAGGATCCCTTAATACAAACCCTTGTCTCTTTTTCTCCGGACAGGAGGATGAGTCACCCAGGAGCGTCCTAGAGGAGATGGGGCTGGCCTAGTACTAGTTTTCAATGCAGTCATCACAGATGGTAAATTTCGGTACTACTGCGACACGTGGGCTTACCTGAAGGGGAGTTTGTGAATGGGTCCAAAGGGTGGGAGGAGAACAGGGGAAAAAGTGGGAAGGTGGGGATATTTTTGGTACTACTGAGATCAGCATGTGATTGTATTTCAATTCCAACCTTTTTTTTTTTCTTTTACATGTTAAAATGGCTGCCTAGCTGGAATCTCCTCTTTCTTAAATGAAACTGTAGAAAGAGAGTTAGAAAGCAGATAGACACTCAAATTTAGCAATCAGAAGTTTTAACAACAGGTCATGCAATCTCAGCTTTTAGTTTTATTTCAAAGAGAGTGATTTATTGTTACATTGATCAATTGACCTGCTTTGGGGGAAAAAAAACCTCAAAATGAATCTTCCTATACTGTACATCTGCTGTAGCTGCTCAGGAAACAATGACACTGACCATCCAGCCATGTTAATTTGTGTGAGATGCAAATATTTATACTTGTACCACTTTAAAGATGTGCTATTGCAGCATATGGACCATAAGTATATCTACTAATGTTTTTTTTTCTAGTGGACTGATTTTAAGGATATGCTCACCAAACGGGAGGAATATTAAATAGACCTTTTTAAATGGCTACAATACTGAATGGACTATATTGTGCAGTCTATTTATTCCTGTTCTGTCACTTGAGCCACAGCAGAAAAATGTCTGAATGCGTATTACTTCGAGAACAGGGCACAGAATCTCAACCACAAAATGGCACCGAAACTCTTTCCTGTTTATCTTGGTCTACATCCTGCTTTCCAAAGACGTGTTTCTGACTGTAAGCGTGGCGGGGGAGTTGTAATAAGTAAGGGAGTATTTGTAGCTTGTTTCAGATAACAAGAGGGCTTTGATATTAAGTGTGATGTATTTACGTAGCTTTTTAAACGTGGTGTGAAATAAGGGAATATTTTGAGATTAACTGTCTTTCTTTTTTTTTAAGCAATTGAATAATTCAGCATGAGGGCATGTTTATACCTGTGTAAAATCGGTCGGGTAACAAAAACAGAATTATGTGTGAATGTACTTTTATAAATAATAAAACACAATTTTAGGCTAAACGTCCAAGTACAGTGACTTTTTCTTCCTCATCTGTTTTAAATTTTTTTTTCTCCTTTTTCTTCCCTTCTTTCCTTTTTTTTATTTTAGTAATTTAATTATATACCCAATGACAGCTGTTAACATTTAATAAAGGAAACTTACAGAGAATTCCTTTAAACCTGTTTTATGTTTGCTTCCTTTTTTTTCTTATTAACTTTTTTTGCATGCATCATGGAGTGACCTCTGTTAGTACAATGTTTGCATCGTCAAACAAACAAAACAAAAAAAACTGATGCTTTGTCAGAAATGCATTCTTATTTGTGTGTGTGGAGCAAAGATAAAGAGTGCTGAAGAGCGAAAATAGAGAGAGAGAGAGAGCGAGAGAGCGCAAGAGAGAGTGAGATTGAGTATGTAAGTGGATGAGTCACCAGCCGGTCGTTTGTGACAGTGGTGCAGTGAAGCTGACTGCACCACCATTGTGCCAAGAAAAAGACAATGAAGGTGCAATGGAAAAGTAGAAAACGAAATTACAGGTGAAGACATAACATGTTCATGTAATGCCAACAGACATGCTTTTAGAAGAAAAAAATATGTTAATAAAGTCGGTGATAATTAAAAAGATGTCACCACACTGTAGAGGACAGGAAAAAAATGCTTTCAAGTTTCATATGAGCTAAAAATTTGCATTGGTAATATAGAAGTTGCTTTGTTTTCTACGCCACTCTCTTCATCCTCTCATTCTCAGACTGTCTTGTTTGTGTTTGTGGTTGGGGATTTCTAAGGAAACAGAAATCTGTTGTGTTTTCACCACCATCAGTGTGAAGGTGTCAAACGATTTGACCCGCAGCATGATTGCAGCCCTCCCTCCTTTGTCTAAATATAAGCTCAGCTGTTGGTCAGTATCTTCCTTTATCTCCTCTCAGTGGAGATGGACAGCAGACTGTTTCTAGGGACACTATCACGTGCCTTTCAGCTTTTCGTCCTCTGTCAAATTGCATTTCTGCGGCACTTAGTGACTAATTGTGCATCCTGTGGTTTTTCATGCAAATGCAATGCATCTTCATCTTTTTAATGGATTTAGGATTGTAATGCTTGTTTACAAGTCCACTAATGTGTTTTTTACCTAATATGCATTTATGTACTGCATGGAATTATGTGTAAAATGCTTTATTCATATTATTTTGCTTGTGCAATTTTTAAAGATTATTGTAGGCTTTTAGTTAAAGAGCTTGTATTTCCACATAAAATATAAACAAAGGTATTTAAAAGTAGGCAAAAAACATTGTATATTCAATGAAAAGCAATGCATATTTGGAAACATTATACCTTTAAATATACTGTTAAAGGAACAGTTCACCAAAATTTCTTTTTCTTTCTAGATGAGACTATCCTTTACCAGAAGGTTTAGAGAAATGTAAACTTGCATATCTTGCTCACCAGTGAATATAATGCAGTTCATGGGTGCCGTCAGAATGAGAGTCCAAACACCACATAATAATACGGAACTACTCCAAATGATCCCATTAATTGTTTGTGATAGATTCATCATCAATGTTTTTTTAACTTCTTCCATCTAAGATATAAGTCCTATGATATTGTTTTCTCCAGTGAAAGTGATCTCACCTGAATCAGAAGAGAAATATGCACAGATTTAAAAAAAAATGTGAGAGGACACTTTTTCTATCGAGAAGGTGTTAGATTATTTTGTCCAGAATTGACGTGTCTTAATGTTAAAATGTCTTACTGATGAATGTGTTCTGCTGACTAAGCTTAACCCTGTATATCCTTTTAAAAGTTCACTTTATACCTTGTCTACCCCTTAAGTTTACTTTAGATACTAAAGTGTACCTTTTTAGGGATAGATAGGTTTTAAAGGGTTAGTTCGCCCATTTTACATGAAGTTGTATGCAATCCTTACCAGCACTACAGTGTATACACACTGACCCACTCTGTGATCACCTCCCTGGTCA
>JAUCNO010001819.1:6352564-6375020 GCA_032353835.1 Enteromius viviparus
ATTAAAAATCGCGATACCTCGATTTAAGAAAAAATTAAATCGTCTTAAAATGCAAATTCGAATTAATCTAAAAAATCGAAAAAATCGCCCAGCCCTAGTCAGACCTTCAAATTGACTGGGCTGGACCCCTGCCTAGGTCAACCAAAGGCAACAAGTATTTCCTCACAGTCGTATGCCAGTTCACAATGTGGGTAGATGACACTGCAGAAACTATAGCATATCTCCAGATGAATCACATATTCTTCAGGTTTGGGCTGCCGCTGAGAGTCAACAGCTCACATCAGAGCTCAGATTATGCAGCAAACCTGGAAACTTTTGGGAATACAAGCACACCTGCAAATAAGCCACCATCCAATGGCTTCCGAACAAGTGAACTGTAGTATGTAGACTGTAGTCAGCATGCAAAGAAAATTTGTATCTCCCAACCAAAAGGACTGGGATGTGAAACTTCGCCTGGTGCTCATGGCCATAGAGTAACTCCAAATGAAGCAACAGGTGTGTCTCCCTTTGAACTGATAACAGGCCGGCAAACCACATTGCCTTTGCTATACCAGCTTGTACAAACTACACCTTACTGATCCAAACAAAAGACTGCTCAGAACAGACGAGAACTTCACTTACTGATCCATTGCTTTCCTCCTTCCTGGCTGAACCAGGATGCTACTGTAATTATAACTAGTTATAATTAATTATAAATATTCCCCTTTTGAGCTAATTTGTTACAACACTCACAAACGTATTTAAGTCAGGTAAACACAAATATTTAATTATTAAAACAAAAATAATAAAATGTTTTGTTTTGTTTTGTATATAGATTTGTCGACAAAATGTTTTATTATTTAGTTATATTTTAATTGACAATAATATGAAAATTTACAAAACCGCGCACCGAACTGGGGTCATAAGATGTTCATTATTTTTTTCCCCTGCTTGTTACGTGTCCTGCGTCTATGCTACATGGATTGCTATGTCTGAAATGACTTGGAACAGTGAATCCTTTTAGATGTAACACATAACACACAATACAGTCTGACAATCTTGCTCATTTATAACAGTAACATTAAATCAGATCATTTACAGTACGTTTTAGGTTTCGATGCTCATAAACGTGGTAGCCCTAAGGAATGCGTCTGCTGTCAGGCCCAAAAGCTCAATATCATACTTGTTCCCCCATCTGTTGGTGATGTTTAGAGGGCAGATGGTATCAGAGAGAGAGAAAGAGGGTAATTGCATGCTAATAACAGCTCTCCTTCAAGCAGAGTATCTAAAATAAGACAAGCACCCTTTTAATCCAAGGTTTCTAAAAATACTAATTTCACTCACAGGATTTGGGACTTGTTTGCTTGTCTGTTGCCCATAAAGTGTATGATGCATATACTCTGGAGACCCATATCATTGTTTCTTATTTCTCTATTATTCTGTAAACTCAGATTATCTTAAAGGGATAGTTTTGTCATTAATCTGTCAAATCTGTCATTAATACTCACCCTTATGTTGCTTCCAATCTGTGCTTATCTTAGCAAAAATCTTTGCTTATCTTCAGAACACAAATTAAGATATTATTTATGAAATCATTTATGAAAATCCAAGGGCTTTCAAGCAGCCACACATCATTTACTGTAAAGGACACAAACAGCTGGCAGAGGTTATTTGTAAATACGAGTAATGTTAGATGCGTGTGAAAGTGTGAAAAGCCAAAACAAACAAAAATATTTTCTTTGCTATAAGTGTATATGGTGTTTATACTTAATAGTGCAGATATAATCTTACACTGTATAAAATCGAATTAGCAGAGTGCACTGTGGCAGAATAAATTAATCAATTGCTTTGTTTTACAGTTGTTGTTTTTATTTGCCAATTTTATTTGCTGTCTTTTCAGTAGAATCACAACTAAAAGAGCTGTGTTAAAGTTTGTGTGTGACATGAGCATTTACTCAATTATTTAAGAATTATATGAACCCACTTAACTTCTAAAGGTATTTATGAAAAACAATAAAATTGTCAAAGTTCATTAAACACACACACACTTCACAAAAATGTACTAATTATTTATTTATAATATAGGTCTCTTTCTAAAAGGTTCAACAATGGATACGTGGTGGAGATATTAGTGAGTATGCCAATAGATGATAGCTGCAGCCCTACACTCCTCTCCAAACTATCGAACATTTTAGTAATCGAGTATTCTACTGAAAATGTCATAGATTAATCGAGTAATTGGATAAAACATTTTTGCTTAATTAAAGAGCAATATTAAATATGCTAGAGAAAATAAGTGTAAAATGGACTAAGAAGTGTACAGATCCATTTCCCAGGTTTTATTAAAGATATTCAACAAACAAGGGTAATCACCAGTGGTCAGGAACGGCTCCTGACGTGAGCCACTCCTCTGCGCTGATGTCTTCAACAGGGGCGAGGAGCCGGTTTCTCTGGGTGTTCTTTATGGAATGTAGCAGTAAGTTGGGGGTCAAAGATGTCCTTGGAGTTGACCCAGGATCGCTCCTCGAGACCCTATCCCTCCTAGTCCACAAGATACTGGAGAACCCCACCTTAATGCCGGGAGTCCAAGATCTGATTGACCCGGGAGATGGCCTCTTCTTCAGGCATAAGGGGAGGGGTCTCTGCGGGAATGGCCTCATCCATGTCCCCCCCGGGCTTAAACAAAGAGACGTGAAAATTTGCCGGAATGTTGGTGGGTTCCCCGGACCACGGGGACTCCAATCATTCTGATGTAAATGGCAGTAAGCACGTAGAAATCTTGTTAACTCCTGGTTAAGTCGTTCCACTTGGGCATTCGACTGAGGGTGGTATCCATATGTCAGGCTGACGTTTACATTGAGTTGGGACCAGAGAGCTTTCCACACACGTGAGGTAAACTGAGGGCCCCGGTCAGATACAATATCCTCTGGTAATCCATAGAATCGAAAGACCTGATTTAGGAGAGCATGAGCAGTATCCCAAGCTGTAGGGAGTTTGGGAAGGGGAATGAGCCGGCATGCCTTAGAGAAGCGTTCGATAATGGTGAAGATAACAGTGTTGTGATTGGATGGTGGTAAGTCTGTAATGAAGTCCACAGCCAGGTGTGACCAAGGTCTTTCTGGAATAGGAAGTGGCTGGAGTAGGCCGGCCGGACGTTGGTGCGAGGGTTTGGTCTGGTTGCAGGTTAAACAGTCCTTAATGAAGGTGATTATCTGTTGTGTCATAGAGGGCCAACAGAACTTGTTGGAGACCAACTCTCGTGTGGATTGGATGCCGGGATGACCCACACTAGGATTCTCATGAATCAGTGTAAGGAAGCGTTGTTAGTCACAGGAGAGGAGTGGTCATGCTGGTGAGATGGTTGGTTAAAACAAGAAAGGGAGGGGTGGATCCCTCCAACCAATGTCACCACTCCTCTAAGGCCACCTTCATGGCTAGTAGTTCCCTGTACCCGACATCGTAGTTGCGTTCTGCTGAGCTTAGTTTCCGTGAAAAGAAAGCATAAGGGAACAGTTTAGCTAGAGCTCCATGGCGTTGGGAGAGAATGGCTCCAATGCCAGTGTCAGAAGCATTTACCTTGATTGTAAATTGTCGTTCAGGATCCGGGTGTCGTAGAATGGGTGCTGAGGTAAATCGTTTCTTGAGATTCTGGAAGGCATTTTTGCAAGAAGTCTATGCCAGTCTATTATTGCCTTTTCAATTGTGTTTGAGCGAAGTCAGGGGAGCTGCCACTTGGCTAAAGCCTCGGATGAACCTCTGATAAAAATTGGAGAACCCCAGGAAGCGTTGTAAATCTTTAATAGTCTGAGGGCGAGGCCACTGTAGGACAGCGGAGACCTTGTTACCATCCATGGTAACTCACTCGGCTGAGATAATGTATCCTAGGAAGGAGACTGTGGTGAGATGGAATTCACATTTGGGGAGTTTAGCGTACCACTGGTGCTGGATAAGTCTCTGAAGAACTGCAAGAACATGGTAAATGTGGTCCTGCTAAGTCTCTGAGTACACTAAAATGTCATCTATATAGCCTATGACAAACTTGTTTAGCAAATCTCGGAAAATGTCATTAATCAGTGCCTGAAAGACAGAGGGCTGTTGGACAGTCCGAAGAGCATCACCAAGTATTCGTAATGCCCAGTGGTCGTGGAAAAAGGTGTGAGTTCAATAGCACAGTCCGTGTCGTGGTGTGGTGGCAACTGGGTAGCTTTGATTTTACTGAATGCCAGATGGAGATTGTGATACACTTCTGGTAGTGTTTCTAGTGCTTGGTTCTCGGGTGGTGTGTCAGACGTAATAGATGGGTTCCATTGTGGATAGCTGAGACACTTCTTATGGCACGTGCGTGACCATTGTGAGATCTCATGCTCCTTCCAGGAAATCTGGGGGTCATGAAGGATAAGCCAGGGGTGTCCAAGAATGATGGCGTGGTTAGGTGATTGTGTTACGTGGAACTGAATAGATTCCGAGTGCAGGGAACTGTTAATAAGGGTTAGTGTCTCAGTGGTGTGGTGGATTCTTCCGGCTCCTAGGGGCCATCCATCAAGGCCTGCCACCACCATGGGGGGTGTACATGGAATCAGAGAAATACAATGGCGATTAGCAAAATCTTGATCAATAAAATTACCCGCAGCACCAGAATCAACATGAGTAATCAGCCGCAGTGGAGTTGCCCTGGCCGAGGTTCAACAGATCATCCTTGGCCTCCTTTCTATCCTCTGCATGGTCAAAAACCTCTTTAAACTTAGCAAGGAAGTGATGATAAGAGGGGAACGACATCAGTTGTCCTTCCCATAAATCGGTTGCCCACTTAAGTGCCTTGCCAGTGAGGAGGGAACAAATACCTTCTAAAGCAAAGTTTTATGTAAATGGCACATTGCATAAGAAATCCTTTGCAATTACCTGGGGAGCCATCGTACTTCTCAGGAAGTGCCAGACGAGATGTGTTGGCCTGAGTCGTGGGAGTGGAGGGAGGTGGCTCCGGAGCTAAAACAGCTGGAGGATTAGCTGGTGTGATAGACTGATTCACTGTGGTAGTGAGCGCTTGAATTGACCGTACCAGCTCCTCCGTCATAGATGTTAAACGGTCAAGCTGCTGATGATGGTTACCAGTCATTGTGGTCAGTCGATCCAATTGTTAATGGTGAACCAGGAGTGCGGATGCTTGCCGTGTTACCTCTAACATCACGCTGCCTAAAGCCACTGGATCCTGGTCTGGCGAAGTCTTCTGTAACATGGACTCTGAAACGTACAGATCCATTTGCCAGGCATTATTAGAGTTAGTCAACAAACAAGGGTAATCACCAGTGGTCAGGAACAGCGTAGATAATCCAGCAGACAAAACTACTCAGGCAGAAATCACAATGGCAGGCAGCAAGAATCGTCAACAAGATAAACAGTCCAGGGTCATACACAGAAAATCCAAAACGGGGAAAAACGCTTAGAATTACGACAATAAGGAACGATAAGACTTTGCGAAGAAAGGGAAAATGTCTGCGCCTTAAATAGGCGCCATAATCACTTAAAAATGTCCAACAGCTGTAGCGGAACTCCCAGAGGTACGTGGGGATAAAGGGTCCCGGCAGGAACTTAGAATTCGGGCAAAGGTTCCAGCTGTGTCCGTTCGCTGTGTCCGTTCAGAGAGACTGTTTTTTGTGATGTAAATTAATCAAGCTTTGAAACGCATATAATTTTTTCACATAAAAATGCACCGTTTTGAGGCCCCGGAAACTAACCGGGACTACTTTTCTTAAAAAACTTCCAGCGGCCAGAACTCTGACCAGGGAGGTGATCACAGAGTGGGTCAGCGTGTATACACTGTAGTGCTGGTAAGGATTGCATACAACTTCATGTAAAATGGGCGAACTAACCCTTTTAACCTAGTAATGGAGCTTACAGTAGTCAGCAATCTCTTGGCTTTTAGATCTGTCATGTTTGGCTGTAAAAATTCACAGGAATATGGAAATTCTGGAAAGTCTCAGCCAACAAAACACACAGCCGCATCTTCAAACTGGCCTTTGCAGCAGATTCGTTTCCACAGCGTGTCATTTGACGAGTAAGTCATTGTAATTGCAAAGTTAATCAGACTTGTCTTTGTAATTACCTGAAACAGTGTTTAGCTTCTGTAGAGCACATTTTATGATGGTAAGTATAATATGCTGGTCTCACACTGATAATTTGATGGATGACTGCCCTCGTTTCTCCCCTGTATGAGTCTTTTTTCCATTGATCTGGCACCAGCGCATCTCCAGTGGAAACCGAGTTTCTGCCAAGTGCCTCTGCATGTTCTTTCTCTATCTCTCTCTCGCTTTCTCCCCTACCTCCTTCCGCCCGTCATAATTGCCTGGCCTCATGATGAATTTTTAATGTCATGTTGTTACTTCTTTCCCATTATGGGCAGTAACTCTATAAAGAGAGAGTCTCACCCTCTCTTTGTATTTATAAAGGTGACTCCTGTGAGTTCTAGGTTAACCTTTGATCCCTTTCAGGAAATGGCGCCCTATAGAATCTACCTCCATCCCGACGAGCAGTCCATTGTATTATATTTTGGCCTTGTTGTTTCAGACTTGCCCTTTAAATGATGTGAGGTTTTCGTTCGGATGACTGTCAGTGTAAACTGATCTTGGGACTGCGTTTACAGGCAAACCCACCCTAGAGCTTCCCACCTCCATAATGAAATGTGAAGACCGCTCCAGGCCAACACGCTGATGGACTTGGCAGAGATTGTTTTTTGCGGAGGCGGAACATATGGGCTTTCCGTGGGTTTTCCCATTATGCTGAGCTTTTTTCCCCTGCATCGGGGGTGTTGGGATTTGAGTCATAGAGAATGTCGGACAGATTCGATATTTGATCAAGAGAACAAAGTGCATTTTCATTCCTCTGTTTTCTGGGCAAGCCTTCAGGGCAAAGAAATGATGTTTGTCGTTTTGTTTGTGTGCTGGTGCGCAGGTGTCACAAAAAGGGAGTGTTTTTCTCTTTGATAAGTGCACATGCTTTTTTCTGGCATTTGTCAGTGTGCAAAATTGCCTGATTGTGCACGATTGGATTTAACACACGTTGTTAGATGTTTCTCTTTATATTTAATCGAATCGGGTGGCATTCTGGAGTCTGTTGGACTGAATTTGACAATTACTCTTCCCAGTGGCTGTGGCTGAGTAAGTGAAAATGACAAAGGATTGTCGGTGTGTGTTGGAGGCTGAGGGTTCTGCAGTACAGCGAGTATGACTCACCTCTCAACCATGTGACTCATGAATCATTGCTCCTCCGTGGGCTGCGCTCTCCTTAACAACCTCTCCGTCGCCCCATTCTCTCTGTTTCTCTTTCTCATAGCCACCCCCTCACTTTCTTCATTAACATTATTATTGACTACCTCTCGCCACTTCTTTATATCTGTGTTCCAAGCTTTTTCGTTGTTACAGTTTCACTAGTCGTTTCATTAGTCTGTAATTTTCTTTGTATAATTTTGTGCTTGTTATGGAAACCTTCATCGTTTGTCATTTTATTGATTTACTCACGAGAAGTTTGTCGCTTCTTGTTTTCTTCCAGCATCCTGAGTCCTGAGTAGTTGTTGTTGATAACATTGCAAACTGAACATCCCTGCAGTCGAAGGATTTAAGTGTTAAGGACTTTGCGTATGAAGGTCCTTGTTCACAGAACCATGTTTTACTGCTCTCTTTGTATCCTTGAGGTTGTCATGTAATCACTTTTGCGGCACGGTCTATATAGAGATGGAATGAATAAATAATTAGGACAATTTTGTACGAGTAGAAGTTACCTAATGGTTAAGAATAAGGTTAAGTTACAAAAGGTTGTTACTGTCATCACAGTTGAAATAAATGGATGTATTTGCATTCATTTATTTTAAGCTAAGTGTACATTAACATATTTAAGTACTTAATAAATTGTACTTTTGGTATACTAAACCATTATAATTAAAATCTGCTCAATTGGAACGGCTAATTTTGTACATAATGCACTTTAATTGTACAGAAACAGTCCAACTAAAGATATCCTGAAGTATGTTTGATTGTGCTAAAGTGGAACTGTTGCAAGTATACTTTAGGTACATTTTAAATATATTGCATTTAAAAACTGATATTATTCAAAGTTAATATAATCCTCATCAATAATGACATTAAAGTAAGCATAATATATATTTTTTTTAATTTAGGCTTAATATTAAGAGATGTACATTAGGCACAAGTAGGAATTCAAAATAAGGTTCAATTATATCTTTTAAATCCGTAAGACTTAAGTGATTTTTGGGCATGTTAATAAATTTAGTAACACTTTATTTTATGGTTACTCCTAGTTGCGTATTAGCATGCATATTACTAGAATATTAGCCATTTATTAATGCTAACTAAGCAAATATTAATGCGTCATTCTACATGATCTTATTCTACATCGCTAATCCTACCCTATACCCTATAACTTAACAACTATCTTACTAACTATTAATAAGCAGCAAATTTTGAATTTGAGGGAAAATTCATAGTTGGTTACCTATTCTAAAGTGTTACCATAAATTTAAACTAAGTATGAAATAAATGTATTTTAAATATATTACTGTTTATTACTGCTCTGCCACATGATTTTAATTAAAAGCAGAAATTCACAGTCCCACAGTCACCCCGAAAAACTCTGAATGCACACACAAAAAAATCTCCATCTGTATGTTTTGTAATATTACTAGTCAAAATATCTATATTCTGAAAGAAATTCATTTCACTTATTTCGATTTTATTTAATTTTAAAAAGCCTATACGTTATGCAGTGTTGCTTAACAGGTAATTTATATAATGTTTTGTTTTATTAAAGAAAGACTAATGCGTGGTAATTAATTATATGTGAGTCATTCATTTTGCCTTCATCTACTGTAAATGGGCTTTTAAATGCAGGTGATTTGTTTGTCATATACTCACTTTCACGTTGTTCCAAATTTGTATGATTTTCCTTCTTCGTGGAACATAAAAGATCTTTTTTGTTTGAAATAGGCTTTTACTGGCAAGAGGAGTTTTGTTATTGTTTTGAACCCATTTTTGTCTTCCACTGAAGATCTTTTTTGGTGAGTTAATTTTTATTTTTATCTTTTACATAAATTCAAAGCAGACCTCACTCCCTATAACATGTCTCATGTGATGTGACAGTGGGACGTCTCTCCCTAGAACAGCCTTCCCTACTGAAAGTCTTTGATTGCACGCAGCAGTCCTAGTGGGACTAATGTGCTCAGTCTCTCATTAGTCGAGACCCCTGCCCCACTTGCTTTTTGTTACATAGCTTCATGATCCCTTTCAACAGTAAATCTGTCTTCTGTCCCCATTTTAATATGCTTGTGTCTCTTAATAATGTGTGTGTGCACATACATGTCTGTATTTGCTCACGTATGCCATAATTAAGCCATGAGAAAATCCAACCTGGCATGCAATTAGGTAGATGTTATGTGGCTTTGATTGGCTCCGGGGTTCACACAGTTTGTTGGGCTAATTGCTGATCAAATGAGCTCATTAGAGAGATCATCTCTGAAAGATTTTCACTGTGGGACTGCGAATGTTCATGTTTGACTTCTACATCTCAGTATTGTTTTGGTGCTATTTGCAAATTTGGTTGTTGTCAAAGTATATTATGTTAACATATTTCTCTTTGTTATAAGCTATTATGGGACCATCTAGTAATGGAACAAGGTACATCAAAACCTTTGATTGTAGCAATTTGTGGTGTGTTTGAGTGTGCTATGTGCAGGTGTTAGTGTGTAAATAAATGTATGAGATGTGTGCACATCTCAAAACCATGTTCTTTCCAAGAAGGAATTAAAAAAAACAATCTTAATAAAAAATAGTCAAGTTTATTTATTTCTCTGTGTAGCAAAACTAGTCATCAACATGCGGTTATTTACATCCAGCAAACGCATGTTTATTATGTTACGTACAAGATACATCTAGAAAGGACATAAACAGTTTTTCCTCACACAAGACTTAACGGCATTTTTACTTGGATACACTAGTCATTCATCTGTTTTTTTTTTATACTTTTTTTTTCAATGCTCATAATGTCTTCAAAGAAGCGACACGTTTTAGATGCAAGTGTACAGTATCGTGCAGAAACTTTCCTCCACCGGTTCAGCTATTATCAACCATCCCCCCCCTAGCTTTCATCTGACAGTCTTTCAAACAATTTAAAGAAAATTAGAACTGTGTATGCCCCCCTTACTTTTCTTTTTTAGACTGACAACCACCAGTTTGTTACTTTTTTAAAAGTTAATTTGGGACAATTTCAGCCAGTTTATATTTATTCCTGCAAGTTTTAGTTATTTCGAATTGCAATTTTTACTTAAATAACATTACCGCTGAAATCAAGTAGATTTGAATTGCTTCCTTTTCCACGTGAACTGTAATCATTTAATAGATTGTCTATGCTTTTTGATCGAGCTCTCATCGGCCCATTGATTGGTTTTGGTAAGATGTAGCTGTCGTAGGGGCAAGTTTACTCTTGAATAGACCATTAACATTTGACACATTTAAAACCACAAACATGAAATACATGTTTTAATTATCTTTATATATAATTGTTTTATTTGTAAAACACGTTGAAAGGCTGATCACTGCTTTTCAGTTTATGAGCTTGAGAACAAACCTTTCAGCTAGTCTGTGACAAAAATGCTGCTCATCTGAAAAGGGGAAGAGAGTGTCTTAAGGCAATTAAAAGTTGTATTCAAAACAGCTTCTATGAAATAATAAATTTGTTTCTTAGAAATCGTTGGAATGTAGGAATGTCCTTTGCACCGGCTTTCTATCTTTTCGCGTAAAAAACAATGGTACAAACGCATCAAAGGAAAAAATTCTAAATGCAGACAGCGATAAGAAACTAATTCTATGTACAAGACTTATAGTGTGTCCTTTGTTTCACAAGAGAACGCACAAATGGTAAATGCTCAAGCAGAATACTCTGAGGTACAAGACTTAATACATTTGGTGTATAGAATAAACTAAATGTATATTTCCACCATTATGGCACTGTTATGGTTTCTTTTTTTAAATAAATCTGCACATTTGAGTTCCTTAAAGGTGCATTTATATGAGTATTTTTTGCTATCCCTCTCTACATTTATAATACTGACCACTGGGATTAAAAATATCCAAAATATACAACAAAAAAAGGATACTTAATGGAGTTGCTTCCATAATAATGGCAAGTCTTTCAAGATTCCATCTTGAATGTCTTTGCATTGGATGAAAACATGTGTAATGCTATCAGGCATCTGCTCCTTTATAAAGGCTTCTAGGGGCTTGCAGAACTTCAGTGTTGGGCATTTGAGAGATTTAAGTAAATGTTGAATTGGAGACAAATGAGTACGAAGGAACTTATTTCAGCAAAAGAAACCAGAAGATGATACGTTGGCCATGAACAGTCTTTAAGTTGTTCCCTTACGCTTTCTCTCCTCCTCCTCCTCCTCCTCCTCTTCATCGCTTTGTTTTTTTCCCACCCAGTCTGCTCACTGAAACATCCTGGGATGTTTCATAAAGACTCTCTCGATGAAGTTCTCCAGCTCCTCTTCGCTGTCTTGTGGAGGCTGCCTCAGTGGACTGTAGTAATCATCTTCCCTGGTGACTACAGGAGCTCGGGCTGGGTAATAAAAGGACGGCCAACGACGCGGAGGCGACCGGGGTTTAGGCATGGGTACTGCTTTGAAAGTCCGAGGGTGAGGGAAGTAGAAGGCTGGTTGGACTCTTTGGCGAGACTGCGCCCAGGGACGGGACTTCCGTCTGGGGGAGTAATCAAAGTCATAGTCCATTGAGTTTCCCAGGACGTCATTGAAAGAGAATGAGGGCTTGGGATAGAAGCGGGTTTTCGGTTTTGGAGGTGGGACATAGATGGGGTAATATCCCCGGTAGGGTTTTTGATAGAAACTGTAGGAAGGGTAGGTACGAAAGGGCCACTGCTGCCTCGTCCAAATGTCTTGCTTGGTGGGCTTGACAGAGGCCCTGTCTTTGAACCAGGCTTTTAAAGAGTTTGTGTTGGGTTGAGGAGGCTTTGAGGGAGGAGGTTTACGTAACAGCGTAGAAGGTGCAACGGGTTCTGGAGGCGGCACGAGAGGACGTTGCCATGGAAGATTTTCAGGAGCATCTTTTTTCTTCTTCTTCTCCACGTCGTTAATGATGTCCACCACATCATCAGCAGGAAGGTGCAGCTTGCTAGAGATCTCAATCAGCTTATCGATGGTCTGCGGGTCAATGTCGTCATCATCGTCGCTAGTGTCCTCCTCATCTGAGCGCTTATCTTCTGCACCATTGTTGTCTTGGTACTTTTTCTTGTCCTGCTTTACAATGTATTTCAGGAGCATGTCTGATGCAATGTCTGCTAGCTTTTCTTCCTCCGCTTTGGCTCTTTGTGCCTCTGCTGCCTGTCGGCGTACCTCCTCTTGCTCCGCTTTGGCCTGAGTTTCCTCTTCTTCAGGGCTCAGCTGTTCTTCGTCCTCTTGATCTTCTTCATCTTCCTCCTCTGGGTCAGCAAGGTTGTTGGAAAAGTCATCCATGAAGTTGCCTCCTCTTTGCGAGGGCTGAATTTTGTTCTTCTCTTGTTCAAGCTGCCATTTTAGCTTCTTTTTGGACAGTGCCAGGTCATTGCCTTTAGCTTTAGGCTTGATCTCGTTGTTCATGAGACCATTACGGTCTAGGTAATCAAAATACTCCCCACGGCTTTCCCTCTGGCCTGTGGATGTGTCACGCTCTCTCTTAGTGGCTGTGCTGTAGCTCTGGAATTCCTCTAACATAGTCTCCAGATTCTTCACTTCTTCTGGACTCAGCTGTTCTTCCTCCTCTGCCAGTTCTCCTCCCTCTGGCTCCTGCCTCTCCTCCTCCTTGATCACCTCCTCTTTTGTAGCCCCCTCCTGTGGGGCCACCTGCTCTTTTAATGGTACCGACTGACTAGTGATGCGGCTTGTCACTTTCTCCGTTAGCCGTTCCTCCTCCTCTGCCCTTTTTTTCTCCTCCTCTTCTTCTCTTTCCTTCTCGTCTTTTCCTTGAGCTGCAGCAGCTGCCATGACCAGCTCTAGCTCTTTGTGACCATCTCTGTCTCTGTCTGAGCCCTGGAGATTCTTCTCCTTTCCAACTTCCATTCCCCCATCTTCTCGTTCACTCATCTTTTCCTTCTGGGGCTGGTTGAGGGCTTCGAGAAGGACCGCTGCTAAGGTTCTAGGATCTACGTCTTTGAAAAGCTCATCATCTTCTTCATTTTTCTCATGTTGCATGCCCTGCTCTTCGGCTGGTGGAGTATATTGAGCCTGTTGCTGAGCAGAGGAGGATGCTGCATAGTTTTCACTTACTGTGTTGCTATCTGCTGTCACTGGACTGAAGGTTGCAGGATTGACTGTGAGACTAAATAACATGAGCAGGAAAATAAGGGGGACATTGGAAGTTTGTTGCCACCAGATCATGACCGCACATGTGTGTTGAACCTGAAAGAAAGAAGTTAAAAAATTGTCAAATCTGTTACTGCCAAATAACTGATTATAAATGTGTGCTTTATATGTAGTGCTTTGATGTACTTTTTGTGATTATTTTACAAGAATAGGTTAATTTGAGCTCAAATGTCACACATCAATCCAATGAATGCAATGAAGCTTAAGACAAACATTTTTCTCAGGTAAAATGGTGGACACATGTTATGATTCACTTCTTTCTAGAATTCCTGAATGCAACCGTCATTGTAAGCTGTATTAAATGTTTATCATTGACTTGCGTTTGATACCTGAGAGCTTTTAATGACCCTTTTGCTCATTTGTATAATAAAAATAACTTATGTTAAAATACGCTTTAACAAAAACTTCCCCCTCTTGTCATTCAATGGGTTTTTTTTCTACTCTAAAATGGTCATTTTAACAAATCTTGTGTATTTAAATCGTTTGAGTAGAGTATTTTGTTAAGCTATAATTTATGTTTTGTTGCCTGCTGCTTAGCTGATCTTGCAAAGGCGTTCTAAATGGCTCTGCGGCTTGGGCTGTTGCGCTTCGTGAGGTCTCTGAAGCGCTTTTGTGCATGTGATTGCTCGCACGCGCGGTGCTAATAAGGTATAGGAGGAAAAGCGCCTTAGCTGGGAGCCCTTCCGATGCGTGGGAGGTTTAATGAGTAAGCAATACAAAGATGATCAGAGGATCTCAAAATCCAAAATGCGTGTAAAGCAAGTTTGAGATAAAAAAAAAAATACTATATTTAAAGAAGAAACCATGGAATTTGGATTTTAAAGCTTTGGAAGTGCAAAAACAATAAACATGCATAAAAGAGCATTCTCATCTCACTTTGATTTTATAATGAAAGCTGAAATTAAGCGATCCTGGAGCTCAAGGTTTGATGATCACGACACAGAGGTTTATGGTTAAATCTAATTATGTGGCTAGGTTTCCACTCGTCGTTTAACGAGAAAACACTGCAGCAATCGTCACATATGTGCAAACTGGCTTACAATGCACGGATTTACGCGTCTTAAGTTTGACATCGGTGTTTGCCAGATGCCGCGGAAACTTTTTCTCGTTTTTATTGTAAAACAGCCTGCATTTCCTCTCCAATGCACTTTTTTTTTTGGTCTTGCGAGAATCATGTCTCCACAATGTAAGCACAACTCTAACGCCCTCCTCCACTGCCGCCAATGACGGAGCACACTGGGGAGTTCTTATCAACAAAGCACTCAAGTAATCCGGCTCTAAGAAGCCTTGTCCTCAAGTAGGCCTATAATCTTCTGCTTTAAGACAGATATATTAGATTTAAGATTTAAATTGAGCCATCCTGCTATCACAAATTCATCAACATTTAAAAGACATGAAAACAGATCATTGAAAGCTCTGCTGTTAAATGTCATTTCAACATTTATCCATATGAGCAGGTGTAAAATAAAAGTCAAACTGGACTCCAACAGCCAAAAGTCAAGGCAAACCAAAGGAAAACATGTTTTTAGCTAAGTGTCTCTCGTGTGCTTTTGTGATTGGACTCATCGTTGTTATTTTGGGTATCTGATGCTATGGTGATGAGAAAGATGATGAAAGCATGAGCAAGGGCGTGGTAAAAATCTTTATGAGAGCTCTGCCATTGATCATACCCGTCACCTTCGTCATTAAGTGTGCAAGTCACCATTGCAATATTTGGGGTTTCTAAAGTGGTTAACCAATAATTCAATAATATATTTTTTTATTAAATATTTTACTTTTACCCTTACTACATTTCCCCCCCTAAACTCTTAATTTTAAATGCAGATATTTTAAAATGTATTTCACTGCACATATTTAATGTTTTTGTGTTGTTTTATACAAGGAGTTATGATTTTAACATGCATAGAGCAAACTTTACGTTTTTAATTTGTTTCTTCTGCCCACATTGCAATATACACTTATTTTCCCACGGCTTCTGCCATTAGCCTACTGTTGCCTGTTACTATAAAAAGAAAGCCGGGACTTACCGGGAATCCTGTCAGTGGCAGCGCAGTCCGACGCACCAATTGTGTCCTCTTCAAACTTTGTATTAAATTTTTCTCGTGATCTACGTGAATCCGCTTCAACAATAAAATCTTTGTTTGAATGATGCCGTTGTGTTTGTACAGTGATTTCGTTTGTGTTAGCCGTATGGTTGGCTTTTCTTGCACGGCGCTGTGGGGATATTTTCAGTACCACGGTCAGCTCTCCGTGTTTTTATTTCGGCCCCAGTGCGCCCACGTGACCGCACGTCACTCTAGCTCATTGACGTCACCCTCTCCATTGATAAGAATTTTGGTGCTGATCGAACCCCGAGTCTTCGCTACGCTGCAGTGCCCAGATGAATGGAAGGAAACGGGATGAATGAAATAGTACTTTTTTTTCGCCGAGTAGAGAGGGCTAGACAACACGGGGAGCGCGAGACCGGTCCCTTCCAGATGCAGCTGCATACGCCAGCGTAACACAAAGGAGCCGACGATCCTCATCACGATGTGCATTGCCACACTAGCAAAATGTATAAATGCAATTACTCTATGAAAATAACAGAGGAAACAGCTGGCGCTTGAATCGTCAGTGCATGGTGAAAAAAGCGACCCCAAATGCACATTATATATTTTTTGTCATTCTGGATTTATTGAGCAGCTAATGTGCCTCTTCCGCACCCAGGTCGTGACAGGATGTTTTGAAATGTATCGTTATTAAAAGCTGTTGCAACAGCTTTTCTGCAAGGCCTAACGTACAATTAACATTTCCAATACAATGGTACAGTACAGTGTTTCAGTGTACTATGTTGTTATCCAAATGCAAACTGCAAAACGGAGACAGGTTAAAATGCCCTCGAAGTAAACACAATTTCAGTTTGCAAGAGTAGAATGCATCATTATAATGCATCGTTCCGGACGTTAATATGTCACATCTAATGTAAAGTTATGTCATTCTATATTTAATACACATTTATTCCCCAAGTAATTCGGGTGATTTTTACTGTAGCTTTTAAATAAAAAAGCAATTCCGGCAAAGAAAGATACATACAGGAGTCATGGTTTGCTTGAACATTAAATCCTGGTATGTGAAAAATCGGTAAATGCAATGAGTAAATGTAAAACATTCGTTTTTGTCAGCAGTGGTATTCAGAACGAACTGACAACTGAAATTGTAACAGCCTTTTCCCTGTCTGTCTCAGTCACCGTTTACTTTTATCGTTTCTTCTTTACTAAGAAAGTTAATTTGACTTAGGCTGTCAGTTAGTCACATCCCTAACATACAGAGGTGCAGCGTTTCACGGACAAAACAAAGGTCATGTTTGGCATGAAGCTTTTGTGATTCCTTTACTTATATGGCCATATATTTACTAAAATTAAAATGTGTAATAAGAAAGAACGAGGTGGTGCGATAAGGCTATTCCTTTAGCTATTTTAAGCTTGTTTTTCTTTAAATAGAAACTCTCCATTTTGCATGCTTTGTCATGTTGCAGTAACTGAAACTGTTTAACAGGGTTAACTAACAACGCTCTAGGTCTGTGCAGCTTTGTTGTCCCGTTGCGAGTTTTCAAGAAAAGGGGTGCATAAAGGACCGTTGACAAAGCTGCATTTCCGCAGGAGATAAAAAGTTTAACTTATCCACGTACTTAAAGTAATGTAGAAAGCCATCGGCTCTGAAACTATGACGCGCTATTTTCCTGTCTATCCAAGCGTTCTCATTATTGTACTTCCCCTTGTTTTATTCTGACCATGAAAGGAGTAAGGAGGCTCATTCACAGAAATGTGGGACGATCCTGGCACTAGCCTTTTCTTTTGGTTGCCTTATTTTTCTTCATTACGAAGTTCATTTGGCTCGCTCTAACAGTATGCTTAAGGTCCATTAGTTAAATTATTTTGAACACGCCTAAACATTTTTTGTGTGTATGCTAATTAAAGAAAGGTTTATAAATCGATCTAAAGTTTTAATGTCATTTCTACCTCCATTGTTTTGCTTATTTATACAGGACATAGTGCAGAGTAGCACTTTTAAGTGGTTTTAATGTGTGCCTTGCCATGTTTTGGTTACAGTGACGACGTGATAATGAATATTATATAATGAAATTTAAGAGAATCCTGCCATATGGATTCTTTCAGAATGTCTGACGTGTTAAACTTGAACGAATTGGATTATTTCATGGTGAGAATGAGTTGACAGTGGATTTACATGGCTGTCGAAAACGATAGTGTTTCTGCAACCAACTGTCTTTTTATGTTAACTTCACCCTGGGGACGTCGATTGTCTCACAGGAGCAGGCGACTGAAGTAGTACGTTCTCCTTTAGAGAAGTAACAGCACTCTGTTGACAAATGACCTATCCCACGATGATCTCCTGAAGCCGAGAGAGAAATTCTTCCACCTCCATCATTTCAACACCGCGCTGCGTCAGTCGCAGGATGGGGAACGCCGCGTTGGCGTGCTTTGCAAAGGCGGTGGCGGTGCAAACTGATCGTTTGTTCTCCCGGCTCTGACTGGGAGTTAATGAGGCAGCACTCACCGTGTCTTGGTCTTCCCCCAGATGAATCTCTCTCGCTACAGCAAGCATAATTTCAGCACCCGAAGCCTTAAAAATTAATCCATTTATAATCGATTCAGACAACTAACCGTGGGAGGGATGCCCTTAGATTGGATATGTGACAGAGGCTTCCTTCCTGCCCACGCTTACGTACAAACAAAGCGAAGGGAGTCTTGCTAATACAAAGTACTATCCAAACAGAGTTCCCTTGTCAGTTTGACAACATGCGAGCACCACCATGCCATTTTAAAAAGGCCTACAACTTTGTGTAACATGAAGATTCAGGGATGTTCCATTTAAATGAATAGCGGACACAAAACCCATCCACACTTATTTAAAAAAATATCCCTCAAGTTGTGTAGTAGAAAGTAGTATAAATTGCTTTGTACAACGTTATTCTTTTTTTTTATTTTTATACAGTACAAAACAAAGCATGCTGGGAAATAGAAAACCAAATTCAAAGATTCAGACTCAAGTTGATCAATGGCTACAGTATGTTAAAGGAATAGTTTACCTAAAAATTAAAATTATGCCATAAACTACTCACCCCCAAGTTATCCTAGGTTAAAGCTTATATGACTTTCCTCTTTCAGAAGAACACAGAGTGTATCCTGGCTTTTCCAAGCTTGGTAATGCTGGTGGAATATCGTAAATCTGATAAATCCGCAAGTACTGCGATGTAAAACTAATCTATGGGCCTCATAGGGGTTATCGCATGTCCTCTGAAGCAGATTGATGGGTTTTTGGAACAAAAATGTTCTATTTTTGAACTAACATATAGACTAACAGAGAATAAAAATAGAAATCAATGGAATCAAATTGCATTGTATTCGCTCGATTTAATAAAACAAAAATTAAACCGAGTCAATTATCAAAAATAATTTGAAAATAAATGTTTAGGTATTTTCTATATCATGTTATCATTGAGCCTAAGTTATATGATGATGATAATGTTTGATTCAATAATCTAATGCCAGTTGCTAAGGTAGTACAGACATGTAAACAAAGCTGTAATGGTTTATATGTGGGCTTTGTGGATTTGTACATTTGTACATAGCCATGGGATTAAATAATGTACCAGTGTTTGAAAATGAAGTGCCATGTGCAGAACCATTGATGGTTCTACTCACGGAACTGTCCACATCCGTGGTGGGAAGCACAGAATTATAATAACTTTTTATTGCATATAGTCCATTGAATCGTCCTTTTAAATTGCCAGTATGTAGTCAAGGATGTGAGTCAGACTAACAATGTTCTGCACATCTGGACACTTATTTAACTGTTTATATTTCCTCTAGGGTCTTTGAAATAGTATGGCATTTACCACTTCCCTGCAGATTCAATTAATAGTGAACAATCACAACCTGATGTGATTTCTAAGCATCCACAGTTTTGATAAATGCCCTTCATGACATTAATACTGGAAGATCAAAAAACATGGCTTAAAGATTCACTTTTGACACATTCAGGGTCCCAGTGCACCATTTGAATATTCTTTACATCCGATGATTTGACTGCTAGTATAAGACAGGGACTAAACCAGACAAAGGTAGCTATCAAGGAGGGAAAGAATATTTCGAATGATTCATTTTTTTTGCCTCCTCTTAAGCCTCCAGGCCGAGTGCCCTTTTTAGTGTCATTGATATTGCTACATATCCTATTGCTCTACAGCAGAAGCTTTGCAGTATATAGTGAGGCAATAAAACACTGTGTAGCTTATAAACAATATTTTAAATTATTTCAGTTAAAAATTTTAAGTTTTTTTATTTATATAGTTTATATTTGTATACCACTTCCATATAATTGAGGTGAGGTGATTTAACATTAATCCATCTGATTTAAAGAAAATAAAAAACGGGAGTTTATTTTTCATTTCAAAAGCTGTGAATTGTTTTTTTGTTTTTTTTTCTGCAATCTCACTTATCTTAATGAAACACTTTCTGTCTCATACGTCTTTTCTTTTCTTTTTTAAGCTTTAGAAGCCACTTTTGCATTTAGTTACAAACTATATAAAGTGTGGAAATGTTTTCAACATTCCATTTCGCATTAGCTGTACAATGCAAAGATAACCTCTTGTGACTTTTATTCTGTGCTTTATCCCTGTAAGATTAGCTGGCTTTATTTGAGTCTGAGGTGCACATTTTTAGCATTGATTGAAAAACTGATGTATTGTGAATGTAAATAGAGGAAAAAATGGAGGGGCATGAAATTGAACGTGTTCTGGGAGGAAAAAGAGAATGATGAAAGGGGAGAAGGGGGTCTGTGGGGTGTGACGGAAGCACAGAGTGAAAGATGGGGAGAGAGGAGAGGAGTAGGGGAGATGAATGAAAAGTGAAGTGTAATTCAGTGAAAAAGATAAATAATGCAGGCAGTGGCAAATTTATATAGACGCTTGCACTCGCTTCTCAAGCTTATGCACAAATGTGCCAATTCGGAGAGATTTCACACCCAGTCAGTATACTACAAACTTAAAATTGGCTCGAAATAATTTACCCCATCTACTTCTAAATGCATGTTAAAGATCTTTTTGTTAACTAAATTTATGTTGTTAGCTTTCATTTTTAAACAATCTTATGTCAAATTTTTATTAAAGTTTCAAAACCGGACCTTCTTGTGAAAATGACAGTTATCTCTGGTGACGTATGCAGGACTTCTTAATCATCCCATCCATTAAAACCCCACACTTGCAATCGTCTTCTTCTAATTATGAGTATACTTCAAAATCCAATCAACAACCAGTGGATACAACCAAGTCCCTGCCCTACTTTTTCTTTCTTAAAAATGCATTAGACCTAATATCTAAAGAATCTGATATGGTACTTATTTACTCTATACATACACTTTAAGTACTAATATTCACCCTTAAGTACAAAGGTGTACATTTTGAAAAGGTACCGCCATTGTGACAACTTTATAAGAACTGTTCACTGAAAGACCTTTTGGGGAACCAAAAATGTTCCTCTATGGCATCATTGTGAAAACCACCTTTTAATCTATATTTTTGTGCCAAATACAGTAAAATCCTGCTTTTTGCATAAAGAATTCTGATGAGTTAAGATTCAATTATTCTTTAAAAAATAAATAATTCAGGCTTATTTCCCATTTAATTTCGGATCCCCCACAATGTCAATATGCATTAGTCTGATGACGCCGCCCCCTCTCTCTTTCTTTTCCTCTCTCTTTCTGTGGTTTTGTTGTAGTGCTATAGAGCTGATGTTATTGGACCTGACGATTTACCGTCTTGTTTGGAACCGGACTCTCTCCCACACATTTTCACCCCCCACTGCACACGTGTGGGGGCGAAGAGAGAAAGAGAGAGAGAGGGGCTACTGCAGTTCCTATGACTGTTTTTCAATGTCATCTCGCAAGCTCTTTCACACACATGAACTCCTTCACACCTTAGGCCTTTGTTAAGACAATGCTGTCATATTAATATTGCTTCTTGGAATTTTATTCATTAAATCTGAAATGACTAATGAGCATCGTGGAGACTCTGCTGCAGCAATGTGTGCAGCCATGTGCCTGATCTCGCCATTACCTTTAGCCTCCAGATGGTGTGTCATCTGTTGATAACACACCAATGCACATACTTCTCACTCTGCATACTGCCACATCAACCCTCAATAGGATGCCAGTGAATCGTTCTGAGCTGCCAGGATGGGTCAGATTTATGTGATGCTGGTAAACACGTTTTTCCTCCTCCAAATAATCAATATGAAAGACCTAGCAGAGTTGGCAGGGGATCGGCAGTATATAACGGGGTTTGTCAGTACAATGGGACTCCCTCTGGCCGTTTCATTGTGGGTGGTGAGACATTTCTCAGGCCAATAGTTTGGCACTGGGCTTGTACACTCAGAAAAGTATTGATGTCCTAAAAATAGCGCTCGGTGTTCTGTTGATATGAAGAAATTTTTAATATTAATAGGCCTATTAATACAATTTATTTTTTTCACCTGTTTTAATTTTCAGATTTGTTTTTTCATTCTTAATGAGACCTTTGGAAACAATAGTGCTATTAGTGCAATAGTGCTAAATAGTCACATTTTATTTTAAAGGGGTCATATGGTGCGAAGAAGAACATGATCAGAACTTGTTTGATAAGTCAGCGGCAAATCCTTTAAATATTGAAACAAAAGATACTTACAGGCTGTGAGTCAGAAGTGCCAGACGGTCCTTGCAAAGTTGGAGTTGCCCCACTTTATGGTACAGCTGGGCTAAATAAGGTTAGTCCTCCATAAAATGCGCTGCACACTAAGGGTGTCACAATTTTGATTTTTACAATAAAAATGTAATTTTTAATTGAAATCGATCGAAACTCATGCTCAATCTCGATTATTGAATCAAAAAGTGGAATCGTTGATGCTGCCATGCCCCCATGTCATGTCAGCTTGGCTTGCCAAGCGGAAAAAAAAAACGTGTGTTGAAGTGCTGCGAGTCAACCTATCAGCTACAACAAACAGCCAAAAGATAGCATGGCAACTGCAGACGCAG
>JAUCNO010001819.1:6375120-6385837 GCA_032353835.1 Enteromius viviparus
CGACGCTCTTCCGATCTTTTCAAACTTCTATCTACGGCTTTCTCAAGCCAACTTAAAGTTTGTCTAAACAAACTTTTTTATCTAGTTTTAGATTTGTGTAAGGAATGCCTACAGTTTACAGCCTACGATAAATAACCACTGACTTTTTTTTTCATTTATCACACGAAAATGTTCATTTAGCGTTCACTGTGCAAAAAAAGAGTGGCATCCACTGTACCGGGGTTTAATCTATTTCGCCTGGACTCCAGCACCCGGCCAGCAGAGCTGTGTGTGCGCTCGCTTGATGCACTTCTGGCTGGGATGCTGCTGTTGTCTCCTGCTACAATTACATTTAGCAGCCTGACCGTTTTTTCTTTTAATGATGTAAATTTCCGACTTCAATTTCTCCCGCACCTCGTCTTCCATCTTCACTTTTATTTTTTTGTTTTTGTTGCTGCTTGGCACTTTCGTGACTTGTCACGTGGCGTAACCTTATCAAAGAACTTAATAAAATATAAAAAAGATATTCCAAAATATTTAATATAGGCTATAGGGAATTGCACGCAACATTTAATTTTATTTTTAATGACCCGCCCCACAAATAAAAAGACAATTTTTTTTTTACCCGACCTGCGCATCACTAGTGCCTAGGAATGCCAACAGGTCCAGCAGCCTTGCGTGCGTTTATCCGGCTCAGTACTGTGCAAACATCTGAGGTCTCTTTCGAAAGCCTCTTTCACTCGTTGAAGTGCTGCGAGTCAACCTATCAGCTACAACAAACAGCCAAAAGATAGCATGGCAACTGCAGACGCAGGAGACCCGTCGACAGAACTTGAACCCACTCCTCTTTCGCTGAAGTTGCCGGTGTTGAAGTATTTTGGATTTCCAGTAAATTATGTTGACAACGTTCGTGTTGTCCACCAAAAAAAACACTGTTTGCAATCTCTTCTATGTACGTATACCACATTATTCCACCTGTAGCACGACTAATATGGCAGGGCATCCCCGCAGGCACCCCAAAAACATAGAACTACTTTCCCGTCTTCATTTAGAATAAAACTTTCAAGTAACTCAACACGTGCAAAGGCAATTACAAGCGCGGTAGGAGTATTTATAGCTGCGGACATGCAACCTTTTTCAGTGGTAGAAAACTCCGGTTTAAGGCATTTAATTAATCTAGAACCGCGCTATGAAATCCCAAGTAGAACGCATCTCACAGCTACGGTGATACCCTCCATGTACAATAATGCGAAGGAGAAAGTTTTTGAAGGTATTAGCAGTGCACATTTAGTAAATCCACTAAAAAGGTTGGAAAGATATGAGAACCAGTACCCAAATTTGTCCAAGCTTGCCAAACGTTATCTTGTAAAATCGAGTTTGGCAAGTGAAAAAGTGTTCTCAACAGCTCAGAACATGAAACCATATTAAAAAAATCTGCCCATATAAATGTAAATAGTTAATATTTTTGCAATATTTTTAGCAGTTGTCTTTTCATATTGTCCTTTAACAAGAACTGCTATTTTTTTTGTGTGTGAACTTGAATGTCATCATCTGTGAAGAAAACTGAAGTTACAAAAGAGAAATTAGACGGCAGGTTATTTTGTATAAGTTTTCAATTAACTGAAGATATAAGTTATTGTTACATTATATTAATAAACATTTTGAATTTGACGATGTCGTGTGTAGTGCATTGCGAACAAAGGTCAGATATTATTATTATTATATTGCATAAAAGTCTTAAAATGGCATAGCTTTCAATTTTTTCTTTTTTAAATTGAGAATCGAACCATAACTTTATAATTGAAATTTTTTTTGGACGCACAAAGAAAGTAGTTTAAATTTCACAACGACACACAGCATCTCCAGAACATGGCAGCCGCAGCAACACTGCAAGAATAATAGTACATTTGGGCAGTGTTATGAAAACACCCCTACTCTGTGATGTAGCAAAAGGGGGCATATTTAAACAAGCCATTTTTGGGGTGTGGACATGTCATAACTTTTCTAAAGAAAATATCTTTGGTTTTCAGATTTTAGTCTTTGAAACTTGTAACACCCCAAAGAGAAATAGAAAGGAAAACATGAAATCGCATCATAAGATTTCTTTTAAAATACAGTAAACTGAGCGTGAGCGTGTGTGTGTGTGTATATATATATATATATATATATATATATATATGCATTACTACTCAGATGTAGAGGTAGTATCAATGTGTCCTATGGTGTGACAGAGAAATGTAAGAAAAAACCTCTCGTGCTATTTGTAACTCTAAGAATGAAGATATGTTTTTTGTCATTTAATTTTTGTGCAAGGTTATTTTCTACATTTTGCTATGTCACACCACAGGATACAGTCGAATTTTTATTTGTCAATATTATTATATAGTTAACTATATAATATAATATATTACTGCTATATAGACATTACAGTGACACCTGATAACAAAATAATTAATTGTAAGCTTTTCCTGTAAAGCTGCTTTGAAATAATTTTGTGAAAAGTGCTACACAAATAAACTTGTGTGCATCCAAGAGGAAGACAGTAAATAGAACAGAAGTATAAAGCAGAAACAAAACAAAAAAACAAGTGATGTATAAATGTGAGTCTTTAACCATATGCCGAATGCTAAAGTGAGTGAAAGGACAACAGAGAAAAAAGGACAAGGGGAAAAAAATGAGAGTAAAAGGAATGAATGAGAAGGAGAGAGAGGCAGAGGAGCTAGAGGAAGGAGGGGTGCGGCTCCCTGGGGGCTGTATGACTCACTCTCCTGCTGCTGGCTCGTGCGTCACTGGCGCGGTGCTGGAGGTGGAGATAGTGGAGAGGTCTGTGCATTTAATTATGGCCTGCCAATTTATACGCACTGTAGTGATACACGCACATGCACACACATAATCAATGAACAGATGTGGAGATTGACAGAAAAAGGTCAAAGTGTTTTTTTGTTTTTTTTTTGCACTCGCATACAAACAGACATTGACCATATTGAGAAATGGTCTGCTAAAGAACAAACAAGCACACATACACACATCTTGTTTGCATTAGACTTGAGAAAGACTGCTTGTTCACAAACAGGTTCGGCTCTAATTATTTCTTATTAGCTTATTAGCTAACCATAATCAAAGTTAATAGAGACAGATACAGCATAAAGGGGTAGCAGAGAATGAATAAAACAACGAAATGGAAGTAGAAAATAGAAAACTCGAAATAGAGTTGCATTTATGCAATATGTATTCATTAAAACGTAAGCAAAAGATGCATATTGAATGAATTGGTAGAGAGGTTGATGGCACGTTCAAAGACGTGTGCTGGAATGAATCATAGTTGGATCATATTTATTGAGTGTCGAATCAGCATAGCAGTGATTTCTGAAGAATCATGTGACACTGAAAACTGCATTTTTCTGCTGAGAATCCAGTTTTGCCTTCACATTTCCTTAATAAAATATTACAATTGAAAATAGTTGTTTTTAATTATAATAATTGCAATAATATTTTACAATATCACTTTTTTTCAGTATTTCTATCAAATAAATGCAGAATGGATGAGTACAAGAGAAATAGGAAAAATCTTACAGACCCAAAACTTTTGAATGGTACTCTGTAAAAACTATATAAACAGGAACATACATCATCAGATATTATCTTTCATTCAAAAAGCACCAAAATAGCACCTAGACATTCTTGTTGGTAAAATATCTCTCAGTTATTCCCATATTCGTATTTAAATTTTTAGCACACCAAAGTGATTAGGAGAATTAAGAAAAGGATGTTGCAATAATAGGCAACATGAATAAGAGAAAGCATTTCTCCACCCCCCCTTAAGTTGATTAAGTTGAAGTAAGATTTTTTTTATATTTAATTTAAACATTTCTTTTTGACTGTAGTGTGTATATGCTTTAAAAAAAGTGTAATATTTTGAATTTGTTTGGAAGGTATTTTACTGTTCTCTATATGCTGCTGTGGCTCATGCTCTATCTGACTGTGTGCGCAGAGATGCACATCACATTGGCCGCTATCTCTGTTATATGAGTAAACTGCAATTGGACCAGATGAAGGAACAGCTTGTTGCAATGACAGTGACGCTCCCTGTTTGTTTTTCTCTGTGCAGATCCTGCAACTGGCACCATGCTAACGCAACAAGTACTTGCATGATTAATAATGACAGCATGATGAAGAAGTGCATCATCATAATCTCAATTACTGTCACATAGCACCTTACAAGAGCCTGTTGCTGCCAACATGTAGTGAATTTAATCAGAACCGGAGAGGAAGGCAGAATTAATGATGCACATTTGGTCGTCAGGCTTATAAAAAGAAAGAGTGCTTATCAAGGGCCACACAGTGGATGCTAAATGACTAAACCCTACTAAAGGGTCTCACATTAGCAGACGGATGGCTTTGTGTTTAAAACACTAAACAAATCACAGGATGGAGTTTTTTTGGGTGACATGACTGAGCTTTACTTGTAGGTCATGTTCTTTATCTGATACCCACCCCTTCTTTTAAAATGCACTAGATCTGTCTTTTCAGAGCAATAGACTTTTTCTCATGGTGATGCGTTTGGGGAAAAGCTGTGACAAATAAGCTGGACAAAAACGTAAATGTCTGAAAAGAATTGAATACTGAGGTCGAGCTTTAGCAGATGCTTTGATAGTGATTTGTTCATCTGATGATCCCTTTGCTTTGCTGTGATCAGCAGTCTTTGATACTGTAGTAGTAATATCTGCATCAGGGAAACGAGTTTTAGCTGCTTAGTTCTAGATTTTTCTCTATTATTCTTATTTATCACCTTTACTGAGTGTCATAAAGCCTTTACTCACTTGAGGAGCAACATTAAATCGTTAACTGACAAAGCCTTGCTTTTCTTCTTGTTGCTCTTTTTCTGTCCATTCTTCCTCTTGCACTTTTTCCCCTGTTTCTTTTCATAAATTTTCTTTGTTGTCCCTCTTCATTTCGTACTATCATTTCTCAAGCTGTCCCCCTTTGTTTCCTGCATGTGTCTCTCTCTGTCTTGTTCTTTCTTTCACTCTCTCTTTCCAGTAATGAGGTTTCATGCCTGCAGTCTTGTTTGCTCACTACTAGACCATGAAAAGATGGGAAGACTTAGAGTAGAAAAGTCAAACAGAAAAGGATCAATTAGAGAAAAGGCATAAGTGTGAAAATTTTACTAGATGATATATAGACAGATTCATACACATATGTATGTACCCTTCATTTTTTCAGTTTGAATGAAATATCTGTATAAATCAGAACAGCCAGTATTAGGTCATTCCATGTTGAATCAACCAAATTTCTATAACACCCCAATTTTGCTGATATTTCGTCCAGACAAAGACGGACATGTACAGTGATGAAAGCCAAAATATTAATTGTTATAGCTGATTATTGACTGAGTAAGATTTTATTTGTAGAAGAGGGTCAAAATGGCAATTTTCAAGGATTCAAAACTGAGAGCTAAATTAAAAATGGCAGCATCATAATGCTATTAAACAGATATTGGTAGGTCTGTTTCACTTTTTATTTTCCTTTGTTTACTTTAGCAATCTTTTTTGCATTATGTGTCAATAACCATTAAAAAATGGGGAAAATTCACTTTTTTCTCAAGTTTTTCTCCTAAGTTGCATGCCTGTAATTTAAGACGTAATAAAGATACATTAAAGCCCTTTTAGATATTATGTCATAATGAACTTTCCTTTTGGCATCTTCACTTTTAGGGCCCTATGAGATATTGGAATTTCAATATGGTATAAGAGGGCACAAATGCAGTGCACCTGCACGTCAGCGCAACCCCAGGGTCATGGCAAGGAGGTGTTACATCTCCGTTCCCTCTTCGGGTTACGTTCATAACCTAGACGTTACCCATGGAAAAAGCCGCGACTCTGAGGCTGTGTTACGCGGAGACCCCCGTGCAGACAGGCAAGCTTTCCAGCAGAGGAGTTTGAATGTAACCTTCCCAACACCCTGGAGGCCAAAAAAATAGGGGGCCCCACAGGGCTGCCAGTTGTTACTGAAGCAGTAGGTTGGGGGTGCGGAACACATGTTTCTAAACTTTTCTACATAATACACTATATCGATAAGATTATGGATATAAGTGAAGGGAAACACTGCCTTCTGGCTGACCGTGGAATATTGAGATTTGTAGCCACAACGTACTGGGCGAAGGAGACCTAGTTCCTTCCCATAGTCAAGACTAGAGGACTCAGGTTTGCCTATTTTACAGGGGAACAACTGAGAAAAACGCACAGATCCCGTGGTAATGGCACAGCAAGCCGACACCCTCCCGATGGCATCAATGACCCAAATGGCCATCCTCTGTTTGAGAGGTTGCAGACAAAGAGCAAATGTGGTCTACATAAAAGTGCAAAGCACATACTGGAAACAACAACTCTAAGGCCGGGTCTGCCTCCTCCAGAGACAGAGCTTGCAGGTTCACTACTGGTGCTTCCAGAGGGATGTATCCTCCACTGCATCGTGAAATGCAGCAGCATACTCTTTGAGAGTCGAAGGGGACAGCCTGCGCTCCAACTTCTCCTGCAGGAAAGAATGCACTGCTGCAACCGTGCATCTCAGTGGACCCTCTCCCCAAAAAGGAGAACCAGTTGACAAACAGACCCCATCTCAGAGTGTAAGCCTGCCTCATAGAGGGAGCTCTTTCTAAGTGATCGTGTCTTATCACGGCCGAAGAGAGGCTGGAGAGTTCTGACCCGCCCCGTCCAGGACCCAGATGTGCAGGTTCCAAAGATGCCCATCCCCTGAGAAAGAAGGTCCTTCCTCAAGGGGATTTTCCAGGGAGGGGCTGCCGCAAAGAGAATGAGGTCGCAAACTAGGTCCGCGAGGGCCAGTGTGGCACTATTAGCAGTACCTGTTTCTCATCCTCCCTGATCTTGCACAGTGTCTGTGCAAGGAGGCTCACTGGGGGAAAGGCGTACTTGGGCCCCGGAGGCCAGCTGTCAGCCAGTGCATCCCTCCTGAGGGGTGCCTCGTCGAGGGATACAACTGGCAGTTGGCGGACTCGGGGGAGGCAAAGAGGTCTAACTTGGCCTCGCTGAAGTGGCTCCAAATCAGCTGGACTACCTGGGGGTGGAGCCGCCATTCTCCAGGGTGGGTGGACTGCCATTAGAGCTGGTCGGCTAAACGGTTCAGTGTCCCTGGAATGTGAACAGTGCACAGCAATTTAAGCCGTGTTTGACTCCACAGAAGCAGATGGTGGGCGAGTTGTGACGTGTGGCGGGAGCGTAGACCACCTTGTTGGTTGATCTACGCTACGGCTGCTGTATTGTCCGTCCGAACCAGTACATGCTTGCAGAGCAGCATCGGTCAAAAGCGATGCAGGGCCAGAAACACAGCTAACAACTTGAGGCAGTTGATGTGCCAAAGCAGTCGGACACCTGTCCAGGGACCCGAGGCTGCTTGCCTGTTGCATACAGAACCCCAACATGCTTGGACACCTGTCCTAGGGGTACTCCGGACTGTAGGGAGGCAGGGTCTGACCACAGGCTGAAGAGGCGGCGACACCCCGGGAAACAATCCGAGACTGCCATGGTGCCATGCCCATCTCAGGTCTCGATTGTGTAACCAACGCTGAAGCAGTCTCATATGAAGCAAGGCTGGCAGTCATTTCAACCGAGTCCTGCTCCATGCCGAGAAAAAGATCTACTGCGCCAGGGAGAGTTTGCTCTTTTCTCGGTTGACCTGAAGACCCAAATGACTGAGTTGCTGAAGCACCAGGTCCCTGTGTAAAACCCTGACCTCATCTCAGCTGGAGGGACAGGCTCGATTGCGTCCTTTGCCAGTAGGACTGCAACTGGGTCGCTAGGGGAGTCAAGGGAACGTTGACCACCATGCTCGCAGTGGGGCAGCCTAAAGGGGAATATGGGGAGGGGACTGATCCCAGAAGGATGAACGTCCTAGAGAAAAGTCAGGCTGCTCTGGGCAGCGCTTACCTGCTCCCCTGGTTTTCCGCACTGGCGACACATAACTCCGGGTCTTCATCTGAGGAAACAAAAGACATTTGGTTAGATGGAGTGGAAAATTGCTCTTTCTGTGAGAATGTGGGTACTGCCGACCCGTGGGTCAACGGCAGCTGAGTGCACTGAACGCACTTCACAATGAACACATCAGCCATCCACGAAAGCTGTCTCAGTGTGTTCTCGCCCCAGACACGTGGGGCAGCGATTGTGTCGGTTCAATAAGGTGAGTAAACTTCCACACCCAGAAGTGCACGGTCAGATAGACATACCGGAGAACACCTTTTCAACGTGAGAAAATTGCTCTTTTTATCAACGCTGTTAGACGAGAGAGAGCATAAACTTGCAGGAACTCTTTTAAATGCAGATCTCCTTCGACTCTCAAAAACGAGAGCCAAGGGGGTCTCCAGCTCAGGAACGGCGAAGGCTCGGAAGTGAAAGTCTGCAGGTGCACTGCATTTATGCCCCCTTATGTAGTGATGAGGTGTACCTGAATGCAATCTGTGAACGCCAATGCTAATTGGCCTTTTTTTTGAAACTCAAAAGCGATTGGTCTCTCATGTGAGTTCCCATATGTAACGTTGAAGTGATTAGCCTGAAAGGGTAACATCTTGTTTATATGTATCAAAACAATATGCACAGAGCATACCCGTCGAGTGCTAAAAATGCACTGTCAAGTTGAGGGGCATTACCTTTCTCTATTCATAAGAGTCTACATTTGAACCAGTTTTAGGGAAATTTGGAAGAAAGGACCAATAGAACAAACATACAGTATTTTAACAAGTTTATATCAAATCCCACACCTCATAGAAAAAGTGGTTGCATTTGCCAGACATTGCATTCACATCAATAATCCAAGATTTGCCCAACCTGGATTAATTATTAGAATTTCCATTTCTTTTTGTTGTTGTTATGTAATGTGAGTTATATTGCTAAAGGGCACATTTAACAGAATTACTGATAGTACTTCAAACATTTAAGGTCTCTTACACTTTAAATATTTAACACTGGTGAATGGGATCCTCACACTGTTCATACTTACCTAGAGTTATGGTCATTCATGATCTGATGTGTTACACTGTATATTCCTAAACCCTGGGTTACTGTTATTATTTGCATTTTCAGCAGTGATATAAACACAAAAACACATTTGGTGTAAAAACAGGAAGGATAAAACCATTTGGACACCGAACTACAACTAAAATGTGAGATTAAACCATACAGGGCATTAAAAAAAATCCTTTCTTGGGAACCATAATCTAATTAAGTGTCCATTGAATATACACCACAGGATCTCAGCCCAAGTAGTAGGTCATCCGGACAATTTATGTTTTTCTGGCATAGAAGTATGCAAATTCAGATACAGTCTTTTTCTCATAGTCGGTGGGTGGCTGATGCACTGTTTTATGGTTTGTGCAGCACCAGAGAGAGTGTGAAAGATCATCGCTACATCAGTATAATATATGTGTCAGCTCTGTGTGTAGGCCCATATCTAGTAGGGGTAAGATACTTGAGGGAAAGTAGTGCGTGTTACATTTGAGGAAGGCACTTTGCTTTTCCGTTGTGCTTAAGGTAAAAACCAAGATCCCTTCAGCCTCTTAACTGTTATGTCACTTCATATGACAAAACAAGAGGCCTTGTTTTGGAGGGTTTAATTGTACTGTATAATGCTAATTTGTGTTGGGAAAAAAGTAGTTGGTTTATAAGGCAGAAAAGGATAAGATAATTGCACATGACCACAGTGCCTACAGTGAAGACTTATAAGATTTATTTTGTAGAGTTTTAAAGCTGTGAGCAGGTTTGGAAATCACACACACACACACACACCTTATATAACACTAGCACTTGCAGTCCCTGTAAGCATCGCAGCAGATTACCTAAAATATTGGTGGGTAGTTGTGTAGATAGATACCACATGATAAAGATATTCATCATATGGATTATGTTTGCAGTGAGGATGTGAAACAAATGTCAGGCAGATATGGCAGATTTGTCTGAAAATCTGAAACTTATGCATGAACATTTATATTGTGTGAATTAACCTGAAATTGTCAATTCAGAAATAAAGATTATAAATAAGGCACTTTTCCAACTGATAAATATATGAACATGTAAAAAAAAACTGATGTTTGCTAATTGTATTCTCTATAATTTTATAGAAAGAATTACAGAGAAAATAAAACAATAACATAATAAATGAAATAATTATTAATTCATTATTCTTAAAAGCAGTTGTTGAATAATGCATTATTGCCAGGGATAATAATGTTGCTTTAACTGTTTTAGGGGTATCAAATTTGCATGTCAGATAAGTAATCATACTTCCCAGATAAATGTAGAATAATAAATTTAAAATAGCAGAGTTGCACAGATGTCAAGGGATCACCTTTATAGAGTAATAGCTCACTTCATTAGAATATTATAACATAAGACCTGGTGTTATTGTAAGAAATGTTTTTTTTATTCTCGTGTCAGTAGATGACTAGAACATGTAACAAGGCCTGTGGCTATGATTTTTCTTCCTCCTTAGAAGTGTTTGTGGATCATTTTTAAGGCTGATTCTGTTGATTAATGCTTCACTGCTGCTCTGTCTTCTGTTTATTATTTAGTTATTTTTCATTAATGCCAAACCATCCTTTAGAACTCATTTCAAGTAAAGACTGGAATAATTGCTTCTGAATATTCACACATATTCAAAAATATAAACGCAACACCTTTGTTTCTGCTCCAATTTTTCATGAGATGGACTTAAAGATCTAAAATTCATTCCA
>JAUCNO010001819.1:6389602-6427279 GCA_032353835.1 Enteromius viviparus
AGAGCGCACATCCGGGAACTGCAGGAAAAGCAGTAGATTACCGATCCAAGAAGACATCTGCTGTTAGACGTCTTCACCAGCGGGTGGTGCTCGCAGCTTTGAGTGTGAACGTCCTCATCAAAGTTTTCGCTGAAAGATATTATTTTAGGGCTGCGCTGTTAATAGATATATTTTATGCCCCCTTTCTATCTATGCTTCACTCCTCCGTAAAAGCCAACTCTCACGTATAAATCAGTAATCTTCAATGGGGGACACACATTAAAAAACAACATAATAAAAACATTATTTATGGGATGTATATTTCAGTGACCCTTTTTACATGATCAAGAAATTAATATTGAGAACGAACGTTCATTTTATTTAGTTAATGAATATAGCGGAGAACATCAGGTAACTCATCTCTACAGCGGGGACTGACGCCGGTTTCACACTGCACGAGTCAGCAGGGCTTAAGACGCGCGTATGCATTAAAATGCAAGCACTGTTAATTGCATTTTTTTTTCGATTTGTGGAATTCAACAAACTTTTTATTTCAAATACTTTCGGCAGCATTTTTGGTTCATATCAGAAAGTTTGACAAAGCCTCTAAATACCAATCTGCTGCTGTTCCTTGAATCTTCACCAGCAAAAGCACTTCATAGAACTGTGTCTGTACACCCCACCCCTGCTTTTCCCGGTCACCAAACAGACACACACTATCACTTCTGCTGTAATGGCTCTCTGACTAACAGAGCAGCATTTCATTATGAACCTGAGATGCGCCTCAGTGCTGCCCGCTTTTGGTGGAAAAAGAGAAGTGCAATCTTTCCTGCTCAAAAAAACGAGGCATTAATTCCAGCACCCAATATTATCATAAATGTCCTCTTACTTATGGATTGTCAGCATTACTGGAGAAACTACACTCGTTCATTTGCAAAAACACATACACTGAGAGCAGAATTAAAAATCCTCATGAATGAAACTCCACCAAAGTCATATAACCCACAAAATGCAATTTAAACTGACAGACATTTTTGCTGTGATCCATTATGTGTCATCTTTCTACGATTATTAGACAACTAACCATCTGCAGCTTAAACCTATTTTTTGTTTGTACTTGTGCTGCTGAAGGATAGAGAGAGAGAGAGAGAGAGAGAGAGGGAGGATTACTTTAGAGGCCCTCCAGATCCTCCAATGAGATAGTCATAAAGCAATCAATAATCTTATTTTTGACTCAAGGTCAATAACTATGACTGACCTTAAATTAATTTGAAGTTGTTTGCAAGATATTAATTAATTTAAAAACGTGTGCAAGATAATATTGACTTCCGTATTATTATAAAAATGTATTTTATATATAAATTTTTTATTCATAAAAAGCACAAAGACATACATTTTTAGTTCTGTATTTTAATTATGCATATAGAAATACATAGATTTTGGCAATAATTTTCTTGTCTAGCTTCATCAGAAGTTTTAGGGCTTTATTCACTATTTCTTGAGGTATACTGCATGATACAGAGGAAATCATATATGCTTATATTAGGTCCACAGGATAATGCATGTTGGATGCCATTCATAAAATCTTTTCGAAAGGAATCCAAGATTAAATTTCACTGTCAGCTATAGCAGTTTCTTCTTAATCCAAGCCTTGGTTTAATCTGTGTATGGAAAACTGGCTCAAAGAGCATTTCTCACTTGAGCATCAATGTCTGGTTACTGTTAATAGGTTACTTATTTAAAATCATTTAAAAATATTCCTTTATACAATTGAACTTTTTAATAAGAAAACCTTAAAATAATGAAACATTCATGTAATACTGAAACATTATAGAGTGTGCAATTCTCTACAAACTATAAATCACAGTGATCCCTTTAGAAACATTCTTTATAATGAATTCAGGTAGTTTAATCTCATAAAAAAGGAGAAGAATAGTAACTACTTCTATCTTTCTGTAACATTCTTTTTTGTTTTCTCCAATGTGATCCGCTGAATACCATCCAGTCTGTGATCCGAAGTTGTTAATGACTTAGTGACGCAGTTGGGAAGTTCTGACTAGGCTTTTTTTTCTCGTATGTTAATAATTCATGTCCATGTTAAAATGTACTGTATGTTAGAATGGGTTTCAAAATTAAAATATAAATGTCACAAGTTACACATTAGAATAAATCTATTTGACAGTTGTCAAATAAGTTACAAATTAAAAGACATTTGGGTAAATAAATGTAATTTAAGCTTTTCTTTATAGCATAAAGGTAATACAGTATATGCATGTCTATTGCAAGACTATGTGAATGCTCAAGATGTTTCCACTTATTCCATGCATTTAATGAAACTGATGGCTGTAATTGTGTGTCTGGATGGGTGTCTGGATGGGTGTCTTCATGTGTGTTTGTGAAAAGAGTGAGGGAGAAGGTGATCTGCTCTGTCATCAGACGCTCTGTAATAAGGTCTGGAACGAGGAACAGATGGACATTATTTGAGAGACAGAACTGGAACTAAATGAGTGTAATGACAAGGCAAGTGCTTCGGCAGAGCAAGAGTGATGTGAAACTAATGGAGGAGGAGAAACGAAAGGACCGAGGTGGAACAGTGAGAGCGGCAGAAGGGCTGACAATGACGGAAAGACATAAATCATTGTTGCAAAGTAAAAAGAAAGTGTATTACGAAGAAGAAACCGAATAGCAACAGGAAAGAACGTGATAGAGAAAGAGAGAGAGATGAACAACATAGATGGCGAGAGAGGAGGGAAATAATTTGCTGATGGATAGATTCTCAGCACATCCATTACACTGTTGCCTGTTTCTCAGACGTCACACGTTTTCTCAAAGGACTACTCGTGCGCTTTCCCATCATGAAAGGCAATTACAAAACACCCTAGTGGAAAAAGAGGCTGATTTTCCACAGTGTTAACCTCCGTTTTTCTTGTCACTACACCGTACATACAGTAAGAGACACTGTGTTTTATTTTATAGTAGTGTTAGATACAGAATTTTATTGTTAAGTAATAAACAGACTATATGTTACAAATTATACATGTATACAAACTGAATTCATATGACATCAAATGCGATTAAAATTTTAAAATTAGAATAAGTAATAATGCCATTTTTCAACTTCTTTGTGCTTGATTTAAGATTAAGTTTAGTTCTTTTAAGTTTAGTTAGAAATTTAAGTTATCTCAAATTTTACATTTGAAATACATTTTTTACATTTTACATAACTAACTGCAGCAGCATTTGTTTTTACGTATTTGTTTCTACAAATATATTAAGGTACACAACTTTTCAGCACTGATAAAAAGTCATTCTTTTAATATGCTTTGAAAAATCTCTTTAAAGTTCTTTCTATTTCAAACTTTCAATTCATAAATCATCCTGTACTCATGAGGCACGAGGAACAAGTACATGCTTCATGTTTCTGACATCAGCATCTGTTAAAGTAATGAGTTCACCGAGTTTGTTTCATTGTGCCTTGTTTCACTCAGACACAATATAGCTGTACAATATCTTAAACCGATTTAATTTGTTGAACAAATAGTTTGTTTAAACAAAGCTGACAACTCCATTATTGCTAATACAACATCAATCACCACAAAAGTATTTTTATTTATTTTTTTTCGCTGGCATCTTTTTCTTCTCTCCATCCTCTTTAGATATCATTATAGCTCTCTTTCTAAAAACAGCTGCTCCCAGAAATCCCAGAGCTGCTTCACTATGTCATGGCCCTCACAAAACTGCTTTAAGTCTTCCCCTAGAGTCTGGTGCATATAAACATGAACCAAAACCAAGCCTTGAATCTCACTTTTCACGCTGTTCAGGTGAGCCGTTAGTGCCTTCTTTGCTAATGCAGTGTCGGTCCCATACAAGTCGATATTAAAGCGTAGAGACCCTCCGTTAAAGGGAATAGGATAGGGAGGTGTGTGGACGCTCATAAAAAGGGGTTTCCCACCGGAACCATCTACAAACCACGTCAAGTTTCGCCTTGCAAAAATGTGAAGGTTACTCTCCATGACTTTCAAGGGCTCCCAATCCTGGATGATAGCACCGCCTGGAAGCTGAAGTCTGGAAGACAAGTCTGGATCCAAGAAAAGATTCTTAAGAGCATCCAAGTCCTTTAATGGCACTAAAGTTAGACTCATCTGACGCAACTAATTTTTCCTGCAGACCTGAGACAAAGCTTTCAAAACCTTCGGAATCCCCAATTAGAGAGAGAACGGCCTGGTTTATTAAGATAGAAAAACAAAACGGAGAAATTATTACTGTTAATGTTAGTAGTATTGCTACAGTTCATAGTTTTCATGTGATCACACACTTACAGGAATTTCCATCTGGAGTGCAAAATAATGCCTTCCTCTACTGACAGCTATTGTTTGCAGTAAGTAGTAATATAGTAAGGCACTGATATTAAAGGACAAATTCAGTAGGCTATACACTGAATTGATGATGCATATTTCTACAGGCAAGCGGAACCCTAAATATGAACTCAAAGTTTCACATTAAATGTTTCTACAGAAAACGTCTATAAGACGGTTTCAACGACAACGTTTGTGGCCCTAATATAACTTCTGGTAGACATCCCAATAAAATTAATAACAATAGCTAAGTCCTTCTAGAGTAGATTATATTTTAGATAACAATCAAAATATGTTTGCTGCGTAAATTTATTAACGGATTTATTAAAAAAGCTAATCCGTTCTCTGCCAGCAGGTGGTGCTTTAAGCATGAGTAACAGCATTAGACAAAGCAGCTCTGAGCTTACAAACACTGCCTTACATGCAGGATAAAATAAAAATTACACATTACATCAAGACAGTCATCCTTCAGAAACACAGTGATATAAAAACATCCATGTTTGGTTTGATTTTTAAACTTTTTTTTTTTAAGATAACACTTCAAGATTTAGAGCCATGCATTCATATTCCAGGTTGATCTGCTGCCTATATAGAGTATGCATCTTCAGAACCGAATTAGATCTTTTAATGTCATTATTTAAATACCTTATTATTTAATATTCTTGTTTTATTCTTTTGAGAGGTGTTCTAAATACTTGTGGATAGTAAAGATACGGAGAATTGACAGGCTTGTGATGCAGTTCTATGGATGTTTTTTGTGGGAAGGAAAAGAAACAAAGGAATGCATAATTCATTTAAAATAATAAAAAATGCAGTATTTACACAGTATATTTAAATTAATATTCGAGTCTTTACAGCTGATTTAAAACACATTAAAATAAAGATAAAAAGATAAATGTATGATGCTACAACATGTTCCATTTTGTGTAGCTATTTAATACTTCACAAATATACTATTGTTCATTGTTTAATAATGTTTAATAATAATGTCACACATTAAATAAAGTTCATTTATATTTAGTTTTGACTCACCCTTCTGGCCAGAAGCGTGAACTTGCTCAGTTTTTCAGGCCCTGGGTCATCACGTCTTGTAAGGCGCTTGGCTTTCACATTAGGGTAGACCTTCTTTATGTAGCCATCAACAAATTTCTGGATCATTCCAGCCAGACCACAACCCCTTTCGTTTGGACACACTCTTAATCCCTCAACTACTACAGTTTCACCTCCATCCACCAGCAGGCCTGACTCCAGAGCCACCTTAAGGCACACAGGAATAATTCTTTAAAAAGGCTGAAATAACTGGAAATAAAAATGGTACAATACCAGCAATCGTGTGATCATAGATTAAAATAATATGACAACAAATACTCTCTTCGTACTGGAAGCTGTAGGAGTAAGTGACTAAAAACATGACCTCATGTATCAAATCAATAGCACTCAATTTTCTTTCATCTTTGGGATTGAAAATATAAATATACTTTGCTCCTAGGGGCTTAATAGTGCTTTAGGATTATTGGTAGAGGTTCACTGGTGTATTAAAGTACAATATCGTACTATTAAAATGAGAGTAATAAACTATTACAATGGTGCCGCTGACCTTATGTGACCACCCTAGACTGATTATATGAAGAGCGAAACTGTCCAGTGGTATAAATGTCAGATTCTGCTTTCAAGTATATGGGTCATGAGTCAATCAATTCTGCACACAGCATAGAACACACATTGATGTGGTTCGTTTAAGCCACAGGTTAAAATGTTGTCTTTCTGCAAACTGCAAGCATAGCATTTCTCACATCATGACTTACCCATTAACTTATCATAACCGCTAGTGAGTTGAACAGTCAATTAATGTCAGTGTTAAATGTTCATTATTAACATTTCCAACGTTATGCATGTGCTATGATAACATGCAGGTTTAGATTACGAACTAAACAAGCAATACTGCAAGCAATTTCTTGGTCATACTAATTTGAGCTTATAATATAATACAATATATGTTTATGATAAAGTGTGTCTACGTGCTAAAAATCAAGACAGCACTGAAAAATAAATGCAACATTCATGCCATTTAAAAAAATCACCTAATTTCTGGCTGAGTTTAAAACTAAAAGTAAACATATGAGGTCTATCAAACCTTTTTCCTCTAGTATCTCTTACCAGCCTCCTATCTCTCCGTGCTATTATAACCACTCTTCCTGGCTCGGTCATCCAGGAGTGATAGCGATGTGGAAGGTAGTCATTGCCTAGATATATGTCTTGTGATATGGCCATCACATCATCATAATCCTCTGGTCTGGCCAGAAAGAAGGTCAGTCCGTCACTTTCACCCACACAATGTGAATCCATTGTTACTTCTGCACAGGTTAACTGTAAATTGTAAAACAGTTTTTTTTTGTATCTATCTTATTTCGTATCTAGTTCCAGTGTGAAATAAAAAATAAAAAGTTTTCTAAAATTATGAATTTTTTTTTACAACAGAAGCAGATGTAATTATTTAAATGCAACAGTAATTTATGAGACCATTTATTGCTTTTACTGTGGATAACATTAGCTAGCTTATTTATCAGCAAAAACTCAACACTTTAAACTGTTAAAATGCAACTGCAACCTACTTTTAAAAAAAAGCATCATAAACATGGCTAAAATACCTTTACAAGCGACATTATTCTTGAGTATCTTTAAAAACCTAAAAACGGTGCAGAAGATTTCTTCAGTAATGTCAAGTTCAATAGGAAATGTTTTTCAGTCTGCAGGACTTACCGAGACAGTTGTGTGATCTTGACGTGTTTCAGACAACCACAGTCAGGATGTGGCAAGACGGCCTAACAAGGACTTTCAACCCCTGCAGGCTTGTTAAACTGTTCAAAATGTCCAGCCTTTACGCAGTCTGGACATCATTTTTTTTGGACAGCTAACAAGTAAAGCATGTCATCTTTAGCCGTATGTGCATGATTATCCGAATAAAAGAGTGAGTGTGGATATAGATGTCACAAAGGTCTCTAATCCGTTTCGAGAACATAAAAAAGCATTGAAAATATACATCTATTAGTCTTTTTAAGATAGAAATGAAGCCATTTCGTAAGAGATTTTCTTTTCAAAACAGTATCGTAGCCCCACCAAGCGGGTGGAAGTTGATATTGCAGTTTTTCTTTAATAGGCCTCAGTTTAAAAAATAAAGAGTTTATACTTGCAGGTTAAATGTTATGTGAACCTACAACCGCAAGCCGGAAGTATAAACCAGAACAAGAGCTAGATAAAGGAAGTTCGTAACACTTCCTTGTCCCATATATTATATAGCATTTAGATTTAGAAATTCAGCAGACGCTTTTATCCAAAGCTACTTACAAATGATAACAATGAAAGCAATCAAAATCAACAAAAGAACAACGACATACAAGTGCTGTAATACGTTTCAGTTAGCTTAATGGAGTACACATAGGACGTTTTTTTTATATTTTTATTATTATATTATAAATAAAAGGTAAAACAATACAAGAAGAACACAGAACAAGTGTTTTAGGTGTTTTTATTATAAATAAACAGATTACAGATAACAAATTTACAAAAAGAAAAAGAATAGTTTAATATGTTTTGTGTTTAAAAGAAGGGCTTAGCTTAAGCCAGGACTAGGCATTAGTTTAATTAAGATATTTAAGCAACTTTTACAAAAATGCCTCATAAAAAAATATTACAGGTGTGCATCTTAACACAGAACAATGACACTGATATGTTTTAAGATATGTCAGAGCAAGATATTTTCATTTTGAGAAAGCTCAAACATGCAATTTAGCCTGGGACCAGCTTATATATCTATATTATATATATATATATATATATATATATATATATATACATCCTAAGGAACATTCTTTCACACAGAAAGCTATGATGGGCTTCAACTGTTTACTTTAGAAAATAAATAAATACACTAAAACATGTAAACGTTTTAATATGAACATATTAACTGCTATTTATTTATTTTACTTTCATTGCGAACAGTGGTGCAAGCTTGTTTTATAAATATGAAAAAAAGTAAAAACCATTGTTACCATTTTATCTCATAATTCGGACGTCTATTGAAATTGCGAATTTACATCTTGTAATTCAGACTTTATCAGAATTGTGGAAATAACATTGTTTATTACATTGGAAAATAAAGCATTTCATAGCAAATTAAAGCATTGGTTTTATTTATATGTATGATTATAGATCCAATGTTTGTACATTTATTTTACATATGTAGTAAAATATAAAATGATAAGTTGAACTTGAATTGGTTTGATTGTTGTGTTAGGAATTTTCATACACAATAGGGTCACATATTCTGATGTAGATTAGATATTAGTTGCGACTTTTTGTGACATCAGCTTCATGCTGCATACAAAATGCAAAATAGGCTACTCCACAAACAACTGGATTGTGTAGTTCTCATAAAATTTTAAATTGGTTTAATAAGCCAAATAAAATTTTACACTGTCACTTTAATTTTTTACTTGTTTAAGAAGCAGTTAAGAATTTGGGGTAATTGCAATCTCTAGTGACAAGCTGATGGGTTGAATCAGGTGTGACTATAATAAGGGAGACATACAAAATGTGCAGGGCAGGGGTGCTTGTAGGACAGGATTTAAAGGTGCTATATAAAATACATGCATTATCATTATTATTGTTATTAATACCAGACTGCATTGACGCGCTCATACAGTGTGCATGGGCTCCATGAACCTATACGCTGTTTGCGCTGTGTGATCAAGTTTAAGCCAAACAGTAACAACAGCGCCTACTAGGGTCACAGAATATAATGGTTTACTCTGTTTTAATTACTTTCTTTGCTCAACACAAAAGAAGATATTTTCAAGAATGTTTGGCCTGTGCTACAAAACTTTCAACTTCTGCAGCACCAGTGCTATGTGCAAAAAAGTTAACATGCAGCCCTGCATGAATAAAAATGCATGGTAACAAAAGTAGTAAAAGAAAAAGGGGGCTAACTTTATATAAGCAAAACTTTATATACTTTTATATAAGCATGATTTCATTAATAAAGAGATACTTAGAAATAATACATCTTTTTTTAAAAATTGAAAGGTAATTGCCTTGCACCAAAGCTATGGAATTTTGTCTAAATTATTCTCAATTTGGCCTTGAAAGACATGACTGATAACAAAAGACTTGAGACTTGCATGTATGTTAAATATTCTCACATAAAAGTTTATTCAGAGTTCTAAACATTTATCGTAAATGAATACAAAATATGAATCAATTTCTTTTAATATTAATTTAATTTAATGATTTTTGTTTTCTTCATATAATGCATTGCAATCTGTTTTAAACTATTTTACATTACACAAATAATACAAAAAATAATACTGCAATGTTATCATTCTGTTGTTTCTGGCCTTGAGGGGCTTCCCTCCACATTTCTTTGTGGTAAGGGGCTTTGTCCTAACAGGTGATAAACGTGTCCTTGATCTGTCATGGTACCTTGTGTCCATGGTTTGGGTTGGCCTTGGTAAGACTTCCATAGCCGACCATAGAAAAGGTCTTTTTTGATCTTGGCATAAAGTTTTGAGGGGTCAAAGCCATTCACAGAACTATGAGAAGTTGGTTCATCAACTTCGGCAAATGTCTAAAATGAGAGATTTAATGTTTAGAATGGTTTTATTATCATTTTAAAAATATGTTACCACAATATACGTGTAAATGTGTGACAATATGTGTATTGTGTAAATCATAATGTTTCCACAAAGATCGTGAGAATTGCCAGCGCTCAAACTCTAACCACAGCCACGTACATTCTGATGAAAATAACAGGAAACTGATACCTTAAATACAATCACTGACTATACTAAAGTGCATATCAGACTAAAAGGAAATGGCCCAGTTAAAGATTCTCACAAGTTTACTCTGTGGTATACCTTTTATACTGTGACTAGTGTTGATGTTTTATTTATGTTATAGTTATGTCTGTTATGGCTTACCTCAGCCGGTGTGTCTGTCAAGTATGTTTGTATTTTAAAGGACTTCCTCCTGCAAGATCAAATTTCCCATGAGTTTTCTCTTTGAGATTTTGTAAATATGTGTTTCATATGCAGTTTCATTTTTAACTATATAACTATAGAAATATTAGTCTTTTGTTTTTTTGTGCAAATATTTGTTAGATGTGACCTCTACCTTCTACAGCAGTATTTTCTGCATAAATAGAAAAGGATGGTCAGGATAAAAATGGAGATAATAGTTCCAATTATCATTGCACCAAGAAGTCCTAATATTCCCAGCTTTTGTTTAGGTTCCTTATATGTAAAACCTATGACAAATAAATAAAGAAAAAAATCACAAATAAAATCAAGAGTCCCAAAGGAATGTCAAAGTATGTACAGTTTAGAACTGCATGTGTACACTTTACCTTTGATTGTATCCATGTCAACACTGGCATCTTTCTTACTGATATCAGTACAGTGCTCAAGTTTACCTGAAGGAAATGTTATGAACGCACAACAGATTACCATGCTCTCATTTGATGCTACTTTAATGAGAAGGGATGATGATGGATGTGGAGATTTTTTGCTCTGGATCTTTACTTTAGTCTCATATTCTTGCATTATGTAAATTCCGAAATGTGGGTGATACATGCCCAGTTTGGTGCGATTTGGGCCTCTTAGTATCTCCCAGTTGATTTGTGTCATGTTTTCGTCCCCTGAGAGGACACAGGTAATGTTCTGGCCATCTCCATCTCGCCTGTGACTAATAGATACACCACAGTTTGATCTGCCTGTTCAAAAACACAAATGAAAGCACACAGAGATATTACATGGGACAAAGTGCGGAAAATAGTCGGTTATGAATGCTTAGTAAAGTTTGTTACGTGTTGTTACTCATGAAGTTATTTGTAAATCTTTATGTTTATAAATTTATTTAGTAAAAAAAGTAAAGAAAGAAAAAAAAAGAATATCCTTCTTTAAACATCTGAAGCTATTATGGACACTTTTGTTGCAGAAGTGGTTGCTGCAATTTATAAACTGCCCTCGAAAATGCTTTAGAGAGAGCAGTGCTGAAACTACAATACAAGCTGTGCTTAGAAGCGAGAAAAAAAAACCCTTTATAGTAAAAATAAGAAGAACCAATTTTCCTTCTGCATTTAATAAACATTTACAAAGAAGCCGCAAGTAACAGAATTGGAACTGAACGGTTAACATTTTTTAACTATTTTTTTTATTATTTATTTTAAGAATAAATCAATGTGAATTTACAAATAAATTCTAAAAGTGAATCACAGGACAAATTTAAATATGTTCTAAATGTTACCCATTGTTGAAAATGTATAATTCTACATATTATAATAGAAAAGTACAATATGTGATAATCAAGAGATTTGTGTAGATGTTATCAGTGAAAGTTCTGTTATTCAGACAGCAGCCAGTGCATGTGAAGGTGCTGGCTTATGCTTGTGTGAACATAATCATAGTATCAAGATACATGAAGCCTTTATATTGACCATATAATCCTTTTTGGTAGTCCATGGCTTTAACCGTTCTTTTTCAGATTGCATAAAAGAAATTTAGCCTGCTCAAACTAATAACCACAGACTTTTTGGTTGTCCATACGCTTTTTTAAATACACGCATAAAGAAATGTTTTTAGTTAATTCACATACATTATACACTTACCTGATTCCAGAAAGGCAAGGATGAGAAGAGCGCAAAGAAAGTTGGTGCTCATGGTTGTCGAGCTAAAACAACATAGGCTTTCTCTTCCGCCTGTTTCCTGCTTGTCTTTTTTTTTTCTTTTTCTTTTTTTTAGTTGTTATACTGACTTCACACCTCTCTGTTATATCACTCTTACCATCAGCTAAGCTGAATAAGCCTTTACTGCATCTTCTTTCTTTTCTATTTCTTTTTCTTTTATTGCCAACTCAGTAAGATCTTTGATAGCTCTAAGAAGGAAATGATGCTTGAATGTGGGAGTTTCCACCAAGACTCTAATCTCTCTACCCAGAAACGGCTGTCAACAGTTTAGCAGTATGAAACAACTGTATTAGGTTATTTACACGTTAACATGCAAAAACTGTAAGTAAATGCTCACATTAGCTTAAAAAGCAAACATTAGAGCAAGAGGAAAAATATTGCAGGTGGTGACTGTTATGTTTTGAGGAAATGGAATCATTTAATGGAAACTGAAAGGGTTGGTGAAAATCAGTGGAAATCAAATATGTTAATGAACAAACATCACCTTTCACTCTATAAGGAGCTCTAAATCATTATATAATGATACCTTACTTGAACTGTAAGTTATGTATTGCTGAGCCAGGAGGTTAAACAATTTCACTACAAGATGACAACTGAGACGACCAGACACACACACACACACAAACATTAAGCCATGGCTGTGTTAACATTCTAGAGCAGTGCTTGCTTTTTTTATCTTACGCTACCCACAGCCTCATTTGTAAGACTGCCAGTAAGACTCTATTAACTTCAGACCATAAAGAGTTTCCATGTAATGTTTAATGTCATTTAGTATTATCATTTGCTCTAGTACCAAAATATATAAATAAATAAATAACTCATAATTTAGCATAATTTAGTTTATTTTACTTGGAATTGTTTGTTATGATTACAATGATATGATTATGATTTACAGTTTTTGAGTATTATTTACACTGCTTTATGGTTGCTTTTGTTATTAAGCTTGTTTAGTGGCATTCATTTTCTAATCAAAATGACTCAAACACTAATGATACCCTGATTGTATATTGTGTCCTCAAGTATTGATGTCTCTTATGTTGTTTGGGTGGTAATTATATTGTGTAGTAGACAAATTATGTTAGAAAGTGTTATTAGTTTCTACTGCTTTATTTACAATTCTAAGTAAACCATGTTATTACAGTTCAGTAATGATGACTAAAAATTAACTTTCTTTCATTTTATTTCTTTCATTCAATTCGTTAAGTCTCAATTCTATACTTAAATTGACATTTAAAATGTGTGTAGAACTGTACAAAAAATTTACATAAATAATAATTATATATATTTGACTTTCTTTCAGTTTAATTTGATGTTCCTGTTAAAAAATAACTGGCCTTTTAAAATGTGTTTGTAAGTCTCTCGTTCTCATTATTTTGTCACTTTCAGTTTTAGCACAGGTTTTGCATTTCTTTTTGAAAATTATTGATTGTAGGACCAAGACCAACTCACTGTGGGATTTAAGACTGTTTGTTGTAATTACCCTCTGAAAAATATTGTCAAAGCAAATGAGAAAAAATAGATATATGGAAATGATTGAATTAGACGTTAAAAAAATATTTTGTAGCATTGCTTTAACACTAAATATGTTGCATGTTTCTGTTAAATGGGACATCTTAAAAAAAAAATTGTAAGATGAAACATGGATTGCAGTTGTGTATGTCAGTCTCCCTGAAATACAAACGTATCTTCTAGCTTAAAAGATAAAAATTATGTCTAAAGCAACAGAGAAAAAGAGGGGCGAGGACAGCTCATGTTACAGGGTGTGTGTGCCTCCTTGTAATCTGGATATCCTGCCGGATGACACACACACCTTTTGTTTAGTCTGCCTGGGAGCGAAGCAGGCAGAGGGTGCCCTCAGGAGACCACCTCACCAACCCTGCCAGAGTTACAGGGCGTGAGCGTCTCCAGCGGATGCTACTCTCAGTTTCCCCAGATCAGCAGTGAAGCGGGGCTGAGAGCTTTGCCACTGGGCTCTTACGAGGGACAGGCCACAGTTCAACCCGAGGGGAATATCATCAGAGTATATCATCATCAATATCATCCCTCCAATATCATCAGAGACTAGCCTTGATAGGTTGGTTTCCTTAGTAGACTATTTAGCAGTATGGAAACTACTGCCAAATGTGTCTCGATGGGTCCTGCGAACTGTAGAGAAAGGATACAGAATCCAGTTTGGACGATCCCCTCCACAATTTGCGGACATCTTTCCTACACTAGTACGTACAGAGCAGGCTCTGGTGATAAAGTAGAAACTCTTCTTAGAAAGGAGGCCATCGAGATGAAAAAGTTGAAAAAGAATGCGGGTTCTACAGCAGCTACTTCACAGTTCCAAAGAAGGATGACGGGCTGAGGCCCATCTTAGATCTCAGATTGTTGAACCACTCGGTAATGAAACTGAAGTTCAAAATGCTCACGGTGAAGCAGGTCGTGTTACAAATCAGGTCCTGGATGACTGGTTTGTCACAATAGATCTAAAAGATCCGTACTTCCATGTATCGATCTATTCTACTCACAGGAAGGTCCTGATGTTCGCTTTTTGGGGGCAAAGCATACCAATATCGGGTTCTCCCCTTCGGCCTTGCACTCTCGCCCCGTAGCTTTATGAAGTGTGTGGATGCAGCACTGGCTACTCTGAAACTCCAAGGCATCCTCATACTGAATTATATCAACGACTGGTTGATTCTAGCACAGTCGCCGAGCGAACCGAGCAGACATCGAGATGTCATTCTCGCTCACATGAAACGTTTGGGGTTGAGACTGAACGCCAAGAAAAGTGTCCTTTCTCCAGCTCAGAGAACCACTTATCTAGTCATAATGTGGGATTCGATCACGATGCAGGCTCGAATGACACCTGCTCTTATCGGTTCGATCCTAACATCAGTCGCAAAAATGAAAGAACACCGAACACTCAATGTCAAGCTATTTCAAAGACTGTTAGGCCTGATGGCAGCTGCGTCCAACGTCATATCTATTGGCCTGCTGTACATGAGACCCCTACAGTGGTGGCTTAGGAACAAAGGTGTATCCCTGAGGGGAAATCTCCTTTGGATGATCAAAGTGTCACGACAAGCCGTACGGGCCTTAAAAATGTGGCACGTTCCATCGTTCCTAAATCTGGGCCAGGTGCTGGCATCTCCGATTCGCCGCATAGCACTAGTGGAGTAGATCGGGAGAGTATTTTACAAGGCAGAGGTAGACCTCTTTGCAACGAGAGAGAATGCGCAATGTCCCCTCTGGTACTCTCTAGTTCATCCAGCTCCACTGGGGCTGGATGCCATGGTGCAGATATGGCCGAGGCTTCGTCTGTTTGTTTTTCCCCCGATCGCTCTGCTCCCATGAGTTCTGGAGAGAGTGCGCCAGGACGCTGTCAGTCTACTACTTGTAGTGCCATTCTGGCCAGGCCGAGTATGGTTCTCGGACCTGATGGACCTCCTTGATGACTTTCCATGGCAAATTCCGATCAGGAAGGATCTCCTCTCACAGGCTGGGGGCACCATTGTGCACCCTCGCCCGGAGCTGTGGAAACTGAGAGTGTGGCCCCTGAGGGGTGACAACTCTTAGCCACAGGTCTCTCAGCCGAGGTTGTTGAGACCATCCTCCAATCCAGAGCTCCATCTATGAGGAAACTATATGAACTATATGATATGGAAGTTGTTCACTTCCTGGTGTAGAGAACACCTGCAAGACCCAGTTAGCTGCCCAGAGTTTTTGCAGGCTAGATTCTCTAGTGGGGTCACCATGAAGGTTTACGTGGCGGCAATATCGGCTTGCCACGCCTCTCTTGGCGGACATACAGTTGGTAAAGAACCCCAGGTCATAGGTTTCCTCCACAGTGTGCTAAGGTTGAGGCCACCAGTACGTTCCCGGGTGCCAACCTGGGACCTGGCTTGTCTCATCGACGCGGCTCAAGTTCCTTAAGAGTAACATCTCTAGGTTATGAATATAATCCTAGTTCCTCAAAGGAACGAGATACCACACTTTCGGCATTCACTGTCTGCGCTCTGCTTCATGACAGGAGCTAATCTGCCAGCAACATTCCACATGCTTTTATGCTTCCTGGCCAGTGACGTCACCTGCCATGACATCCCAACTTTCCATTGGCTGGTTCTACACACGATTCAGAGTCGTCACGCTGGAGGCGTTCCCATAGCGTCTCATTGACGCGGCTTCTCGTTCCTTCGAGGAATTAAGGTTATATTCATAACCTAGAGACGTATCCTTAGAAATTAGTAACTAACTTAGGGCCAGCAATTTAAATGCATCTATATTTTCCCCATCTATTTAAAAATAACAAAATGTAAATGGAGCTCATGAGACAATGTTTAGACCATGCTGTTTCCAGCAAGAAAAGCAGTCCTCCAGCAGGTCATTTAGTGAGTGTGTAGGTCACTTTGTCCTCTTGCTAAACAGCAACCGTCCTTTCTCTCCTATAAATGGCCTTGGTCCTAATTTACACTCAGTCCACACCATGTGCTCTGTTGCTTGCTTTCTCTCTCTCTCCTGCTTTCTTACACAGACACACATACGCATTTACACACAAACCTCTCTGCCCTGTTCTGACCCTCAATAAATCCATTTGAGTTATTTATGAGCCATTAACATCTGCTCCTCCTAAAGACTATTCAAAGCCTTTGAAAAAATCTTTGGAAGCTGATTGTCTATACCACAGGAAGACTTGAAGGAAGAACCTAAGATGGGTGCATACATCTTGCCAGACACATTCAGACAGACTCCATATTGGTCACTCTGATATTGTCATGTACATTCACAATGTTTTTAAGATTCTGATTCATCTGATCAAGATTTTGTTGTCTTGTAGCGTGCTTAAAATATGTTTAGAATTAAGTCAAAGTCCCCCTGTAGATTTTTGCTTTGTTCTTAAATCCTGTCTGCTTGATTATTTTTCTTTCTATTTTTGTTAGACATGTGCGTCCTTTTTCTGTATCCTCTGCTTCTTCCGCTGACCCATTTTCTCTCCCACTGTCTCTCTCTCTTTCTCCACCCCTCCCCCACTCCCATCTGTCAGATGGACAGGTGTACATACAGAGGTTTGAGCATTGTGTGTGGCATGTGGTCCTATACTAGCTAACAGCAATTATTGCGGATATGTTCATGTAAATATAATTTATTCAATGCCTAACTGACCATTCACTCCCACACAAATGTAGATACATTACTTCAGCTTTAATTGAAAAATTTCAACAGACATTCTTACTACTGTCAGCATACTGTATTATTCAAAACATCCATTCACTATAAGACTTATGTGTTCTCCTTTTTATGTGCAGTTTTGTTTAAATTTACAACAAGGCTCTTATCATAAATTTTGTATGTAATATATATACATAAAAAAATACATACAAGAATATGTATTTATGTGTGTATACATTTTTCTTTCTCTTTCTCTCTCGCTCTATATACATATGAAGTAGAAAGACTGATATAGTTTGTGTGTGTGAGTTTACACTTATTTATATTCATTCACAGAAGACATGTTGCATAATGCATCCATGTAACACCATATCCATCACCCTCCTTTTCTTCTAGATTCTGTGGCTCTGGAATACAATAGCATGTGTTTTGTATCCACACTAAGGAGAAAGATGAAGCCAGCTTGAGTGCACGACTCAGTTTCCCCCACCTCTTCTTCTTTTAAACCCAGTCTTACTTCAATATCCATATGGGGTCTTAAACTCTGAACCCCCACCCCCACTTCAACACACACAGCCTGACCTCAGCCCCCATCTACACTGAATTTTATTACACTGTGATACACTGTGCTTCCCATCCCCCTTACGTAGATCTGCATAGCAAGAAATAGAGTTTGGGTAAATTCCACTCAGATGTTGTCTAGGCCAGTGCCATTATATAACTCACAAAGGACCATGTCATGAATTGATTTAATTCGTTCATTCATTTATTCATTTTTTTGTAAGTACTGTACATGCAGTACTATTTCATATCATAATAATTCTAACAACTGTGTAATCCGACCATATTTAGTATTATGAAGGTCAAATATGATTATTTTAATTTGATTTGAACCTCATTAATGTTTCCAAGCAAATGTTCAATATAATTATAATCGTAAGCAGAAAAGGGTAGGTTTTTCTTTTTTTTTGTGCCACACTCTGTATTTGAAAAAAAAACTAAATTTCCTCACAATTTCTTTTTCTTTTCTTTTAGGGGGGATGTTCTTAAAAAGCAAATATATTTTCTCTTGTCTCTTTCTCTAAAATTACATGTGTATGGACACAAAACATACACGCAACACACACACACACGTTTGTTTCTGTGAATTGTGGGGACTTTCCATATACTGATCAAATGATATTTTTTATCCCCTAAACCAAAACCTGTTTGCATTGGTACACTTTCTATTTTTAAGAATTTCTCTCCTTAGGACAATCTTAAAAAAATTCAGGTTTTACTATCCTCATGGGGACATTTGCTTCCCACAATGTAGTGTGAACAAGTACACACACACACACACACACACACACACACACATAGGCAAGTCTCCTTTCAACCAATTAATAATCCATTGTTGCTGATTATTCACAGGCATCTTAAATGTCCCTCTTCCAAAAGTAACCATGTAAGACCAAAAATATGAGGAATTAATTGATTGAGTCGTGATGTCAGAATTCTAGACTCATTTTATTTAATCTCACCCCGATTTACTTAACTGTATTAAAGTGCAATGCATTTCTGAAATGTTCATTGTAATCCAAGAACAGGTGGCATGGGTTTAATTTTTCAAACCTATCTTTAGCAGCTGTCCATCTCTCATTTTCTGTCTAAAGAAAGCTTCCACCATTTTTACCAAACATTTAAGACATTCTCATTGACCTCTATGTGTTCATTAAGAAATGCTCATCTATAAGACACTGTATTGTTCTTGTGCAGCAGTAGTAGAATGCTAGAGGTCAGTAATGTGAGGCTGCAGAGACAGCTGCTTCTCATGTCAGCATAGTTCAGTGAAGCGTCTCACGTTCTCCATTTGTCATTGCCTGATACTCTGACTTTCGTAGGACTGCATTTGATTCACTTATCTTATGCTTTAATGGTCTTCCCTTTAGCTGCATGTTTGTTGCTTACCAAGCCAAAAGTTTTAAAAAATAATGTGCTGGGAGTGCTTGGGTTCTCTATAATATAATGGTGCAATCTTTTTATGGATAATAGTGGACCAGAGGACACCTATTTTTGAATGGTTAATATACTGTCACCATGCAGCACAGGGTTGTTTTTTTTAGTCCATCAATAAGACAATAGCTCATCAAAGATCTAAAGACCCCATCAAGAAAATCCTTATGGAACAAAAGCAGTCATGCTTAAACAACAAACCTGATTAGCAGCCTCTTACCAAGCATCCTGCCTAAGCAATTAGTAGGCAAAGTTTTATTAAACCTGCAGTTGTATGGATTTTCTTCTTGGTGACTAAGGCCTAGCTTGGCAAGCATAGTGTATTGTCAGCTGCTTGTCCTGGTATTTGTCTGTAACGTGATTTGTGTAGTGTAGGTCACTTTGAAAGCATCTGCTGAGCTTTCTGATAATACACATTGTGATGCATATAAAAAAATACTAATGTATGGCTCTCACGTTTTCAGAATAACATTCACTTCCTTTTCCTTAACACTTTGAATTCATTCTATGCCTTTTTTGTTTAAAGGTTGTTTTGGTTTTTTCTTTTTTTTCTTTCTTTTTTGTTTTTTTTATTTTTTCTTTGCTTGTTTGTTTATTGCTAATCGGAGTACAATATACAGTTAGGTAAACACACACACAAATATCTCTAACACTAAGTTTTGATAAACAGTTTGGAAAATAAAACAGTTATTCTAATACATCAATTGAAAACATCACTTAGCGCATAACATCTAAACTATGCTATTTAGGTACATTTTGTTCATTCTGAAACTGCATTGCAACTATAGCAAGTGGCTAAAACCTCACCAGTCCTTTTACAAATTCATTTGATCAACAAAATGTTAGTCACAGGTCGTCATATAAAGCTGTTTGTTATCTGCCACAACTTGCAAATGAATTACCGCATTACATTTGTTGCCATTGAAGATAGAGCTCATTACGCTTACGGTGTTACAATGGTAATGACAAACACTCTGACAACATAAACACTAGTTAAAATGTTAAAAATGTTAAATGATTTTGCACAAGGTAAAGTAATACAAAAACACAACAAAAGGTTGACATTAACGAAGAACCTCAAAAAGACTGCAGTGACTCTGTTTGTTTCCCATCACATATTGCAGTCATAAAAAATATTCTCCAAAAAATTCCAAGCATCTCAATAAAAGATATACAGATTTTCAACATTTTGGGTCTTGTCAAAAACTGTGGTTTGGGGCTTTTTTTTTTTAAATGGCAGAAAGTAAACATGACAGTTGTGTTTTCATTGGGCTCATCTGTATTACTACTGCATTTAGAATGTGATCTTTGGGAAACTATAAGTAGAACTTCTCGTCACACTTGAAAGCAGAGACCAAGCTCTGAATTTTGATGTTATCTAGATTTTACATAATGTTTTTACATATTGTTTAATGTTACAGAAAAACAAACATTTCCATGCAGTAAACCTGTCCTATACATATTAAACACACAAATATCATTGTAATTTAATGTAACAAAATGCAAAAGAGCATGTGCACATAGACTGGTTTCATACCAGTAGCATATTCGTTGCTTAGATAAGATAAGGTTACTTCATACCATATGCCTTTCATACCAAATGTCACACTTTAAACTGCTTCTGGATCATCCTGGATGATCATTATGTTTCATCCAATCATTTACAATTTCCTACTTTTCAACATTCATTGGTACATTTACCATTTTAGGCAAATTTAAATTGAATGAATTAAACGCAAAGAATAGGGATTGAGATTAATTTTGCAAATACTTTCTGACATAAAGTTTACCAGCCAGCATTTGTACTTAATTTAACAGTGTAAAAAAAAAGAAAAATGTACAAAGTACAAAAAAAAATTTAAACAAAATAAAAAATTTGCATACATAATGATTGCTGCTGCAATATTGGTTTTAAGAAGTGACAGTTTCTAGTTTTGGAACCATTTCTAAATATGTATATTGTATATTAAAATATTCAAGCTGAGTTATTTGTTAAATATACAAAGAAATAAGTATATAGAGATGCACACAGTTACAAGCAAGCAAAAAGAGGAAAAAAAATGATCAGTGATTATTTTTTTGTAAAATCTTATATAATAAGCGAAGTATAGCCTAAAGTATCTAAACGTAAATCATGGCTAAAAAAGGAAAGAAAAAAAAAGGTTTACCCTTAGCATTTTTAAATACCCTGTCTAGAATTGTTTAATCATTACTTAATTTGTCAATTATCACCAATTCCAATTAGACAGGTTCTAAATGCCAATATTTTAGTACAAGGTCTTTGTGCTCAGTGTAAATCTAGTCACATGCTCATTGTATACCCCTTCCCCACCCACTCACACAACATGCACATTTCAAAAACCTCTCATGGATTATAAGGTTTTTTAAAAATTACTGTATTTAAAATAGTTCTGCATCTCTCACAATCTCTGAAAAAAGGAACAGACAAAGGTAACAAAATATTAAAATACTTTCCATTAGTTGTCACATCACTGCTTTGAGAATAAGCAGTCATATTGGGTAATAAAAAAAAATCTTAAAAAAAAAAAAAAACTGAAAACAATTTATCATATAATCAAAATGCCTTTATAGCATTGAAACTGTATTCACCCTCTTGACTGACAGTTGGCCGCTTTTTTTTTTGTTTGTTTGTTTGTTTTATCTCATTTACAACCATTAGTTTCCCATCATAGGAGATTTTCAAATATTCTGCACAAACACACAAAACATGACACAGAGTTTGTATCTAGGGCTAATGGGAAGACTCGAGTGAAAACAAACTCAACAGCCACTGCTGCATCAAGAGAATGGATGACATGGACATTCAAACCACCACCTTCTTGAGGTCTGAAATCATGGTCCCTGCTTTGCTGATAGTGGTAAATATGTCCATCAGCGGATTTAGACAGGTACAGTGTGGCTTATTCAGACAATGGTCATTAAGTAGGAGCTTTATTAATGTCTATAAAGTCAGGAGCACACCAATAAAAATATCCTTGAATTTAAAAACATGCCCACGCTCCTATTCCAATTACACAAAAATATATAGCATGATCCACTGAATGACCATGACTGTCACAGCAACCCACACTGATGTTTTATGAAGATCCCCACTGTGCTTTGGAATATCTACATATCTACAGTATAAAGTGCAGCACATCAGAACAGCGAGATGAACGGTTAATCCAATCGGAGTTGGATGATTCTGACATGGCGTGAGATAAAACACAATTCGCACTGGGATCTAGTTGCATTTTACCTCCAAATACTGCATTAGATTTGTAGATTGAATGTAACAAAACAGCTTAGTGCACCACAGGTGAAAATACCTGTGTGATTTAGCCATTTCAGAAGCATCTGTGTATAGACACAATATATGTTTTTTTTTTCCTATGGAAAACAACATAGGGAGAAGCAGAGTTGAAGCTCTGATAGTGCAAATCAGCAATTTAACTGATATCACCTAGTTAAGGCTTTCAGTTAAGTTTTTAGTTTTTTTTTGTTTTTTTACGTTCGAATAGTTACTTGGAATAAAGAAAACAAATCTCCCTGGTGGTTTTCCCCTTGTTCACGAAACATAAAATACACAGCTGATTCTAATACACGTAAAGCCCTTCATAAACATTACAAAGCAGTCAGGAAAATGAAATGCCACCGTGAAATAACATAAAAACCGGGAATAGGTACAGAGCAGCGTGGCAAAGGACAGTGCATTCATATGAGAAGGCTGGAACCCAGCCTTCTTATTTTAACCTCTCCTGCTCACTCTTTCCATGTGTCAAGCCGACGAGGATCAGGTGGAAGGTAAAGGGAGTCTGGGGTGAACCCTTGTTCTACGCAAGATGACACTCTCCAGATCCAGTTTCACTTACTCAGAGACTAGCCCTGAAACTTTAACTGGCCCACTGTCGCACTGGATAACAAGTGTCTGAGTATATATTTGCTTTCGTATGACTTAGCACTCGAGGTATTACTTTAGCGCTGAGTCTGATAATACAGATATCCTGCTCTGGGTTGGATTATCTATCTACGTTGTCCTCAGTAGGTAAACAGTAGGTTGGCAATAATTACCAATACAAGGCCTCTCTTGCTAACGACGATTTCCCTTTTTGTCACAAATACAGCGCTCCATGTCGTCTTCACAATACAAAATGTACATTTACTCATATTTAAAATGGTAACATGATCTGGATCACACGACCTCTCCTCGCCACCTATTCCTAGCGTAGCCCCGGCTTTATCTCTCATCTCCCTCTGCAACCTGTCTTAATTTTCCATTCCAGGAAAAGAAAGTGAAAAGCCACTTTATAATTGAAAGAAATGGGTTTAAAGTTCACTCCTAGTGTGCCAGCGAAACAAGGGGCAAAGTATTCTTTACATCTCTCCACCATCAGGTGGTCACATGCCTCTAACCTTTTATAGTCTGTTGGACCTGGCACTGGGACCTGTGTAAAATATAGAGTTACAACCTCCTGCACAATTCACAAATACTCAGAAAGGCAATTAGATATCCAAAGTGCTAAGAGGTGGAGCTGAAAGATAGAAATAATAAATAAAAGAGAAAAGTTTGTAAATGATTACTGGATTAATAAATGTCACACGAAAGAAAGTAGGAGTTAAATATAGATGCTAGTGTATCTACTGTATAGGGAACCTTCCACCTCGTAAGTAAACCGATTTAATACATAACACTTAAATCTAAATGCACTGCGCTATGTACAACAGAAAGCACATACCAAACACATTGTGGGTCTCTAATCCATCATGTCGCATTTTGTCAAGTGCTCTAGAGGAAAACTATAAATAGCATTTCTTGACTTGATCCATTTGTAAATTGAGAAAATGTCATTTTCATGGGAAACTGAAGCATTAATGTTTCTTGTGCGTCAACGTATTTTCTATGTGTCCTCTGAAAGCATGTAGCAGACATGAAGGATTTCGAGATTTCAATCATAAAAGAACTTGAACAAAGATTCCCTTTTCAAATCATCCCCCCTTTCAAACAAACATATAGATTTATATATATGTACACCTATACAAATGCAACAAACTGTCATTGGAATTACAGTTAATAATCTGTAAAATGCCTCGACTTTCAGAATCCAAAAAAGACTGCCTGTTTGCCATTTATAAATACTGACCGCAAAACAAGTCCCACATGCAGCTGTCCAAATGAAGAAGGAGAGGAGGCCTCCTTTTCGTCAGTGGATGTTGAGAGTTCACACAAGGGCACAAAATAAGTCCACCAAATGAAGTCAAACCAGACACATAATTAGTAAAAAAAAAAAATTGGCTTTAGTTTAGCAGATGCCGATTTGGATACAAATCGTGGGTGGACTCTGTGAGGGCTTAAACCATAAGTTATATCATATATTTTCATAAGTATACATTAAGCTATAAATGAACTGAATTTGAATGTCCTTCTGCCACAGTGCTTCAGGGAAAAGCACGCTGCAATCTGGGTTTGGGGCAAAGGAGCTAAATATGGTTGTGAGGATGTCTAAAGGCTATTTCTGTTCTTCTTTTTCCATGTTGTAATTCTTCACTTTATTTTCTTCCCTTCAGGTCAATAGAAGCAGATGACGTGTCCTATGATTTTGTCCATTCTTTTCCTCTGATAAACTGTGTCTGTCTTTTGACTTCCAAAACTCTTAGATTAGATGAGCAGTTGTCACTTGTTTTGCTCAGGTTTCCAATTGTCCTTATTTGTTTTCCTGATTCCGTGGATGAATCCCAAGAGCCAGTGTAAAATTTTCAGAGACAATCGTTGTTATTATTATTTATTTTACTTGGAGCCCCTTATTCTAGACTGAATCACAAGTATAACGTAACAAAAACACTACAAAGTGATGTCTCAATTAAATTAAAACAAAATTATTTTATGAACTACAAGAAAATTTATTTAAACATTTATTTATATATATATATATATTTATTTATATATACACACTGATATTTCCTGTCTTTTGTGTTTAGATGTGATCTTCCAAATAGTCCATTCATAATTATTTTAGAATTAAAATTTAAATCATATGATAAATCTAAAACAATTGTACATGTCTGTTTTATTCTTAGTTATTAATCATATCAAACTGAATGTACTTCTAGCAATATTCCAGTGTATTATTCAAATTGCACTTCTACAGTTAGATACAAATACTGATAGAACATAAGTTTAGCGAAAAGGTTCAAGTACTTAAAGCAAAAACTTGAGACTGTAATCTAAATGTATAAGCAAGTTCTTAGCCTGACATTTATCATTTGATAGCGAGATTAATGCACTGTAAAGTACCTTTAGAGGAATAGTTACAAATGTGTATTGTATCAGAAAGATTTTTGATCAGAATTAGTATTTTCAAGTTAATTGAAACTGCCTTTGAAGACCTTAAGGTCCATAAGGGCAGCCTGTCATAAAGTCCCAGAAATGTTGTTTATTTTTCCTCTAAACTCTCTAGCAGCTACAGTGCCACATTCTGAAAAAGCAACAGACACTAAAGTGAGATCCCATTTTTTTCTTTTATCATAAAGTGCCCTAAAGATTGTGCAGTTTTCTTTTTTAACTCCGCATAAGTAAATATGCATTCACTGTCAGTGATGCCAACTAATGAAAGGGCCTGGAAGAATTTGGGTCCCATTTTATAGAATTTAAAACTGCTCCATTCTTTTCCAGTCCCTGTCCCGTCAGCGCCACTGTTTACAGTACTGCATATGGAAATAAATTAAATCTAAACCTAAACAAGCATCAACTACATTTATTCTAGTTTGTTCACTTACATGCATTTTACTTGATTAGTTGTTGTTAAAATAAATAAAATCCTTCGACAGCGTTTTCATTAAGAACTGACGTTTTTTTGTCCCTTTAGACAGATATTAGGTGTGTTTTTTGTTTTAGGTGCCGTATTTGAGGGAGATGTTAAATTTCTATCTCACGTATATGTGGGTTTGGTGTCTAATTGTAAGGGAAGGTGTTTCTTAGGCTCCTTGACTAAACGACATCAGACTCCACCACGCACTGCTCTGTGTACTGCTTCACCAGCTCCACTTTAAGGGTCTCCCTAAAGAAATCGGCCATGGGCTTCCACAGCGCAGGCTCCAGGAACACCTGACACATGACGTAACCCTTCAGAGTGCCAGTGTGGCACCTCAGATGGCACAGCAGCTGTTGTATGGCCAGCGTCAGGTCTTTACCAAACATGTCGATGTTGAGGTAGTACCAGTCATCACCGATTGGCACGCGGAATGGGAAGGTGCACAAGCTGGCCATGGTTGGGCGCCTGGCATCGTCTACCATCCAATCAATGTCCTTCTTCAGCAGGATGGCCATGTTGCTAGGCAGAGGCTTGAAGGGCTGCCAATCTTGAACGATGGTGGCATTGGGAAGGACTCCCTGCATTAGAACATCACTTAGGAAGAGCTGATGCACCTCTGCTGGCTCCAAACGGACTGGGATGTTTGTGGTGGACAGACCCTCCCCCGCTACATTGATATTAGGCCCGAGATCAGCAAGGCGTAATTTAAGGTCTTCAGCACGGAAGCGCACCAGAAGGATTCCCTTCACATTTGAGTTAGGTGACAGAATGAAGACAATGTGGCTTTAGCTGTTTTTACTTTAGATCTGAACCAAACGTAAATATTTTATTGTAAATGGTTCTTACCTGCTTGGTGATGAGCCGGTACTTCTGGAAGTCTTTTGGCCCCAGTTGGTCATCTCTGGTCAGTCTGCTGACTTTAACGTCGGGGTACTTGGACTTAACCAGTTGAGAGCAAAAGCGAAGAAGTACCCCTGCCACACCTTTCCCCCTCTCCTGTGGGGCAACACGAAGCCCCTCCACCAGCATGGTCTCGCCATCATCGATAACACACACTGACTCCAGTGCAATCTGGGAAATGTAGTTGCATTAAAAAACGAGTTATATCTATGATAGAGGAAAGGGAAAGTTTTATGGTGCTCTTTTGTCATTTCTGTCAGTTTCATTTTGGGATGCACAATTAATCAAAAATGAAACTGAAATCGTGATATGGCTTAGTGCTTTCAGCACATAAACCGAAAGCTGTGATGTAATAAAAAATCTCATGCTCTGCGTGTTTCAGGGTGAAATATAGAATTGTTTTAAATCATGATGTCTCAGAGCCACAATAAATGCTGCCTCACATGAACTCTATTATGTGCATCTCGGAACACAATGTGCACCAGGTTGACTTCATTTTCACATCGAAAAATTCAGCATTTCAATCACATGGTAATGGTCTCACTCAAAAAAGAAGCCTTGATGATTTAGAAATTAAGACGTAAAAATTAGTTGTGTGAATATAAATGCATAAATCTAATTATTTCTTTATATTTTAGTGTACAAATGTATTAGTACAACAGTAAAATATTTATCTTTATCTTTTTTAAATATAGAAAATATTATATTCATAATAGAATTTGATCTATTTAAAAAATTATTATAAATTAAAAATGTAAGTTCCAATAAATCATTATTAGAATTATTGGTAAAACTAGAATAAGGACCACTTATTCACTTTTTACTATGACTTTTCACTCAATAAATTCCTAATTGTGTGTTTAATAGTAGTTAGTAAGTTGGTTGTTAAGTTTAAGTACTAGGTAGGATTAGGAATGTAGAATAAGGCATTAATATGTGCTTAATTACTACTAATAAATGGCTAATAATATGCATGCTAATAAATAACCAATTAAAAGACCCTAAAATAAACCGTTACCGAATTATTATTAGGTGGAGTTTGGTTTATGTAAAAGGTGTTCCTAAGCCAGTGTGGTGTCTTTTAGCAGCAAGTGTAATGAGATATTTTCAGTTTTGGTGAAATATTTATGATCTTAAAATTTCTGTATGTACCTGTATGTTCTTCACATGTTTTGTCCAAAAGAAAGTCACACGGACTCAAATGACATTTAAATTAGTAAATAATTTTACTTTCGGCCAACTATTCCTTTAAACCACTGAGGATGAAACATGCACTGCATAAGCTCCTCATATCCGCTTTCTTACCACTTTGCCTTGCTTGCGAGCCAAAATGACAGTGCGGTTGCTCTCTTGCAGCCAGGCTTGATAGCGAGAGGGCAGATAGTCCAGGCCACCATAGATATCTTTGCTCATGGCCATGATGTCATCGAAATCCTCCTCCGTCGCCACTGTAAAATGCAGGCCAGTCTGAGGAGGGGCCTCAGGGAGCTGAGAGCAGGGCAGGCTGTTTTCAATCTTCATCCTTAGAGCTGCGGAAACAGATTTCAAATTCTATGATCCATGACCCGAAAAGATCTTCCATGCGACATTGTATCTACTCCCTTTGTAAATGCTGTTTTCATCCTTTTTACATTTCAAGGATGTCAAGATAGCACCTTACAAAACGAATGGTGTGAGGGCTGTTATCAGCCCAATACAGTGCAAGGTTTGTGCCTATGTCGCAGTGTTTATCTTCCTGTGCCAACATGCCAGCAGGTTGGCATCAATAGCGGCAACTTGTAACCGTGCCCAAACGCGAGACAGCCAACGCACATACACAGACATGTCCACCTCCTATTGCCAGAACCCTTAATCCTTTTTTTAATTCTCACTGAGCAGCACTGCCCTGGTTCCCAGTGGAAAATAAACAGATTTTTGAAAGGACTTGGGAAATAATGGTGCGAGACATCCATGGGAAGGTGAAGCGGATGGGTAGGCAGATGTGTGCAGGCACGCATACATGGCTAGTGAGTGTCGGGGGATTGAAAGGCTGAAAATCTGTGCAGTGGGATCAACACCGCGAACAAGTCACAGAGCAAACATTGTTTGCACCCCCTTGGGCCCGTACCGGTTGAGAAAGCCCTGGTACTTTTCCATTGATACACTTCTGCAATGGGAAAACCCTCAATGTCTGAGAGCTTATTTGGGTTTGGCAAACATGCATTGTGAGGCTGTCACAAAATCTATTCATTCATGGTTCATTTGCCAATCGCTCTGCAATATTTGATTTCCAAATTTCCATGTGACTGTCTCTTGTAGTCTTTCATTTGTCCTTCAATTTATAATGGGATAGCGCGTTTAAACTGATATTTCCATTGGGCTGAATCAATGTCTTCCCCTAGTTTCCCTAAAGTCGTGCCCTGTCTATGTCTGGGTAACCCTTATTAACCCCAAATTAATTTAGCTCTCAAAATAAGAGAACAAAATATCAAAGCACCAATTAGCAAATTCCATCAGGTTAGTGCAATCTGTGAGGCTGGATAACAGTCCCTTAATGAGGTCCAAACAATCTTGATAATAAAAATAAAATGCTTATTTTTTTTTAGTTTCTTAAAAGGTGCATAAAAATTTACTAAAATCTTATATAACTATATATCTTTGGGCGTTAGCACCAGTGTGTTAATTAGTCTTTGTGAACATGCAGATATTGTGCATGACATCGTCAAATGAGATGTGTTATATAAATGAAAAAAAAAATCCTTCTCTGCTGTTATATCACAGGGCTTGTCATTTCTCGATGGGATAGACTTTAAAGTTGCCTCAGGCTGAGTTATTACAATTACGTCACACTGAAGAAGAGAATGACCGTGAAAACGTCAGAAGGCAAAAAGGTACTTTAAACACACTTAGGGTAAAACAAAATACGAAGTCATGAAAATAACCACATCATCAGGTAGACATGATGAAGACTGATATAGTCAACTAATAAAGTTCTCTGTACTATGTGATTTACAGCTAACTCCTTACACACTTCTTCAGAGAACCTGCCCGCAATATTTGTCGAATCTTTCCCTTTGTATTCATCTTTTTGAATTTAGAAGACAAATTTAGAATTTTTATCCAAAGCTGCTTGGAACGTGTATGTGAATGTGATACACTGTATCAGTACATACCCATGACATTGTTATTGTTACCGCTGCCCTGATACTGTACGAGACACTTTCCATGCCCTGGATCTGTGGTTATAGATCTGGTCTGGTAATGTCAAAAGGTTTTAAATTCAGTCAGCCATTGCAAAGAGTGATATGTGGACTGTAGTGAAGCACTTACCCTTGGTTACTCCAGGGGGATTGTCTTTTTAATAAATGTATAGAGCATTGGAGTGTCTGTTAAGTGACTACGTACTAAATTTAACACAACCAAGTAGTGATTTTTGCCCAGCTAATCCCTGCTCTCACTTTCTTTTCAAACTGTGATTCTGCTGGTCAAGGTGGCTCTCATGAGGTTATTACACGCTGTAAGTATAGACAATGTACTTTACATATACTTAACAATCTTTAACACAGACAATAATTTGATGGTGTAGTGTCTGACGTGACCAGAAATTTGGTACTTTTAAATACTGGGCTTATATGAAAAGAGCAGGTTGAGTCTGATTAAAACTGCACTGATTGCAGACTTAAGTTTATTTGTCACTGTACACTGTGTTTTACTGTATGCTCAATGTCAGTTTTTACAAGTCAGGCAAAATGTTATAGCTGTTTTGCATCTTATTTTTGCATCCTGTTATAAAAATGGAAAATATAAATAGCTTTTATAAACCATGCTAAAATATACTGGGCCATCCATTTTCTTGCATCATATAAGATGATAGATAAGCAATTAAGATAAGATAAGATAAGCAATTAAGTAATTTTATTACTGTGTCTCTTCTATTAAAAGATTTATTTTATGTTAAATCATCTATCATTTTCTAGAGGGCAATACATTGCTTTGTGATAGGTTCCCCCTCCCATCTATTTGTTTATGTAAGTTCATTAGACCAGCTTATAGGGAGCTCAGAGGACAACCTTGGAAAATAATGTTGCTTTCATAATATTAACATTTTAAATGCCTTTAATACAATTCAACAAGAAAGATGTTTAACGTATAGATTTAGAACGCAACCAAGTGTTAAATGCAAATCAACCTATATACGCATGATGTACTAGTTAAGTTTTTGTTTAATGTTTAATGTAATCTCAATCTGGTTTATAAACTGTCAATATATTAATATGGAGCACACATTTAGATCAGGGGCTAGTTCTGTCCCGTCACATGTGCATGATAACTTAAGTGGAGTCAAAACATACAACAAGCTCTGTGCGAATACGTGAAGAGAGAGGGGCATAAATGCATTCTAAAAATACAGAAGAGAATATAAATCAACAGAATAGTTCAGCCAAAAAGAAAACTTAATGATTTGTTCTTTCTCGTGTCGTTCCAAGCCTGTGTGTGCTATTTTTTCTTTTTTTTTTTCTTATTGCAAAACACAAAAGCAGTAATTCTGAAGAATTGCAGCTCTTTTTGACACAGTGCCAGTTCATAGTTCCCTTGAACCAAAAACAACAGCCCATATGACTCATATGCTATATTCAGAGCCATTTGACTGCTTTGATTTGATTTCCATCCTGCAAAATTGAACTGGTGCATTACATGCACTTTAACAAGACATATCAGAATCAACCGCATTCCGCATCCATGACTTCTAACCTGGTGCAACGCGCCAAGGTTAGGGTTAGGGGTAACCTCAAAAAGCTATCACATGACACAAGGCATATGAACTATTTTTATGGCAGGGTTTTGTCCTTTTTTGGAGCATAACACCCACAGTCACTATGAATGGACGGAAAACAGCTGTGTAAAGATTCTTTTAATAAAATCCATGGAAAAAACAACAGCATTACTACATGACAGGTTTGGAACAACAGGTGAGCAAATATATTATGCTTGTGTGTAAATTATTATTACTGTATTAATCAATCATTCTTGACAACATCATAATGAACAAAAACTATTTGCATGCCTAAAACACCATTCTTGACAGATAAAAATGGGTTCTTTCAAATTCCTACCTTCAGGATTTCCATTACTATTACTTATAGACAATGTGTGTATGCAACACACTTTAGTTGAGCTCATTAAATGCAGAATTGCAGTATGTGGAGCAACATCAAAAAACAAAAGTAACACCACAAAATGGACCAAGCATGACACTGGCACATGCCTCGCACCACTGCAGCAGCTTGCCTGCACACCATGTCCATTAATAATAGGGCATGCCATATGTCTCTCCTACTTCTTGCGGTTATGTCATGTACACTGGAGGTATGGTGCGTCAGCATGGGCATTCACGTGCCAGTGGAAAATAACTATGAAGGGCCTGGCGAGTGGCGACTTCACACCGGCACGAACGCACAAAACTGGCACAGAACGACATAAGCACACTGCACCAGTTAATCAAAAATCACGCATTTGCCCACATTCGACTGCAACATGTACATGACGTATTGTACAAGTCAACCATTAAATTTTTTTATAAATATTATGTAAACGCAACAGATATAGCCTACAACGATGTCTTTGTCGAAGGGTGCATTCAGCATCTTTAAAAGTCAAAGCTGTAACGTGTTCTCAGCATCACTGCAATACGACCCTTATTGATTCGCCCCGCCCCCACTCAATCGAAATACAAAATTAAATCAATAATCTAACACAAAGCCTTGCTAAGATATCTTAGTCTTATGACGGAGCAATACATATTGCATACACATTCATATAATGTTTTGTTAACATCTTAAACAAATCACCAATATAACGTTACATGAAATAAGGTTTTATGCGCTGTGCATAACGTTTTGGCAGGGAGGCAATAGACAGGACTTCTTATCCTCTATTTACAAAATAGTTCCATTGTTATTATTGGATTACGCGCTAAATGTTTCATCATTCCACAAATGTTGCACACTACCGGCATCCGGCATAAATTGAAAAACGTCGCACGCACAGAGAGACCAAACACAAATAGGCTACTCAACATGAATGCCAATATATAACAAAACCTATAACGGGGGTCTCCGGCAAATTCTTTGTATTTCATTCATTGCCTTGTCGTCTCTGAGGGCTGTTAATTCGGGCCGTGGAAAATGGCCGTGAGACGCGAAAAAGGGTGAGAAAGACCATACACAGCAAATGCGTGATGTTCATGATAATTTGAAGACGTGAAAATCCAAGTACAATGGTTGGTTGAAGGCGTCGAGCCCTTGCCATACATAGACTGCACAAGCGAATCCTTTCTAACGGACACGGTAGATGATTTCACTTACCTCTGCGTCGTGCGTCGGATTTGTGAAGGATACAGAGGTCAAATTGACAGATGCTGAATATATGTAAGCTTTCGTTGCACTGCGGTTAGATTAAAGGCAGAATATTTAGTAAATGCCGGTTCAGACTTACAATATATGAAGTATGAGGTCACTGTGAAGCCCCTCCTAGAATTCCCATCCCCATCCCCATCCCCCAGTAGGGAGAAGAGAGGTATGCCAACCCCTTAAACCATCACCCAATCATGATCAATCTCTCTCTCCTCTCTCTTAGCCTGTCTCTCTCTCTCTCTCTCTCTCTCTCTCTGTCTCTCTCTATTCCTCTCCCTCACTTCTAGTGTGTCCGAACTCTACAAGGGCTGTTCTGTTGATTCAGTGCATGCTTTGCTTCCCTTGGTTTTTGCAACTTAAATGGGAACTGTACATACACAGCTGAATTTGAGTAAATGTGCTTTGCATATACAAAAGAGGTGGAACACAGGTGCTCACATAAGTATCGAAATCGATAACCTTTCTCAGGTCAAGGACCTCATTGTAAATAGAAAGACAGAGAACCTTATATTAAAAATTGATGTCACATTTAAACCTGGCATATAGTAGCATGCTTATTGGGAAGTATTCAAATGTTTATATGTAGTTGCAATGTATACCAAAGTATATATTTAAGACAACATTGGTGTGTTTATGTAACATCTTATACTTGTAAATTAATATACTTTATATAAATTAAAGTAGGAGGAACAATAAAACATTTATGTTTTCTTCATCAGCACAGATTTGGAGAAATAGAGCATTATGTAACTTGACCAATGGATGCACTGCAGTGAATGGGTTCCATCAGAATCAGAGTTTAAACTGCTGATGAAAACGTTACAATAATCCACAAGTAATCCATATGACTTCAGTCCATCAATTAAGTGAAACGCTGTATTTGTAATACACAAATCTATTATTAAGCAGTTTTAACTTTAAACCAGGAGTATCAAACTCAGTTCCTGGAAGTTTAGTTCCAGCCCTGCTCTAACACAATTACCACGTCATTTTCAAAAAGGCCTTGATTAGCTGGATCAGGTGTGTTTCATCTGAGTTGAAGCTAAACTCTGCAGGGGGCCTTCTAGTACTGTAACTAAGTTTGACTACCAACATATTTGCTGGTTTGGACTTTTCAACATGCTAAATGGTGCATATTTCTCTCTGAACTTTAGAAGAGACAAATTCTAAAGGAGAAAGTAATATTAAATATTTGACTAATATTTGAGCTGGAAGCAATAGGTTTTTTTTCCATATTGTATTTTATTAGTTTTATGACATCAATATTAAACAACAACCATACCAAAATCAAAACAATACAGATAAAAATAAAAAACTCACACAAAACCAGACTACATTACAAATTACCTGAGTGCCGAACATAGTTACAAAGGAGAAAAATAAGATGAAAAAAGGGGAGATGAAAACAGCATAGAAATCATAATATCACAAATATGTTAGAACATGAAGTACTAGTATTATTTAGGTTTTTGAGGAAGGGACCCCAGGTCTAAGAAAAGGTATTAAGAGCTAGAAGTAATAGTTACAAGTTAATAACATCTTAATGACATAATTGTATTACAAACCTAAAGAATATTGTGATTTTTTTACCAGGTGTTTAATGTGATACCCATTCACTGCAAAGGCTATATTACGTAACATATAATCCGCTAAAGGTAAGCAGAGTTGGGCAGTTTATTGAAAGAAAGAAATAAATAAAAAGCCAACACAACAATGACTTGACTAAAACATGAACCTGACCTTGACTAAAACCATCAGCGGATTACATAAAAGGCACAATCGAAACAATAGGGTTATATATACAAAAGGACTAATAACTAAACAAGACAAACTTATAGTCAAGACACAGAAACAATGGCAAGTCTGATAATATAAACCTTTGATGTCATGCCGTTTCAAGTTGAACACATAAGAATAGCGAAAGGGCATGACAAGATGATCTCATGAAGGGAAAACATGGACAAAACTGAAAACAGTCATGGCATTTCCTGACGAGCAAACAACACACCATCTTAAAACCACAGTTGAAGCAAACTGTGGCTACTGTACTGTGGCTAAGTAAACTGTTTTAAAAATATAACATAAAACCCGAAGTGGTGTGGTCCAATGTACTGTGACAGTGTTGCATTTTTAAGAGAAAATGTCTGATGGTAGAGAGAAAGCATGAGTGGGCCATGTCTAAATTCAAACCAAAACCAAAAGGGAAATGATGCTAATGCCCTTCAAGCTGTTCTTGCCTCACAAGGCAACTAAGAAAAGATTAGAAGAAATGAAAACAGAAAACAAGCAGCAACTATTTCATGTCATTGAGAAATTGCGAGGCTGAAGAGCTCATTTTGAAGGAACAGGTAGTGGAATTGAGAAGAGAAATTTCAAAATCTGAAACAGAGAAGCAAACATTTAAATGTTTGTATGAAGGGAGAGTCAATTCTGAATATGATGAGAAGAACTGCATGGAAGCCCTTAATCAACAACGTAATTCTTCAGATGATTCTGTGAGGTTCCCAATAGCAGCAGTGTGAATAAGACAGACATGGAAAAAGAAATGGAAATGAGAGGGTTCTTGATCAAAGAACTGAAAATGGCCAAGCTGCTAGACAGAAGTTTGTGACAAAAGAGCAGACAGGTGCAAGGAGAGACGCTTTACTTAGACTTGCTGGGACTAATTTGGTAAACTTGAGAAAAGTAACTGAGGTAACAAGGCAAATTGGAGAACATTGTGTAGCATTTGCGTCCGGGTTATGGGAAATGTTTAGCTTTTAGAGTTGTTTGACCAGGGCAACTAAACAATACCTCACATTTAAGTCTGCATTAATTGCACAGAGTAGTTCACACATGCGAGAGCATTGCAAGGCATGTAGATGTAAATGCACCATATGTGCAAATCATTTCCAAAATGACAGTATTTCAATGCAAAAAGTCAAATGAAAGCTGCAGAATCTAGAAAACCAGTTGCTGCATTTTGGAGAGAATGTTCTAGAATTTCAAATAGTTTTCATTAGAGACCAAGGCAAATTGTAGAAGTAAATTCGGAAGGTGTTACTCTTTTTTATGTGTGGGGGAAATATGGTAACACAGCAAGGCATTGCTTGGAGAAAGGTAGAAAAAGGATCAGAAAGTTGTTTGTTTTACTTGTCAAAGGATGAGACACAAGGCAAGATGGTGTCATTTTTCACACAAAAGAAGGACGGGCTATCGTGATTTGCTTAAGAAGATAGGCAGTTTAGAAACCCAGGTGGCACTATTGAAGGGAAATAAGGAAGAAGCCATTCACACCTGGCAAGAGACAGCACTGCATGAACATGACTGTAGCTCAGTCACAAACACACAGATGCAAATTGGAGGAATTGTTTTATGATAGCACTATATTTTAGGAAAATCTGTTTACTATGAAAAGGGGGGTGATTCTTTTTAGAAATCTGTTAATAGCATTGTTGTTTAAATGTAGATTGTAATACAGTACATTAGCTTATACTGCAATAAACATCTTTATCAAGATCTTCAACGTCCTCATCAATTTTTCTTAATACATTTCATATTATTAGACATAACACAGACTGGAAAAGCTGACAGATATCTCTGTAACTTCTAAAACCACACAACCAAACATGACACTAATCCAAAATCATTTCATTGCCATTAAGGCAGAAGTGCAAAATATTTCTTTAATATTAAAAAATATATATATCAAAGATTTAGTTGAGACTAATCAAATTATTTAAATGTGGGATTCTAAAAACAGATTTTAATGATTTCAAAGCAATATAATTAAAAAAAAATTAAACTGTTAAACTGTTGGTTTAACAGTGAGTGGATGCAATGAACGTGAATGATAACTAAAGGCTATCACATACAATCTTCATCAATATGCAATATGTATGTTCTTCGATTATGAAGAATCCTAAACTATACAAACTACACAAAAGAACTTCAAAGTGCAGAGGCTAGGTGATCTTGCCAGGGAGCACAATGGCTATATTTGTCTTGCTGCTGAGATGGGCCCTCAATAAAGTGGCCATCAGGAATTTCTGGCTTTGCTGTGTTTCTTTTGTTGTGTATCTCAAGATACTACATATGGCGACGAGGATAAACAAAAAGATGAAGTTAAATGAAGACAAATAAAGAGGAAGCAGCTGTTTCAAAGAAGCAAGTAAGAAGCTATGCTGTGTGAAGTGGCTAAACTGATGAAAACAAGTCGCTACCACATGAAATGATTGATTGAAGAAACAATGGCTGGAATGGTTGGATCTGTAACACCATTTCATAGTAAGTCACAATCATGGGAAGAGTATTGTGAAATATTGAATCATTTCTTTGTGGCAAATGATGTTGAAACCACAGAGAAGAAGCGAGCCATA
>JAUCNO010001819.1:6427379-6443148 GCA_032353835.1 Enteromius viviparus
TACGTGATACTAACACGGAATTGTGCATTAAGAGTTCGTGGTTATTTCACGGAATTCTGTGAGATCAGGTTGGTTTCTTTTGTTGGGCATCTCAAGACACTACAGACCTGATCTCGCAGAATTGCGTAAAATAACCACCAACTCTTAATGCATAATTCCGTGTTAGTATCAGAAGATTACAATGTAATTCAATGACAGGCATCTGCCGTGATCCACTCACGTATAACTGGATTCATTTAATATAAAATTTATCCTTTTATTGTAGCACCTAGCCCCACCTTTACCCTAAACCTACCCATATCTGTCAAGTCGGACACTTAATGTAATAATGCAATACGACTTTTATTATTTGTATTTTGGTTTTGTAGTTAGCTATAAGACATTTTTCAAATATAAGCAGTTTATTCAGTGTAGGGAAGCCTCTCACAACATTAAAAAACGGCCTCTGGTTGACCAGTTTTTTTCCCAAACTTTAACTCTTAAGAATATTTACCATATCGCCTAATCTTCATTTTCATCATTAATGTTTTGTTTGAATAGCAGATATTTGATATAAAGATTGATTACATACAGGAAGTTTTTTAAGAAAAAACACACGCAGCACACATCGTGCTTGTTAGTCATGTAATCTGACCAATGGGAATAAAGTGTGTTGTCATCAAGGCTTTCACAGCCGATTTTGAATAAATGCAGTGCCTGACCTGTGTGACTGTTCTCGTTTTGCTCTCACTGTACTTTGATGGCACATGTGATCGAAAGGCGGCTGCAGACCCGATCAAAGTCGGACAAATTATCTTACCAGAATGTTTTGTAAGGCCTGGGATACACTGTGCGATATTTTCAATCGTTGCTCTTGGCTCAAACTGCACGACAGAATCGCAGGGTGTAAAAGTTTGCAGCTCATGATTTATGTTCTCACACTATACGGCCCGATGCTCTTATGCGATCTGTCGGATCTGACCAATATCGCACGTCGGCCTTGAAACAGAAGAAGAAGAACAACAACAACAACAACACAGAAGTAGGATGCTGACAAGGAATGATGATGGTCTCCAGAGCAAAAAGTGCTGCCTTGTCTATTTGTGTAATTTTGTGTGCAGAAAGCTCCAAAAGGAAGCGAAAACAGCGTATTTGGACAAAGGAATTGGCTGCGCAGACGTGGCCAATATGGTCTGTCCATTTTACAGCGTCAACTGGAGGTAAGAAACAACAACTTAAAATCACAGAACTTTATAATGCTCATTCTGGGTTGTTTAGAGCTAAAGTTACATCAACATTAACCCTTTATTGGGCAAGGAACTGTATTTCGTAACTTAATCGATCATTCATTGAGCTCGTTTAAGCGCATGGACTTCTTCCAGCCAATCAGCCGTAGACGCTCGTAGCATTGCTTCAACGGTGCGATACCTTCACGAGGACCGACCAGAATTTCAAACCAGTTTGATTTTCATCTGACCATACGATTGTCAATCGTGAGAGGGTCATCGCTTCTCCTTACCCTGTGCATACTCCACAATGTGAGACGCACGAGTCAGCTGAAAATCGGTACGATCCAAGAAATTCTCGCACAATTGAAAAATTGTGGCAAAAATGGGCAAAAAACTTACAGTGTATGCCCGGCTTAAGGCGGCAGCCGATCTCTTGTGGCACAGCATGAAGTCGAACGCACCTACTCTTGTCCTGTAGAATGACGCAAATCGATCAGCAGACACACAAGAGCCAATAACATCTCACTACAGCATGACACGATCGGTCACGAGACACGTGAGAGCTAATAGAATTTTACAACCAAGGCTAATGTAAGGATACTCCAGGTGGCATTTTTAAAATTTGCGCAAAGCGGCAGCACAGAGACGTTTTGGCAGACGGAGAGTTGGTGATCAATTTTTTTGTATCGGAAAGAATTAGAATATTAATTAATATTTAATTAATATTAATATTTTTATATTTTATTTATATTTAATAAATAATGTTGGTAGCTGCAACTGCTGGTTTATCTTGTGTTTTATTAAGGGGTGCTAGGTTAAGGGGCAGGTGTTGGCTTACTTGCTCATAAATGTATAAATAAATGAATATAAATAAAACTGTTGTGACCGTTTACAGTGAAAAATCACAATACATATACAATAATGGCAATATAATAGCAATATAATGGCAATATAATGGCAATATAATTTACCAATATTTGAATCCAAATCCGTGTGTGTGTCACGGCTCATGCCTGTAACTGAATCACATTGTAATCTTTTACGTGAGCCCATCAAGCAATTTTCGATGATTACGTGATACTAACACGGAATTGTGCAGTAAGATCGAGTTCGTGGTTATTTTACGCAATTCTGTGAGGTTGCATGATTCATACCACATTTAGACAGCAGTGGTAAGTAAACTGAAATGTCATTGAGTCAAATCCTCTTAAGGTTATAAAATATGATGAAATATACATATATGCCGTTCTGAATCAGATTTTCTTAGAATTATTATAATAATCTTTAATCTTTATACTTCCTTTTTATGCATGATTGACTGTGTTCCAGTTCATCATTAAAAAAATACAGTTCCTAAACGGACATGTAATGTGAATATTGTCTTTGTTTTCGTCTTATTATTATAAGGCATGTGGAGACGAAACCAAAGGAGAATGGCTTCATTGAAGATGAAGTAAGATATTTTGATGAAAGAACTGCATTCAGATATATTGTTCTCTCTCTCTAAAATTAACTAATGTCAATGTAGCCTAATCTTTCCGTTTTAGCATGTTGTGGAAATACACGTGCGGTAATAATATCCAAATCATGTCACCCAAACACCAGCAGAGGTCATAATAATCACAGAATTGATCCCGTTGTACAACACCATATTTGTGCCGTGTCTTTATTTTTCATAATTTCTTTTACAATCCATTTATCTTCCTTATAGTCTGTTTGTATTAAATCTGTCTACTCTTTATTTTTGATTATGATGCTGGAGTTGGAATTAAGATACTGCAGATTGTATCAAGAATACTGTTCATACTGAATGTATAATCATATGCGTATAATATGCATGAATGCTGCATTCTTGATATTGTCTTAGTCATGTTAAACTACCGTTAATCCAAATAAATAACGTTAGATGTTCTCAAAATGTTTACAAAAACGGCCTATTATTAAACTCCCATTAGCTACAACGGAGGTAACTTCCTTGTAAAAATAAATAAATAAATAAATAATCCACGAGTCACGACACTGGATAAAATCGAATATGCAGTGAGGATCCACTGAAACTTCTGGAGAACGTAGAACATTTTTTAAATATTGGTTATAGAAATGTGTTTTATGGGTAGCGTGGCCGAGCGGTCTAAGGCGCTGGATTAAGGCTCCAGTCTCTTCGGGGGCGTGGGTTCGAATCCCACCGCTGCCATTACTTTTTAATGCGTGTAAAACTAGGTCAAAGTAGCACTATGAACGTTTTTCTATATTATATACAGCTCTAATGAAAAATATAGACATCTTAACGTGTACATGTTCCTTTCCAACACAAGATGTGCCTTACTGTACTAATAAAATGTCGGCTCAGAGTTCACAGGTCTCGACAGAAACGTCTCATTATACTAACAGGCAAAAAATATATAATAGATAAAAACAGTCTGGTCTGGGTTCCAAATGTTTTTGCAGCTCATTTAAAAAGTGCAACAGACAAATACAGTGTGTGATGGTTTATTCTTGGAGTGAGAAATCAACTATTGTGCGAGGTTTGAGCGGTCTCTAGTGGAGTGTTTTACAAACGACAATAGTTAGTATACTTACTACTGTAATACCACTGACTGTACTATACATACTATATGAACGAAAGTGATCGCTATTAAAGATTAATTCTTTATAACACGATTTCATCATTAGATTTTCATCTATATGTTAAATAAAACGAATGAAAATGGATCTTTGCAATCGGAATTGTGCAAACGCGCGTTAGCCTCGTGGTTTTTGAACCTTCCCGTGACTCGTAGCCAGATACGGGTATTATCAGCGTGTTTTGACCAAACTGGTGTGACGGAAGTTTATCATGTGAATTCCCGTGTACTTTACTATGAATAATTCGCTTTGATGGCCGTTGCGCACCTCTGCCTTAATGAAGCCGTGTAAATAAAGTGAGGAGAAATTGTCGCTGTCCTAAAGGTTATTTTGTAAGTAACTTACTTCATACGGTGTGGAAGCTATAACGTTATGGGCTTTTTTGAGATACTAAACAGTGGCTTTAAGAAAGCTCTAAAGGGCAAGAACTTACACATTCTGCAATACTTATTAAACATATATATAAAACTGTTTTGCATGGATACCATCTGCATAACAAATTAGACTTTAATGACGCTCTTATTATGCACCTGATCACAGCATAATCCTTGCTTCTACAAAACATTTCTGCTCCACGTTTATCCTCAAAGGAAAAGCCATTTTTAAGCTTTGTTGTTGTTAAATATGGCTGTTTTCTTTTTCATACAACAGGCAGTTTCCAAGTACAAGGAATATGACCTTTAGGTAATCTGCAGCTATGAAACCTCCATTTCGTCAGCGAACTGAACCATCACGCTTTCTGGCCAAGAGCACTAAGGAAGAGCCCACAGTGAATAGCAGGTCACTCTACGATGGATGGAATCGCAAAGATCTTCAGAGCTTTTTGCAAGCTTTGAAACAGCAGCAGAATTATGAATCAGAGTTAGATCTGACTGAGCTTCAAAAGAAAGTTCCCCACCGTTCTCTCAAAGAGGTGAGCTCACCGAAACCAACATGTGGCTGAACATGCATGTGCTCATGCTAATGCAATTATTACCGTTTCAGATCGAAGACCTGATAATGACCCTGAAGTCACGAGTGCTGCAGAAAGTGTATCTACAGGTCCAGAGTCAGAAGAGAGAGGAGCACAAAGCTAAAGTTCCCATTGAATTGTGGGCAGAGATGGTAAACAAAATCTCTAGACCCCATGAGAAGACCATATCCTCTGCCTTTGACCAGGTCTGTATGGGACTTTTGAGAAATTACACCACACCAAGAACTGTATGGGTTCACTTCAATAACTTCTCAGCCTTGACTGCACAATAATTCAAACTAGTTATGAGTTTGACCAAAGCTGCTGCAACAGTCACTATATGGAAGTGGAAACATGTTGATGGATAATCTTTGTATTTGACAATGAGGTTATATTTACCTACTTCTTGTGCTTGTTATTGCACCACAATTCTGTAATTTCAGCAACTGACTCTGTCACTGTTTTATTAGACTTATTTATGACTTCTGTTTAAAGCACACATAGAGAGCAAAGTACAACACTTGTCACTCACTTTTAGCGTACAGTATTTTACATGTTTTATTGCCTTTATCATCTTAATGACTCTTATAGAAGATAAGATTTCTGTTTGTTTTTACTTTGTCATCAGATGCTAGTGATTGCTGCGGTCGAGCCCTGTGGTCTGATGCACTCTGAACCGCCAAACCCCATTATCCGAACACCTGCTTTTTCCAGTCTTTACCCCGTCCGGTCTCCTAAAACACCCTCTCGGCTTTCTGCCTCAAAGATGAGCCCAAATCCCAGCATTTCTGCCTCCTCAGTTGCATCTCTTATTCAGCCTGACTCTAGCTCTAATACTGCTGGCCTTCTTAGCCAGTTGGATACTGCATCAAGCAGTTCACCTCTAGTGCCTAAAATGCCTGAAAGTCACACCCGACTACAGTCAGAATCCGAACCAACAGCGTCCAGTCCTGTTTCACCATCAGTTTCCCCAAATAAGCACAATCAAGTTCAGTCGAGACCGTTTGATCATGATTACCAATGCAACCCAATAACACTGAAATGCGTTGTGAATTTTGACAAGATTTATCAGTATTTAAGTGACATTGAGTCTAAAACCTGCAATTCAGCTCTTTCTCCAGGGGGTAAGTATTGTTAAATTATACATACAATATTCTATGAAATATTTGAATAAATAACAAGCTTCATGAGCATTTTACACATTGTTCCAGGGATGTGGAGGTTAGATAAACTTCACTCAATAATGACAATTTATTTTGTCTTTTTATTCATAAACGTTGGAACTATTATCTCTTTTTAGATATGATAACATAACATATTTTTTTCTAATATTTTCCACATTCCATCCTCAGAGAGTGCAGTGCTGCTGGATATGCTGATGTGTTTGCCTGAGGAGCTCCCCTTGCTGGATTGCAAGGAACTTCAACATCATTTTCTCCAGATATACTCGCAGCTCACCCAACCTGCAAAAATGCCAGCTTCCACTTCAAACACTGACACAGATGACCAACAGGCTGATGTAGCCGATTCAACTGCATTAACACAGAATCTGAGGCCTGCTGGGAGATCGACTAAAGAGCCCTCCTGTGAGTCGTCTTTCACAGAATCAGCAAAGGAAAAAAAAGACTGGGCTACAGCTGACATCTGTCCTCTCAATCCTTTGCTAGTTCCAGTAGCTTTGCTGGAAAGACAGTCCCTAAATTCTGAGAAATGATATGCTTGGCCAGTCTTGAATTCTGAAGAGGTTCAGCCTCAATACAATATTGCGTTTACTTTGTTACAGGTTCGGATGTTGTTTCTGTCTTTTGTTTGGATAATGTGTGCATGTAAATTATTCACATTGTTTAACTAAACTTGTGTTACTATTTTAAAATGATGATTCTGTTAAGATAAGTTTGTTGCAAACATAAAATGCATTAAATACAAAACAAAGTGTCTGCTTTTTTAATTTCCGAGGGAAACATAATTGTTCAACCTTATTTGCAGTTTGTGTATTATCACCAATCTGGTACTGTTGAGAAAAAACACTTTCCAAGGTAAACTAAATTGGATTCAAGGATTCTTGTGGAGCTTGAATGAAAGATTCAGAGGCTTTCTTAGTTCCTAAGTTGTCATCTAAAATGTGAATTTACTTACTGTAGTGCCACGGTGTATCTGATGGATGTGTATGGATGAACCCGAGTAGTGGAGGGATTTGGAAGCCTTTTCCTGGAGGCACGCATGGGCTGTATTTCAGGCCACTAGTATTTTCACCAACAAAAAGAACAGAGATCTGATCTGATCATCCTCCAGTCTGTCTAGAGTCACATGAAGTAACAGAACAAACTGAGACAAACTTAATCCAGAAGAACTTTGGCAATGTCTCCAAGATGAAGAAAAAAAAAAAACTAAATAAAGTTATAATTTATTTTCGTACAAAACGTATTCTCGTAGTTTCATAATGTTACGGTTGATGCAACAAGAGGCTATTAGCCAGTTTGACAACATCTTGGCAAGTATTTATCCTCCACGTGTTCCAATGCTATGTTCACTCTATCCCTCTCCTGATGGCCTGCCAAAATGGTTTAGATTGCGTTAGGTTTATGTCAACCTCTGGAGCTCTAAGGCAGTGCAACTGATTCTGGTCAGGCACATGATAATTACAACATAGTAAATATGGTAGACTATATACTTTTCATACTATGCCGAAAGTAATTATTAAAAATATGTATCTACTCGCGAGACTGAGATTTCGAATGCAGCCCAACATTACACATTTTCAGACTGTTACTAATCAAACACATCTGATTCCACTCATTGGTTCATTAGTAGAGACTTCAAGTGTTGGGCTATATTTCCCAAAAGGATTGTAAGCCTAAATTGATCATAGAACTATTGTCACCAATGCTATGATTAACTTCTTTGAAATGCAGCCCTCAAAAGGTTGAATAAAAAATGTTTCCAGTAGCCTATAAGTTTTCCTTCAGGAACAAGGTTTGGAAAACACTGGGTTAGGACCCTATAATAAGGCATCACCTTTTCAATGGATTAGAATGAAATAAGTAATATGTTTACATGATGACCAGTGAAACCTGTTGCACCACATAATACCATTGCAGTATTTCTCGATTACTTAAATTAATTTATTATCAGTTTTTTTTCTGTTTATCTATTAGATGTGTGGCTTCCCACCCAACATGACCTGTTACTCACTATCTCTCACATTGTCATGTGGCTGTTGATAAGATGTCTGAGATAAAACAACTCCCTTTGCGAACTCACTGGGTTGTAAAATCAAATACATATGCGGTGAGGTGGGGGACTTGTAGAGAATAGTGTAAAAAATATATTTTTTTTAAATTAGGGGTATACTAGACAGTAAGAAAAGCCTATTAGCTGTGCTTTTGCCAAAAGGAAAAAGAGTATTACATGCCTGTGAATAGAAAAATGGCACTGTGTACAGACTATTTACACTTTTAAAAATAAAGGTGCGTAAGAATTGTTAACAGTGATGCCATACATCCATTCAGTCAAAGATTCTTAAAAGAATTATCTCCTTCGTACCTTTAAATCTGAAGAACATTCTTTTGCGAAAGGTTCTTTATGGAACCATTTAGACAAAAAAGGACTGGTAATTACAATAACTAGGTACTACTATATAACTACTAACCCAGAAACCTACACCAACCGAATCCTACCCCGTGTAGTATTTTAACAGTAGATAGGTGCACTGTCTAAGTACACTGTAAGTACATGTAAAGTACACATACTGTAAAATACAGTGCAACCAAAAAAATGTATTTGGTTGAATTTACTGTGAAAGACAACTAAAACAATTGAGAATATAGATAATTTATTTTAACATAAGCAAGTGCAAATTTACAAACAATCTCTTAAATGTAATAGTAATAAAATAAATCATTTGAGCTTGATATGTAATTAAAACAAATATATAGATGCAGTGTGACAATAAGACTAACAATAATAATATGTGAAGTAGCACTAATATAAAGTAAAGCCTGTAAAAAATATCCGCCACTGTATTCTTACATTACTACATTCATTACTTTAATATAGCTAAAGGAAACAGGACTTTTCATTAAAGTTTCATTGTTTCTCTTCATGTGATCAACACAATGTGGTCAGACAATCTGAGATACAGAAAATTTTAACAATTGTACCACAATAGTATGGTAAATAGAACTCTCTCAGAACTGATTTGAGTTTTGTTACATAAAGACTACTTTTTTTTTTTAAACTACACGTACATTCAATATGTCATATATAGCCATTCTGCTTGTGTTTCTGTGCATTTATAAGATCCCACTTAAATATCAAAAGATGTCCGGATCTGAGGTCTGTCCACTCTCATCTGCTATGAGGAAAAACAAGTAATGTGTAATTATCAAAAAAACATGACAGTAATGATGTTAAAATAATTCTATTCCATTCAAAGGAATTGACTAATATGTACCTTCATTTGGAAATATGTAATGCAATAAAAGGGCTCAATAATTAAAATGTGTCCTTTATCAGCCAGATAAAAGCCATTGTTGACAGTAGTAACACTGTTTGCAAGAACAAGATACTGTATGTTGCTAAGTGTATATCTGTGTATCCTCTTAGTACTCACAGACGGATCCCTCTGAAGAGACCGGAGATGAAAATTAGGTTCAGGTGAGAATCTCTGTGCATAAGATTGATCCGAATAGAAATCTGGTTTATATATTTCAAAACTCCCCTGCTTGTCCATGCCTTCTGGTGAGTATACTGGATTATGATATCTGTCAGCTGGCAAAATAAAAAGGTATGTTGACAAATCGAAGACTTGTTAAACAGAGACATTTATATACCGTTTTTTTGTTTGTTTGTTTTTTACATCAGCCCACTGTGCTCTTATTGCATCAAAATTACATTTAACATTTTTACATTACTTTGTTGTTTAAATATATTTAGCTGTTTGGAATAATATTCTGCATGCAAAATCACTCTCTGTTCCATATATAGAGCACTAAATGGTGTGTCAGTACACTTATTTAGTTCTTTAGAATGCAATAAAAAATAATGAATTGTTTACTTCAGATCAAATCCAAGTGTTTTAACTAATTGCTAACAGCTAACAGTATTTTTAACTGCATAAAGCCAATAATAATTTGGTGGATGATACACATTCACTTAGTATATACAGGCAACAAATTGTTGAATGATGCGGAAAATATATTTACATGTGTATGATGTTTTTTTTGGTGGCCACTCAAAGTCATCCTCTAACCACTCTTTGACTAGTTCTTGCTTAATGTCCTTATTCCTGTATGACAAAAAAATTAATTATAGGCAGGAAGACATAGAAATGCATTTTATTGCAAAAACATCCTCTTTTTCCCCAAAACACATCAATATAAAAATATTTAGAAAATGTATCCACTGGTGTCATTTAACCCAAGAGATCACAAAATCATAGATTTCAGGAAGTTTCAGGCTTTCAGGAAGTTTTCGAGTACATAGATTTAATGGCAGTATGGTAGCCCTCAAATTCAGTGGTATAGCTAAACAGACAAATACTATTACTAACTAAACATGAATTTTCCAATTTTTGCATGAAGTTTATCTTTCCACTGATGTTTGACAGATGTTAATTGATGATACGGGATAACAACCCATAGCACAGGACTAATTTATTTTGCAGAAGATAATATTCCTTCTGGAGTGGCCCAGTCAGAGACCTGACCTTAACCTGAATACAATGCTTTGGCCTGATCTCAAGACACTGGACATCCCGTGATCATTGCTGAACTAAAAGTTTGATAAAGTTGTATGCAATGAATTACCTCTTCACCGTCTTTTTGTTTATTATGAGATAAGCTGTCAGAAATGCTACAGTTACTACTGCTATGGCTGCCACTGTTCCCAGTCCAGCATAAAATCCAACTTTGTGCACTTGGAAATCGCAATCCCTGCCCAAGTACCAGTAATCATCAGTATGAAGGCAACTAGAGGGAAAAAAACCATTATAAGTGTTTTTACATTTTCTGACAAATATCTGCACATATTTGTTACTAATGCTTTGTAATTTTTGGTTTTAATTTTGTTTCATTTTTAGACCATTCCAGTCACTTGGACTGGTCTTGCATCAATATTTCTTGATCACATGCAATATTTTGATGTCAAAATGATGACAATGAACTTTGACATTAATTACACAGAAATACACCTCTATATTTAAGCTAGTCATTCGGCAGGATCTCTTATTTAAAGTAACAGTACATTTATAATGGGGACAGACTTTTGTTTAACCACAACATTCCTAAATAGGTGACTAAAAAATATAGAATATAAATAAGAATATAATTAAATAAAGGTACATACAAGCAGGATGGACCTTTTTTAGTAACTTCACAGGTGCCGCTGTTTCTGCATGTTTTTGGATCAGGATGCTGTGCATGACAACTAGTCACACACGTCATTTCGTCTTCCAACTGAACTGCCTCATAATATTTTAGGAGGTCTTCGGGAAAGTCTTTTGCAGACTCCTTACACACCTCTTTAAACATTGGAAATAAAAAGTAACAGTCATCATAAATAATAAGTCAAGCATACAAACAAACAAAAGTACAAACAATTCACTTTTTTAATTCAATATATTTGTATGTTATTTTGCCATTGTGCTTGGGGCCATTAATTCTTTAGCTTCTCCAAAAGTATTGTTGATCACTCTCTATAGCTACTATATAGCTACTACCATAGCAGGGTTCTCCTTTGTTAACTGATACTTAAAACCCCTTTCAGCCTTTTCTATGCAGTGTCTTTGTGGTTTGATATCTTCTAGTTCCTGAAAACAATTCAATTATTACAACTGTAAATTCATTCATGAAGAAACGCACCAGTGAGATTAGTTGGTGATGCAGCGGCACCACTAACATCAAAATCTAGACCTAGACCTGGAATAGAAAAAAGGAATAAGAAACATAGATTAATTGTGCATCTAATAACCACAGAATAGATCACAGGGAAATACATATAATGACCTACTTTTATTTGTTTCTAAGGATGTAACAGCTTCGTTCACAATTTTGAATAGGTTTTTATAAGTATCTTCAACGCTGCCATTGTTTGAAATTTCAAGAAGGAGATCATGCTTAACTTTCACAGCCAAACCACTGAAAAAACAAAAAACAGTTGTTAAATAGGTTTTTGTGTGTGTGTTTAAAAACTGTTAAATTAAGTTCTGTTTGTGATTTGTAATACAAGGTTTAACATAATCGTTAATTTACTGCAATCATTTTATATATATTATATTTTATATATTTTATACACATTTGGTTCATTAAATATAACAGACTGATGTTACCTTCTTTCAGTGTTCTTCAAAGACAAGCTTCTTTTTCTTCTTTGCTCACTTCGTGTTAACGGTTTTCCGGGACTTTACAAGAAAAAATATTACAGCGTATTCATTACAGGCATTATAAGGGCAAAAGAGATTGTGCTGTCAAAGTAGATTAATTACCTTAGAATTATGTTGTTCACCACTGCAGTCACAGGAATTGTATCTTTATAAACCTTTTCTACCTATAAATAAATGAAAATGTATCTGTAATATTTCAAGCCTCCATTGTTCCACATTTTTGTGACAGTCTTGGTTACTATATTCTCTCTTAAAACCTGCATGGGTAACAGTTTGTTTAAAAAAAGATAGCTGGGTTAAACAGATAAACAAACAAATAAATAAAAGCTAGTGCTTTTTTCCAAGGTGTTTTTACAAAATGTGCTTGTTCAGATACCCTCCCTAATCATTTCAAAGGGATCAAACACACGTGTTATAATAGAACAAGACATGATTCTTTGTTTAAATGATAAGATGCTGGAGAAAAAACCACAACACTTACCTTTTTGAATTTAACAAGAAATTCCTTATATTGACTTGAAGATGTGTTTCCATGTTCATCTTCATAAGGTTCACGCACTTCCATCTCAACATTGGCTGTCCTGTTAAATACATCTGAAATACAGTACAGGGAATTCTAAGAAAACAAATAATTACTTTTAAAATCAATGAGAAAAGAAGTATAAGTATAAAAATTAACAACTAATTGAGACTATAAAAGGCAATATACCCATAACTTTTAGTCTGCTGATATTGTTTTGTGATTACTGCAGTTACAAAAAAAAAAAAAAACAGATCTATGACATTACTAAAAACCAATTTTTGTAAGGACACTTAGATGACACTGTAGTAAAATGAATCTGGAGAAATGCATTCATTAACTAATGTCTTGTCCTGGCATAAGGTAAACCCCGTTTGTGAAACCGGGCCATTTTCTATTATTCTTTTCTATTATGATCTATACATATTTAATGGACATTTTAACAAACCTGGGACTGCAATTTCAGTTTCAATAGTACTGCAGTGTCTCCCTGTATAACCAGTTTTACACAGACAAAACAGGTTGTTTGGATGTGGAGTTCCTCCATTGTCACATTTAATAGGTTTAGCAGTTGTGGTTTTGGTTGTTAAGTGAGTAGTGGTTTTTATTCCTGTCGTTGTTATATCAGCTGTATTTGCAGTGGTTTCTCCTGAAGTTGAACCAGAAACCCCTGTTGTGCTATCATCTGGACTTGTAGATGCTTCTGTATTTGAAGATTCACTGGCTGATGTGGCTTCAATAGTTGTTGAAATATCTGAATTATCAGTGGAGTCAGGTGTATTTGCAGTGGTATCTCCTGAAGGTAAACCAGAAATCCCTGTGGGGCTATCATCTGGACTTGTAGATGCTTCTGTATTTGAAGGTTCACTGGTTAAATCAGCTATAGTTGTAGAGGTTTGTCCTAAAGTTGTATCTGTTGTGGAAATAATAACAATTGTTATTGGTAAAGCACTTGAGACTATGTTTCCTCATAGGTGACTAAAGCAGATTTAAAAAACATAGGCAGAAGTCAGAGAGCTGTGGTGATACTCTGACAACCCATTAAAGTAAATATGATATTATCCAATATTATAGTGGTATGTATACCCAGTCAACAATTTAATAACACAATGATGTCACAAGCTCACAAGATATTCATGTTGTGGTCACATGGTGTGTCATAGTGAGCTAAAGGTGTAATCATACAGCACACTCACTGTGTGATCATTCTGTGGTGGCCAGTGGAAGGCCACTGCACAGCACACTTACTATAATGCTTTGTTTAATGTTTAGTGTGATTTAACTGTGATCTAAAAGGGTTAGGGTTAGTAATATCACAAACATGTACAATTTCATCTTTTATTTCCTTCTATGTATTTCTACAATTAATTTCCACTAATTCTGGAGTGGCCCAGTCAGAGTCCTGACCTCAACCTGATTAAAATGCTTTGGTAAACTTAACTGTCTATGAGGTGTTTGGGTGTGATCAGTTGTAAGTATGACATTAAATTTATTATCAGTCATACTGTCCTATTGTGTTCCTGGCTGAGCTGGCAAGAAGGTTGGTTCACATGTACCTGGCTTATTTGATCACATGGTGCCAGGCCACAGTGCATATTGGCATTATAACATCATATCAGTGTATGTGAATAGCAAATAAAGAAACCACTCACCATTGCTCCAGAACAAAACAGCAATTCCACAGTCTTCTTCTAATGACGTTTTTTGGGCAGATACCAAACTTTGATAAATAAATAATAGTATATTTTTCCCTGTTGCTAATTACGCTCCTTTCATTTCCTATACTTGCTGCTGAATGTTGCACATATGCAAGGCCGGATAATTAATTAGGCTGAGGCGGGGGCCCCTAGGCTGAAGCCATATAAAGCCTATGCATTGATCCGGCCGTGCAAGTATGCCTGCCCTTGCTATCATAATCCTATACTTCTTGCCATTTGTTTTTTTATGAATTCATTAATTTTCCCTTTTACCACATTTTGGCTGGAATATTACTATACTACAATAGGCAAATGAAAAACAGTATGGTGGAATACTAGAAAATATCACAGTTGAGCTAACATCTGCAATACCAACTTGAGCTTCCCTTTTAGCAATCCATCCAAAGCTTTAAATGTTTTTGTTTCCATCATTCACCCACTTTACTACTTTTAAAATTAACACATTAGTTAATTAAATTAATTTAATTATAATTATTTGATTCTGAATTGTTTCAGTTAACAAACTTGGTCTGATTAAAGTAGAATAAATTATTTTCAAAAGACAATCTACAAGCTCCCCATTCTACCCCTGATAGACAATGTAAAATATTTACTTTTAATTTTTTTGATCAAATTTTTAGTATGCATAAAAATCTTGATTCCATCCTTGCACTGAGATACTTAACTACTGATACTTGTTATAGCTCCTTTTTGTACAGCTTCAACTTAACCTTTATTTCCTTTTGTAAAACATACTCACAACATGAGTTTTAGCTACAGATAATTTAAACCTCCCTAAAAATTATTTCACGAGTTCGGGCTTTTCGGCTCATTTAAAGCGAAGCAGATTTGGCGTGCTGCTAAAGGAGGAGAAACTCAGGGTGGAAGGGCTGCCGAGCCCTAGGGTGAATAACCCTAAGGGCTCGGGAGAGGGAAGAGACGGACAGCCGAATGAAATGAGAAGGCGGAGATTGTAAATAGGAGGGGGAGCCTTCGCCCCTCCTCCCGAAACGAGTTTTAGAAAACTATGTTTAAAGAGAATATCTAAAAATGATTTGCCCAAACCCGCACTTTATCTACTGCATTTTAAAATCTTTGTTACACACATTACGTCCTCTTTTCCATACTGCCCCATAATCTGCAAATATCACCCTTCCACTTTCACCTTTAAGATTACTAAAAATATAATTAATCATAATAAAAAAAATATTGGACTGCATACAATTCCTTGGGAGGTTCCATTATAGCAGCCTATTCTCTACAACTTGCCTAACTTGTATTGTTACCCTTTCAGTCGAATCACTTCGATGTTACATATGGGATCTCGCATGAGAGACCTATCGCCTTCGAGTCCTTTGGAAAAGGCCAATGAATATTGGCGTGCAA
>JAUCNO010001819.1:6443248-6500501 GCA_032353835.1 Enteromius viviparus
CCGTGACGAGATGCACCTGGCTGTAATTATTGCACGCCAATATTCATTGGCCTTTTCCAAAGGACTCGAAGGCGATACGTCTCTCATGCGAGATCCCATATGTAACGTCTCCGTTCCCTCCTTCAGGGAACGTGGGTTACGATAGTAATCTAGACGTTCTTTATGGATTGAAAATCTATAATCCACTTGTAGAACTTTACACAGTTGAGCTAACATTAGAGTCTGCAATACCAACTACTCGAGCTTCCCTTTTAGCAATCCATCCAAAGCTTTGTTGTTTTTGTTTCCATGCTAGCAACATTCACCCACTTTACTGGATGATTTTCTTTATGTTATTTTAAAATAAACACAATAATTAATTTTTAAATTATAATTCTGAATTGTTTCAGTTAACATATCATAGTTTCTCTCTGTATCAAATAAAACCCATATTTGAGTCAAAAACCTTTCCTGATCCCACCTTCCTCTTTTTCCATTTCTCTTGTCAGATCAAAACCATCTTATCATAATTAAAAAAAAATTTTTAAAAATAAATAAATAAATCTTAATAAAATACCAATGCAAAGTAATTTCTGTAGAGAAATTATATATAAATTAGGCTATATTTTCAAGGAGCTCACACTATGAGGATAGGTTAAGTTTATACTGAGCTCACGCATTACTCAGATGGTAAGGATCAATGTATGAGAATCTTGTGATGTTACTGTGATCATCACATGATCTCATCTGTTGACTGGGTATGGATGTAATGACTAATCACTAAAATAGGTAATAAACTGTTCTGAACTCTGAAATAATGTAGAAATCACTACATGTATAAAAACAGTCAAACATGCAGTCTGTCTAAAAGTGTTATCAATAATGCAACAGTGAATTTCCTTAGTGCTTGGTTCTAAACATTTAAATTGGAGAACGCAACCTCAGTACAGCAGTGAAAGAATACATTTCTGTGACAATCACACAGACCAAGCATGCAAGACCAGTTATAGAAAGCATACAAGCAATAAAAGTTGAATTTCTTACATGCAAAATAAACTTGCACATTTGTTACAGGCAAAATGTTCCGGCAACACCCATTAAGTTAAACGTTACTACACGTATATATGGATATAAGAATATTATTAGAAACGTTTTTAGAATGTTCAATTAACATTTTGTTTGTTTTATTTATCCTGCCTTATAATATATTCATATGCAAGAATTTATATTTTATTTATATTTTTCACCTTACCTGAAATGAGAGAAAGACTCAAGATCAGAACGAACGTGTAGCTTATCCCAATCATTTCTCAGAACAATGCTAGAGTCCAAACACATGAAAAATAATGTGGAGCCTCAGTCCTGTACTGGTGTTTAACACATCCCAGCTTGTGTAACCGTTTACTGACCCGAGTACATGCTTACGATATTAAAACACATTCTGAAAACCATTATCACGTATCAAAGTCCACTGTTAGAGAGGTTTGTACAGATCATGAAACACATATAAAGATAATGACTCGCCTCTTTTGAATCTTTTTACAGTTCTATTTATTTTTCTACTTATTCTACTTGTTTTACTGCATCATTTTAAAACACACTATTATTAAACAAACTGGTGGACATTTCCTTCAGCATATTTACTCAGCTGAGCACACCTAACCAGGACATCTGCAAAACACTCTGATTTGATTTGGATATAATGGCTGACTGAAGAAACACAACTGTAACACAAAACAATAAATAATAGTTCTTTTAAATGATAGCATGCTGTATGTAAGAAATGTATTTCTTGTCACAGTAATGTATTAAATTATAACGGCAATTGTATAGTTATAATGGCTTTTTAGGCCAGAAAAAAATGCCAGCCAAAATTGTATAGAAACAAGAAAAAGATCCAACTTTTCATAATCTATGCGTACAGTGAATATGTGACTATGTCATGTTTTAGTGTTCACTTGCCGCTGAGAATGTGAAACTACTAATTTAACTTTGTCTGAATGTATGAACTTCATTTTAGAACTCTGAATACATATACAGAGTATAAAAAAATTTAATTAGCCCCTCTGTGAAATTTATAATTTTTCAAATATTTCCGAAGATTGTAGTGTTTTTAATACAAATAGAAATAAATGTATAACCGAGAATGTTAAAAAAATTATTAGTCAATCATCCCTTTTGCTTGATAACAGCCTTTAGTCGTTTGGTCTTCTGGCTCAAACTCTGAACTTTAGTGTGCCCCACAGGTTTTCCATTGTATTCAACTCCGTCAGTATTCATTTTTTTGTGGTGTTTCTCTCTTTTGTAAGCCTTCCATGTTCTTTGTGTTTCTGTTTTGGATTTACTGTTAGTGACCCTGCCTTCTTCGGATATTTACTCTTGTCTTTGCCCTTCTGGATACTGTTTCGCTGTTCGCCCGTCCTCTGCTCCGCTCATTGGATTATTCTTGTGTTAGCCTCTAATACACCTGATTGCCGTTGTTTCGACCATGCTTGTTTTGACGTTTGGATCCGCTTGTCCTCATCTCCTCTATTCATCACATGCACTCATTTTGCTCATTTGGAGGTATTTCTTCACCGGAAGTGAGCAATGCTTTGGGTCGTTAACATGCTGGAAGACAAAATGTCGACTCAAACAAAGTTTTTTTGCAGTCTGTCTGAGGTTGTCTTTAAAAATCTTCTTATAGTCTTCCTTTTTCATGTATCCTTTAAGATTCACACAAGGAAATGGAGTTGCGAAAAATAATATCCCAGACATCGCATTCGGAGGTTGTGAGAGAACACCACAGACATGGCAGATTCGGCTGGGATTAAAATCACCAAGACCCCCTGTAAAACCAGTCCCGTCCAAATAGGGCTTTACTTTTAGTTATTATTTAGATAGCACACATATTCTGAATGCCTTCAGCAGTATTCAAATGAGCCACTTTAATCTAGATTAATCTAGATAAAAACAAATGATCTATGTCCACCACTAATATATATATATATGAATTATATGTTATTAATGTTTTAAGAATACGTTCTCAATTTATATATCCCTGCCTCACTGTAAACATAACCGTATACTGTACATAAAGTTATTTACAAAAAAAAATAGGTCAGATTGTTTCTTTGCATAATCCTCATTTTTCTTAAGGATTTTGCCCTCAAAAGTTGAACAAAAAATACTTGAGGGAAAAAAGGGAAATAGGATAGGCATACAGTGGTGGCAAAAATGATTAGAACACTAGTATTTTTACCAGGCAAAAAAATGGATTTAAGTGAGTTATTTCTTTCTTTTGCTGTAGTGTGTCAATAGAAAATATCAGTTAACATTTCCAAACATTCACTTTGGCATTAATTGCTATAATTCAGTGAGACTTTTGTCTGACAGCAGCCAGTGCTTCACAAAGACAGATAGATTTTTTTGAAGCATCTTGGAGACATTGCCACAGTTCTTCTGGATTTAATCTCTATTTTAGAAGTTAGATCTGTTTCATTACATCATTCAGTTCAGATCTCTGTGTGGAGCACTTGCTGTTGTCAGACTCCTTCAATCATTTTTGCCACCCTTATATTACACAACGGTATGACAACATGTAAATCTTATCATTTACTGGTTATGTGAAGATGGAAAAGGGTAGGGTTTGGTTTTATTTGCTGTCATTGTTCCAAACGCTAAATTTATTATCACAATTCAGGTTTGATTGATGCCTTCAGTACAGTGTACTCTGTACTTTGCTCTGATAACAACTACACCAAATATCACCTAAACAATATCTGGATAACTGACTAATATTTAGAATCATCTATATTAATATGCATTGGTTTTTATAGGTTTAAATAAGAAAAACAGGTCATGAAGAATACATACACTTCTACAGTTAAAAGGTTTTTACTGTAGAATTTTTATTTTTCTGTAAAAATGACAAACAATTGTTACAGTCTAAAAACATTATATCACAAAATCTTGAATGCTTAAAGTCAAACATTTCACCCAAATTGTGTTTTTATTCCTTTCAGTCTGAAGAAGAATCCTGTGAATGTCATCTGTTTATTTTTTATAGCCTGTGTGGACTACACCTAGTTACTTGACGTAAGCTTGTCAGACATTTTTCCTACAGGTTTATCATAAAATGTGTCCTATTGGTCATGGTGTGCGACATTATTGCAGGCCTGTTGTATTCAATGTCTTCCATAGCTTTTATCAGTATTATATTATATATTTAGCAAACCATTCTAAATACTGATAAAAAGGTTCTTAAAGTCTGTGGATATCTCCAGTGATGGTGGAAATAACTTTTCCGGATTATGGATTGCTACTTCAACCTCCCAACTGGTCCACTGACCTTGACATTTTTTATGAGATTTTAATCATTCACATGATTTTTCTAAGATAACCTGGGCAGTCCGGTCAGTTAAAGATTACTAAATTAGTTAAAAAACAGCTCACATTGTCTAGTATTTTTACACAGTTTTATATTTGATGGGTTATATGCTGTGTTTACACCAAGTCATAAAACAGATGGCATGCTACTCGGTGCTGTTCAAGCCCTTGGAATTAAGCATTTCTTTGGCAACACTATTAATGCCCACATAAATGAATCTGCGTGGTCCAGTGGTACAGACATAGGGCTGTGATCAAGTATATGCTTGAGTTAATTATATGGCTCACACCTAAACTACTGTATAGTTTAGTGAAAGTGATTGTTGTGTTACTGATTATATAACTAAAATGAATGATACACTTAAATGTGGTGTTTTTATTAGCAAAAGAGGTAGTGTGAAACGTATTGTAAAGCACCACATTTGATATTTTGTATTGCTCCTACCTTTCTTACTTCAGATTATTACATTTGAGTGACATTTTATATTTTTTTGTATGTATGTATGTGCGTGAGTATGTATAACTGCTTTCTTCTATCCTGCTCTTACAGATGCATCAATCATATTATTAGTTTCAACATCATGTTGCCAGGAAACCAACCACCCTGAAAAACATCAAGGGAAACACTGGGAATGCCATTTAAAAAGGGCAATTGTATTCCAAGGTAGGCTCATTTCCTTATTTTACTTTAGCTGTACCTTACTAATAGAGGCTCAAACACAGTCAAGGTCATTTAAAAAAAGGCAAATGTTTTCCAAAGTAGGTTCACAACCACACCTGCACTGGTTTCTAACCCTTCCGAAATAACACCTGCAGTGTCTCCACTATCTCCTGCAATGACACCTGCACTGGTTTCTAACCCTTCCGAAGGGCAGTGTCTCCACTATCTCCTGCAATGACACCTGTACTGGTTTCTTTGTCTGAAACAACAGCTGCACTGGTTTCAAAGCCTTTTAAAATGATACCTGCACTGACTCCTCTGCTCACGATAAAAGGTTCACAAAAAGCAAAAATGTGATTAAATGCCCACATTGTTCAGTCAAAAAAAGAACTTGGTAATCCACATTAACAGAAAGCATGATTCAAAATATATTACAATGAGATCACATCTTTCTAGTGTGTGTATTGACTTATCAAATGGACTGTCGGCAGTTCAAAGAAGTGGTCATGGTTTCTCTGTGCCAGTTCATGTACAGAGAAAGACGTGAGGAAATGTTCATTATGTTCAGGAATGTTGTGAATGCCAGCTACTTGCTCACTGGAGTGGACAAACATTTAGTCTATGTGAACACCTTGGTTCACTGGATTATTGTTATGAGACAGCATTTGAAGAGTTTTTGGAATCAAGTATTCTTGATGGGATGGTGAAGCTCAGATTTATAGGAGAAGCAAAGGAGGCAGTTTGTTTAAAGAGGCAGAAATTAGCACAGGAAGCTCATATCCCATTTTCAGTATCGGTGCCATTAAGTAAATCTCAAGAGAAAATCACCCTCTCCGTACATGAACCTGTGTGAAAATATTGCAGCTTGTCGAGCATCATGGACCTTGGGCAATCCTCCAGCTCAAAAAGGACTAGTTAGTTTAAAATAATTAATACAACAGTTTTATTTAACTATGTGGTTAAACTGTGGCTTTTTTGGTTGTAAAAACCTGTTGTTGTTGTTGTTGTTTACTGAGACTGCCCTGTGGCCAGGTGGCTTTAAAAATTTGATGGACCATCTACTAGCGGACCTGACACCAAAACAGCTAAATAAAATGGACCACATAAAAACACGTCATTAGCAGTGTTGGGTTGGGTGTGGGTGGGAAGGGTTTGGAGACAACAAAGATACAAATAATCAGTTTCTGGATGTTACAATCTACCCTGAGTCATCAGCTCATCTAGATCAAGAGGGCTTCCCACCAGGAGGAGCTCTATAGTAGCTTGCTTAGTGTCACTCATGGAAAATGCTTGTAGGAAATAGTAGACGAGTGGGTCAGAGTGAGAAAAAAGTGAGCAAATCTGCAGTGGGTTCTTTATTTTGACCATAGTTAAGCAACAAAAATTAATAATAATAATAATTTGCTGAAAATCCATCCAAGATGTAGGTAAGTTTATTTCGTAATTTATAGAGCAGATTTAGAGAAATTGAGCATTACATCACTTGCTCACCAATGGATCCTCTGCAGTTAATGGGTGCCCTTAGAATGAAGGAGCAGCACATCAATTATGTCTTCGGCAGAAAGCTACGCAATTGCAAAATAAAAAAATCCATCAAGCCATTTTAATTTAAAATGTTGCTTCCAACCAAAATACCATGACAACATCCTTCGATTAATAGGTCCATCCATTTTGTCCTCTTACATTAAAATCCATTGAATTTTTTGTTTAGAACTGTTTTTGAAACATTTGGCCTAAACAGTGTTTTTTTTTTTTTTTTTGCATATTTGCAGATTCAAATGAGATGACTTCTTCACATGGAGATTGCAATATTAACGATACAGGACTCAGTGGTCTGTAGATAAAAACATCTTCATGATGGATTTGTTTATTAGAAACAAGCAGCTTTTCACTTTATTGTATGAAAACTAATATGCTGGACACTTGTGGATTGTTGTGATATATTTATCAGACGCAACCCATTCACTGCAGAGAATACACTGGTGAGTAAGTGACATAATTACAGTTTGCATGTATGTGTTTCCACTCTTTGGTCTTGCGGTGGAGCAGTTTACAATTGCTGAAATAGTTTTTCCCCATGATACACTGGACTGTCTGATGACTGTCTCCGTCAGGGGCAGAGAAAAGAATGTTGGCAAAACTGTAACGATTCTGCATTTATTTCACCTGGAGCACAGCTAATCTTCTAAGCCTATCTCATTTATCATTGGTAATCTTAGTTAGGATTGATTTAGTGCATGAATTTCTTAATTTTACATAATCTCCACGGTTTCCATGTACAGGTTTAAGTGAATGCACTTCCTTATTACTGCATAAAATGGTTTCTTAATTAGTTAATGTTGATTAGTTAATGGTGTAACTTTTTTAAGTATCTTTGCAAGCATATTCAGCATTTTGTCTTCAATGCAGTGAATTAAGAGGCTAGAATTATTAGGGGTACATTGAGGGAGGGAATGAGAGCGGGAGAGAGAGATTAATGTGTGCATGCAATCACCAGTAGGCCAGCAATTAGATAATAGGTTGAGCTCAGCAAACAGATGCTTTTAACTGCCCTTATTGATTGCTCTGACAAGGCTTTTTTCCCCCATCCACCCTCTCTGCATTTTTCTGTTTGCAGTTTTTTCACTCTCTAGTTGGCTTGGAAATACATGGATGCCATGGCTGGTGCTGATCTGGCAGGAATCACAGAATGCAGAACCAACGGAGATGAAGATGGATTTACACTGTATTAGCATTTAAAATGGTGCACTTTAATTTTTCATTTAAAGACTAGAATGTGCCCTGGAGCAAAAACACTAGTAGCAATAGAACTTGGACACTTATTTATCATATATATTTTTATTCAGTAATAATAATAATAATAATAATAAGTCTATACACATTTTTCTCATAAAATATTAATATATTTATTGACAGGAATGCACTGAGTGAGGGATTTTGCCTCCCACACCTTTAATTTCAAACAGGACCCAAAGCTGAGGTGGATTGACTTTATGTTGATAAGTGCACGCCAAATTATATGTAAGTTCTGCACGTTGAAATCAACACTGAGCTCCAAAAGAGATTTACTCCAATAGATAAAATCCAAGCTAAGATCTGTGTTCTCCTCATTCAGTGGCCCAGTGCTGATATTTGTGCTAAATCACTACATTTGTGGAATAAATAAAACAAGTGTTTCAATCTGAATGGAGAAAATGGTTAAATCACTGACGTACACAGTTACGTACTTCATGTGATTATTTGCAGGTATCTCTGCTGAGTGCTGTTGGAGCAAATTCAGTTTGAGCCTGGTATTGAGCAATGGAAGTGAGTAGGACTAAGGGAATCTGTAGAAATCTTTAATTGTAAATTGTTGTAATTTCCATCAACAAGACTATGTAGATGACAGATTTTCCTTCGCCTCATCTATCAAAGCATTGCTGCAATAGAAATAGATGGTGCACAAGTAAACACAACTTTCCACAAAATAACTTGTAATGTTATGCTATATTCTCTTACATGCTCTGTGATAAGCTTGTGGTGTCAAGGCAGGACAATAACCTGAGGAAGAGGGATCAGAAGATGGTTAGTGCTCTCTCTCAGCACGTTAAATTGTAATGGATACTTACAATGGGAAAAACTCATAGTAAATACTAAAAATGCACTATGTGATTTGTTTTGCACACTGTGCGTTCATTTAAACGGCGGTACAAAACAAGAAATACCTGACAAGTGCACTTGCTGACGACTGTACAAACGACGCACCCAACGTATGCACTTTATAACTGGGTGTCTGAGAACGAACAGTGGCTCATCATCTCGCGAGAACTCTACAGTTTGTTTGTTTTTTTTAGTCGATTATGCTTATTATAAGGAGTCTCCCCCTACCGACACAGCAGTGCAGTACGGCTCTTCTCCTAGTTCCGTCAGAGACTTGATCCAGCGTAAAAATCAGACAGGCGAGACTACAATTCACTCCCTTCACGCTACCCCCAGCCCAGTTGTCCTGCTTTTGCTTATCGCCCTACGGCTCGGTAACAATTTTGGCTTTCTTCATTCAAGGACAGGCAGAGGAGGGGAAGAGCCTGGGGGAGAGGCGCTGAAGCAAAGCCGGCTTGTGAACTGGAATCGCCAGGTACAATTTAGGCATCTTCTGTGAGGTTTTACTCGAGCACTTCATATGTTCTTCAGCTGAATGGTACAACTGGCAACACTGTGTGGAAATAATAAAACGTACAGATGATGAGATGAGAGTGCGTGAATCTGGCGTCAGTGTTGGAGCGCATCTACTCCGGGCATATTAGCCTTTCGTTTTATGTACAACCGATGAAAGCTATATTAGATTAATTTTATTATAGTTTATATATGCAGTACGTTGTTGATGTTGTTATAATCAATTCATATTTAATTGTTTGTCGCGTTCTTATTTAAGAGTATAATAAACACTAGCGGCTTTGATTAATGCAGTTTTATGACATTTTACAGGCCGTGCCGATTTTTGTTGCATAATTGTAATACGAATCACTGCCTTTATTTTCTGTTTTATATCCGCTAAAACGGATAACGTTAGAAACATGCCGAAGGCTCATATTATGTGCATTGTGAAAAAAATTGATATATAAACAAGAAAGCAAAACATGATGCTCGTGCCTTTAATGGTCATATTTGTGGAGCTAAAGAATGGATGTATTTAGACGTGCTGGAGAAACACACCGGCGCACGCGCACTCGAAGGCACTGGTTCCTTAAAATTAAGTCTTGTTTACCTTCAGCACCTGTCTGCTTGTAACCTTCCTGTCTCCTCTGGCTTTCTACCTCTTCATTAGAGTGCCAGTCGGCCGCTCGTTTGCTTTGAATCCTGCTGGTGCGTAAAGCTCAAATTGCATGCGCGTCTGAGATATCGGTTTATTAAAGTTCACAGCAAAGCACGGTGATTTTGTCGGGTTTCCCTCACTTAGCTTTTATGTCATGTTAAACTAGACAAATGGGTTTATTGTGGGTATTTGTGTCTAATTTATACACTTTTTGTAAAGCCTTGGGTCGTTCCTGTTATGCATCCCCATCATAGCCCAACTAAATGTCACATTTATGAGTATTTAGGAGTAGATATTAAATAATTTAGGAAATATACCTGAAATGTATATATACCATTTTTTTTTAACTATATTTCATTCATCCTTCCACCATCCTCCAGGCAGTGACTGTGACAAAGTGATCACATTTTCCTTTAAGGGTTAAAATTCCCCCTCACTGAGAAATTTACTTTACCTTTTATGCCCATCCTCCTTTTTATCTTTTGCCATTATGTAAATAAGTAAAGAAAACCTTTACCAAATAACTGTAAGACAAAGGGTTTTCTTAAACTTAACCAGAGCATATTTATGTAAGTCTGTCTGATATATTTGCAAACACAGGCATATTGATTTAAGTTAGACATCTCAAAATATACAGCATAACAAGAACGACCCACTTGGTCTCACAATTACGTAGACTTCTGACTCAGATGTTGATGCAGTTATGATAAGCTCTTAGACTTCAGAAGCTGTGCTCCGCTGGGAAAAGTTAATTATAGTCGTACAACTGCCTCAGAGAAGAGCAATTAACGTTAACATTCTATTGTAGCATGCACACTACCTCATCAACTGGGGGTTTGTTTAAAAGCTTAAAATATTGTGGTTGTAATTGTAATAATAGCATCTCTACAGTTGGCTTCTGGACAGCATGAGCACAAGTGTGTATGTGTTGGCACGTGTTCGGTACTGAGCACTCTCATATGAAATATTAGACGGACAGACCACGAAACGGAAAATTCCATGGTTCTCAGTGGCGCTCATCAAACTGTCAGTTTTGAAATGTTTTGGCCTGTTGGCCATGTCACACCGAGGGTACCAAGAAATGACAGCATGAACAGAACGTCATTTAGGTTTGCAAGTAGTATTAACTTGCTCAGAATCTTTGCTTCCACTGTTAGAGAGATGGAAATTCTGACTAATCTAAGTAACTGTACTTTAGGCTTTCTGCATTTTTTTACTTGGTTGTGGTCATTTCCAAATTAACATTATTGAATTACAAATATAGATTTGAAAGGGTTATTTCATTAACACAAAATGTAAGTAACAGTCTTATAGATGGAAAAAATGGTCAAATCAAAAGTACAGACCAATGGCATAAATAAGACACGATGCAAAAGGTAGGCTAGTGCAGGCTCTTAATTTCCATGGCAACAGAGTTCAACCTGAGCTAGATTAAGTTTGGCTGGCAATAATTGTGGGCAATAAAGAATGAGAGGGACAAATATGCGCATTATGCTTTACCATTAAATTTAAAAAGCCAGGCTAGCATCCTACCTCATAGTGAAAAGTTAGGCAAAGAAAAAGCTGTGTGTTTAATGACATGACGGTGTGCACAACAACGTGTAATCCCAAGCTGAAAGCAAACCCCTCAGTGAACTTCATACATGGATTCCAGGATCTAATTTGAGTCTGGCCAGCCTCTCCCCCTCTGCCTATACCCGATCCCCACTTATAGCTACCCTTGCCCCCCATTTCCGGCATGCAGCTGTCTTTTAAGATATTAATAAATCCATTGAGATGCTATGACTGATGAATTGCATTTCAATCCCCCAAGCCTCTTTTCACTATCGAGTCCAATATAATCTTGCTTGTTATTTTAAGATTGGTTTCTTTGAAAACGGCAATAGATTATGTCATGAGCAGCCTGGTTTAATGCATTTGGCACTAATTCCTTATCAAGTTTTCATAATAACCCATGGACGGTGCATTGAAGAGACTGTATCTCATTCTTCAGAACCAATAATACAATGTCAGTGAACTGTTTGTCTATACAATGATGGTCAAAGTTTACTGTATGGACAAAAAAGAGAAAATTGGATGGAGAAAATTACCTTTTTTCTTTTCTTTTTTGGTGATGCAAGAAGAAACAAAGTCATATTGGCTTGTCATTTGTAGTCAGACTGTCTCTTTGTGTAAATGTGGATTGCCAAGATCACTTAAGTGATTCTTTGTGTAGCATATATATAGCAGATAAAGGGCTGGATGGACAGAGTGGCCGATGGACTGGTAGAGAGAAGTGACACCCTCAAAAATAGAACCCCACACAGGCAAAGGAGGCAGGGGGAACAGAAATAGCCTTGTTTAGACAGACACTCACACAGCTGCAGTCAAATTCATGTGCTCCTATCCCTAACTGTGCCCCCAGAACTAATCCAGTCAGCATAGCAACCAGGCAACATATAAAACATAAACATCCACCTCACAGGTGTGTTTGTGTGTTTTAGAAATTGAGCATTAATCTAACAACCTACAGCTGAGTTTCTCTATGCATCAGTCTCTTTTTGATTAGTCACACTGGTATATCCTGTTTGACCTTAAAATCCGTGTGAAAATTCTTTCAGTCACACTAAGTTACTTTAAATTACTTTTTTATTATACATATAAATTAAAACGAATGGATCACAAATGTATTTTGTTGCCTTATCTTTTGTCTTTCAATTACAGGTCATACTGAGCTTGGCTCAGAACATTAAGATCACAGTAGTTTCCTATCCAACAAAGGAAAATAGACCATGAAGACCTCAGACGCTTTCCTTCTGCCTGCTGTGCTCCTCATGTTCCTTTTCCACTGCTGTCTTGCACAGAGCGAAACTGACCTAGTAGTAGTAACAAGGTTGGGCCGTGTGCAGGGTGTTCGCTTGCCTGTTCCAGACCGGAGTCATGTGATTGCTTTCTTGGGTATCCCATACGCTGAACCTCCTATTGGGAAGAGACGTTTCAAGAAAGCAGAGCCCAAAAAACCCTGGAATGGAATCTTTGAGGCTAGAGATTACCCAAATGCCTGCTATCAGTTCGTAGACACCTCTTACCCAGGCTTTCCAGGTATCGAGATGTGGAACCCCAACAGAATGATGAGCGAGGACTGCCTTTACCTTAACGTGTGGGTACCTCCTACCCCTAGGCCCCAGAACCTCTCAGTAATGGTCTGGATATACGGTGGCGGCTTCTATAGTGGCTCCTCCTCTCTTGATGTCTATGATGGCCGGTACTTGGCTTACACTGAAAAGGTAGTGGTTGTGTCTATGAACTATCGTGTTGGAGCTTTTGGATTCCTCGCCCTCAATGGCTCATCTGAAGCACCAGGAAATGTGGGTCTCCTTGACCAGAGGTTGGCCCTACAATGGGTTCAAGAAAACATCCACTTCTTTGGTGGTAACCCAAAACAGGTCACCATTTTTGGAGAAAGTGCTGGGGGAGCATCAGTTGGCATGCACGTTCTGTCACCAGACAGCCGCCCATTCTTCACTCGTGCCATAATGCAAAGTGGTGTTCCTAATACCCCCTGGGCTACTGTTAGCTTTGATGAGGCCCGTCGTAGAGCCACCTTGTTGGGCAAACTTGTTGGCTGTAGCGAGGGTAACGAAACTGAGTTGGTTGATTGTCTGAGGAACAAACACCCACAGGAACTAATTGATCAGGAGTGGCAAGTTCTCCCCTATAGCAGCCTGTTCCGCTTTTCCTTTGTGCCTGTCATAGATGGTGTTTTCCTTCCTGACACCCCAGAAGCCATGATTAACTCGGGTAACTTCAAATACACTCAGATAATGTTGGGTGTAAATCAGGATGAGGGATCCTATTTCTTGCTGTACGGTGCACCGGGATTCAGTAAAGACAATGAGAGTTTGATATCTCGAGAAGACTTCCTTGAAGGTGTGAAGATGGGTGTTCCTCATGCTAACGAGATTGGCTTGGAGGCAGTTATCCTTCAGTACACTGACTGGATGGATGAGAACAACCCCCAGAAGAACCGAGATGCAATGGATGATATTGTAGGAGATCAAAATGTCATCTGTCCTCTGCAGCACTTTGCAAGGTCATACGCTCAGCACACTAGTCTCCACTCCCAGCCAGGAGCTGCATCTCCTGGGACTCTAGGCTGGGTAAACTCAGGACCAACAAACTACAACAGTGGCAACTCACATGGTAAGTCCACTATAATGATAAAGGATGAAGGAGGACCAATTAGATGAAGAAAAGGGGATCATAAATGTTAAATAGTCCAAGGTATCTTAATGTGTACCTCCTCTCTTTGTCCTTAGGTGCTGTGTACCTTTACCTGTTTGATCATCGAGCCTCAAACTTGGCCTGGCCTGAGTGGATGGGAGTAATCCATGGTTATGAGATTGAGTTTGTGTTCGGCCTGCCATTAGATAAAAGACTTAATTACACTGCAGAAGAAGAGAAACTCAGCCGGCGAATGATGAGATACTGGGCCAATTTTGCCCGTACTGGGTAAGATAAATAGCAAAGAAGTCAAGCCCCAATGAAATATTGATCATACTTCATTTTTTTTTTATAAAAACCTGGAAGGTTAACTTTAAGTCTTTTTTTTTTGTCTATGTGAAGTAATCCCAACGTTAACACAGATGGCACCATGGACAGTCGAAAACGTTGGCCTCAATATACAGCTACTGAGCAAAAGCATGTGGGATTGAACACAGAGCCAATGAAGGTGCACAAGGGTCTAAGAACACAGGTTTGTGCTCTGTGGAACCGCTTCCTGCCTCGTCTTCTTAACATTACAGGTAATGAACCAAACTGGTATATCCCACTATAATACAAATATATATATATATATATATATATTTTTTTTTTTCTTTCTTATATTTATTAACATGGACATAGAGGAACTACAGCCGAACTGTGGGTAATGTTTTTTAGAATTTAGTCTGTAGGTGAGAAACTGCAGGCTTGTGTTTTATGGATGGGTCAGAGGAATTTATGGTTGTTAGTAGAGGGAGTCTTCATAACAGAAGTAAGATTAAATTGATGTTTAAATTAAACAAAAACAGATTATATTTATATAAAAAAAAATATTATTACCTTTGTTACTGTGTGATTTATTTTTTGTTGGCGTTTCCTTTTGTGGGAACGAGGTTCAAAGAACACAGTAATAGCTATGATATAAACCAGTCGCTATTCTCAAGGAAATGCCTTGTCTGTGCAAATGTATCTTTTGTGCTCCAAATCTAAACAAATGTTTTTTGCCAACTATAAATCTGGAAGTGATCCAGAATATGAAGCAATTAAACACTTGATCTTTTAAATGGGGGCAGGGAGGGTTGTGCAGGCCTGTCTATTGTGACTTAAATTGTAAATTCTCCTATGGGGGTTGTTTGCAGATGTTTTGTTATATAGGTGGTAACGTTATAGTAATGTGTCCGAGTAGTTTAATGGATTACTTTTCTTCTCTGCTCTGTTTATAGAAATAGTCCTGTTTTCTGCAGTTCCTAAAAAAAACAAAAAAACATCCTTAGCCATCAACTCTTTTTCTTGCCTTACCATTTGCTGTTGTTTTCCTTATATATTTTATTTAATTTTTTTTCATATTTTCTACCCAGACAACATTGATGATGTTGAGAAGCAGTGGAAAGTGGAGTTCCATCGCTGGAGCTCCTACATGATGCACTGGAAGAGCCAGTTCGACCATTACAGCAAGCAGGAGCGTTGCACAGATCTCTAGATAAATCTGACGTAATAAAAAGAAAGCGTAGAACAAAGAAAGAGAAAACTGATGACCATAACCCTTAATAGTCTCTTTTATTTAGAACGGCAAAAGTTGCCAACGCTTTTTCTTTGATTGCTGTCTCAGAGCAGGCATAAAAATGAATTTGTGAATGTTGCACTTTTGTTCCTCCCTGCGTCTTTCTTATCAACCAATTATGTTATGTGATAAAATATATAAGTGGTGTCTTCTAATATACAAGTAGAGGAGGTGAATTAAAGCTGCTATTAGAGATTATCAAGTGCTACGGTCATCAAATGTATGTACCAGAAAAAAAAAGATAGATATATTACCTCTAAACAGTGAGCGTGCATGTCTGTTCCACTGGAACCTAGAAACCCTCATTTACACTGGTCCTCAGGATCCCACTTTTTTATTATTTTTTTGTTTGTTTTGATCCTGTTTTCTTAGGGTTCAATTTTTAAATGCTGCTTCACAGTACATGTATCTTCACTCTGTATCTACAGCATCTACTCAATATTTCATGTGCTAGTTTATCCGTGTTATCATGTGAACACGTCTGCTGTCTCTGCTTTCTGACTGTGGTCCAACTCAATATACTAATACTTCATGCAGGTACCAGGAGCCATTTAATTTCATGTATGTTGTCTAACTGTTCTGGATTGTTTGTGTGTGGGCAAGTCTGTGTGTGTGTGTTAATGTAATAATATGTAAAACATTTTTTTTATTTTGACTGCTACTTACGTTGCATGCATTCTAGTGCCCACAGCATGACTCTTCTTGTGTGTACGTATGAGAGAGAAAGTCTGTGTTTACCATATACCAACTCCTTAGGTCAATGTATGCATTTATATGTGAAATATCACTAGTGAATTCACCTCTTCTTAGTTAAGATTTCATACGGGCATTGTACGTTTGAGTGTTTTATCTTGGACAGAGAAAGTGAGCTTGGTGAGTAAGACTAATGTTGTCTTTGTGCCAAAGGGTCAGTATCATTTTTTTCCCCCCCTTGCTGTTTCCCTCTCTCGATGGGAAAGGCTTCTCATTACGATAATGGAGGGAGAGTAATTTACTTAGTGCTCATTTGAAATGACAGCCCGCTGTGTCAGCCATCTTAACTCCAGCCCTACCTTGATGCAGTGGGAGGATGATGAAGGAAAACACAGGCAAGGGTAAGCTGTGAGGACAAACAAGAATACAGGGTTTTAAAAGCCACCTCCTATCATGTTCTATATTTATTGTAATATTTGGTGTATTTTTTTAATTAAATTATTTGCATGCTTGCATCAAAATAACTTATGTGGAGTGTTTTAGTTAGCTTAGAAAAAGAGCAAATATTTTATTTTTGTGTATTCATTACGAGTGTGGAATTGCATACATATATATTTGCATTTTGCCTGTGAATCTGGATCAAACATTATTTTGTATTTTGCTATCGATCATTCTCTCATATATGCTGTCCCGGTCTGCATATTCATGTTAATTATGAACATGCTGAATTTGTGAATGCTACTCTATGCCTGTCTCATTAACTTCCTGTCGCCTGTTTTACTAAATCTATTGTACTTGTCTAAAATCATTCATCGAGCATTCTGGTAACACTGTGGAAGGGATTTGACTCAGTGCTGTTAAGACAGAAGGGTCTTCCAGCACAAAACGATGGGTCGGCACTAAGCATTTAACCTCTGAATATGACTGGAAAAAATATAGATTAGCTTTAAACAATGCCATTTGAATAATGGCATAATATATTGTACTAGCAAGACAAGTGTCATGTGGGTTGAGTATGATTATGTGTGTTTGTTTATGGGTCTGAATGACAGCTGCTTTCCTTCCACTCCATGAAATCCCCTTGTGCATGCCCTCAACACCCCCTCCTCTGCATCATGTGCTTTAAAAATTGACTGTTATCCTCTCTGACAATATTAGTGCTGATGTCTTTTAATAATACATATTTATGGCTATAAAAACATTAGAATAGCCCCATTGTAGATTTTAATGTTAGCAATAACAAAATACACTGAAAATTGAATATTTATTTGAATGCATTGATGCTCATGTAATGTCACTGACTTGATTGATCATAACAGTGGTCATAAATTGACAGCAATGATCATGGGTATTGTAACTGTCTATAAATCAACTGTTTCTTCAAAGCAATATAGAGTGCCATATGCTATTTTATATTTGTTTCTTCTTTAGTTTTTTTAATGTTGCCGTTTGTCCGATATGCATCAACTTTAATACGGCTTTATAGGTTTCCTAATTTTTGACGTTTAGGCCATTTGGGATACCTTAATTTTATCACAAAGATAAAATGTTAGCTATAAATATTATATTGTAAATCCATATTATTCTACCCCAAATATATGTAGAACATTGCACATGGCTAAACAAGCATATTATGTTCTGCATTTGTTGCACTTTGACAACATGCTTATAATAATAGCAATCACTGTTATTGTTGTTCTTGTTGTTCTTTTTCTAATTATTATTAATATTATTATTATTAATTTGGTCCAGATATTGCCCGCTGTGTCAAATTAGTGCCAAACATGTAAAGTGACAGCATCGTGCAAATCCTCCGCATGGTGTTGTTTGTCATATCCGCCCTCTCTGGGCACCATATCAGAAGCTTTCCAACGCAACCTCAATAAACAGTTATTGACTTAAAGGAAATCTGCTTGATTGCTGTGTGGTTCTTCCCTCATTCAAAATACATCTGAACATGGATCCTATTTGACGATTTTGTGCACCAGAGGGCAGTATACGCACTTTTATTTATTTATTTATTTTTATTTTTTACAAATTATATACAATGTACAATATAAGCCGACTGCTTCCTTTCCATATAATTTTAGTATCCATCTACCATTATATTTATATACCACTCGGTCATCACAAAGACGAAAAAGATGGGTAAAAAAAAGCAGCACCAGTTTTTTAAAACGGCAAACGTATCGCTTCAGACATCTTACGGTGAAAAGTGATTATAAAAGTAAAGAAATAAACGTTAGGTCGAAATGTTGTTTAGACAAATATTATGCGTATTTGTATATGAATCAGTGAACAGAATACCAGCTGAACATAGAATAGTGAACCCATTGCGCAGTTTCAACGCAGCTTTGAGTTTATTGAATACTTATTTGGTGTTGACCAATAACGACCGACAGCTGTAATTCGGACCAATAAGCACCATTGAATTTTAGTGTCATTTTTATGGCGCACTTATGCTACCCGTTTAGTTAAGAATGTTTTTATTATTATTTCATAATGTAAATAGTTGAAGAATAAGTATCGCGGTTGTTTTAAGTCAATAATTGGTCCCCAAGTCAGCTAGCTGTCTGCTAACATTTCTAAAGCGCATCCTTTGTTACTCAGTTGTAAATCAAAACAATGACTTCAGCCTCTACCAAGGTAAATGTGTTCATAAATATCATACCTAAAGCCAGATTAAATGTTTACCTCGATAGTGAAGTTCCATGCTAATTGCCTTCGTACTGGCCATGTTTTTTATTTTGTTCGTAAAGCTATTAGCTAGCATGCTAACTATCAACCTATACCAGTGTTAAAACACGTTTTCGGATACACTCGTTGCTGTATTTATTAAATGTATGACGCCTTTAGGTTGGTGAGATCTTTTCTGCAGCTGGAGCTGCATTCTCAAAATTGGGAGAACTGACCATGCAGCTGCATCCAGTGGCAGATATTAGTCCAGCAGGGTGAGACATTGTCTAATTTCTGTTATATCTTTTAATATACACACTGCATCAGACTTTTTCCTACAAATCTAAAGTGCTTATATTATACACTTATTTTTTTTTTGTAAGGTAGCCTATACATTTTGTCTAGCCCTCCTCTTTGTAATGTGCATGTTCATTACATGGAAAATATTTAGATGAATGCTTTTTCTTAACAGCTTTTTGTCTGTTTTGGCCCATGATATATTAATTGTTAAGTTCAATGTTTTAGTAATACATTATTAATTATTGAGACATGTAAACCTATTAATATGATCCCACTTAGATTTGTACTTGAAATTACTCCAGGATATTACAAAATATTATTTTCAGTTATATTATGGGCCGTGTAACTTCTGTTGGTGTTTTCAAGCAGTCTGAGATTACTTCAACACATTAAGATAACCCTACCCAAAGAAAAAAAAAAGTAAGGAAAACTTAATAATGGTGTCTTCCTCGAGTGCCAGAAGTGAAATTTTTACTTTTTAATGGCATTATAATACTTTAAAAGTTAGAAAGAAATGCTGGTTTCTTGATTGCTATTCCTTTTGTAAATTCAGGAACGGACAAAAAGGGTTTTTACATTTTGTTTGGTCTGTTTGTAGGCCATAAAACTTCATTATTCATTGTGTAGCTTGTCAGTCTTTAATTTGACATTTCTTAAACATTAGGGCACAAATAAAAACAACAGTCAAGAGGAAGATTTATGAAGATGGTGGCGCTCCTTTATCCACTGACTCACCAAAGAAGAGTACCAAAAAGGTGCCAGTTTCTATGGCTCCCCCAGCCCCACCTAAAGTCATCACTGTGCCAACATCTCAGGTTGTGGTAACTGCGGGGTTACAGCGGCCAACCACAGGTCCATCTAGCATTAAGTCATCAAAGACGGCAGGTAAGCATTTCTTAATGCATTAACTTGTGTTGCATGTATTTTATTTTTTCAGAAAAAACTTACTGCTTTATCTCATTCAACCTCAGCACTATTCAAAATGCTGAAAATAGCTATGCAACTGCTGCTTTCATATGCTTTTTCCTCAGATGTCACTCTCAGTGCACTGAATGACTTGGATGTCAACAGCGATCTGGTAGATATTGAGGGCTTGGGTGATAGTTCCACATCTAAAAAGCTTAATTTTGATCAAGGTAAGAAACTTTTTTTGTCTCTCTCTAAATTTTAAAACAATTATTTCAGTTTTTTCCCCTTGTTCCCAGTCTTTAAGGGTAAAACAATATCTGTATTTTTCCCTCCCAGCAGATAGTCTAAATCTCGACTCCAGTCTCATCATGAATTCCAGTGACTTGCCATTGTTATCCCGTTGAAATCTTCTGCAACATACAATCAGGAAAAGGAACTAATCATGTCACTTCAGTGCGGGGGTTCAAGAAACTTGCGTTTTTTAATCTGGAGACAGTTCTCTTTATTTCCAGGAAAGACTCATTTCTAAGTTATCAGGGAAGCTAGGCGCATATTTTACCAATGAAGGACAGTTTTAAAGAGGCTGGCAATTTTATCTTAACACATATTTCTGTTCTGGGTCCAAAATGAATCATTTTAAAATAGGTTACTGTAAAGGCAATGTTGTGTATTTCTTTTTCAAGTATTATCAATAAAGTATCATGACTATTACTTTGTTTTGGGGGAAAGTTGTGCAAAAACCTTGAAATGCTTTGTTAAATTTTAAAGCTTTGCTTGATACATTGTTTAAAAAGGGGGTTGGTTTATGGTTTTTTTTTTCTTGGATGTTTTGTAATATCTCTTGCCTATTTACCTCATAATATACTTACATTTTTACATATAAAAAGAAAGTCTACTACTTTTAAACAGGAGATTTGCTGGAAACCTCTTTAAGCAATGTGGCATCTTTCACAATATAAAAAGCACCTTAAGCAAGTTGTTTTATGTTGACTCCAGGTGTTTTAATCAATAATGTTTTTTTATTTTTTTTTATTTGATAAAATTCTACCCTAGTGGGTTTATAGATCTGATCTGAAACAGCCTGTGAGCATGGTCTAATAACTGTCCGAATTGGGCTGTTAAGAAATATAAGTCATATAGTCTTAGCCCTACCAATGTTTTAACATTAAAAACAACTAACTTAGCATTAAAATCACAAATTTCACATTTGAAAAGAGTAAAATGCAGTCCATCTGATCTCCTCGTAAACAATCTCACAGAACAGTGAGACTTTGTCTATTTATCTGTTATTCCTCTTTGGTTATAAAATGTGACTGATAATCTCATGAAATCAACCAGCCATGGTGTAAAATCACATCTGTATCTAAATGGCATTTCTAAAAGCAGGACAGTGAAGATGGCACAGTTTGAATTCACCAGTCTATCAGAGACAGACCACAATTACCTGGCATTTTTTTTGTACTGTAAATAAAATAATTTCACTCAAATATGGTTTTGTTTGTTATTTTTAATGTGAAGCAAAACTGAACAAGAAGAGGGTCTTTAATTTTAATGTTGACATTGTCGAGATAAAATACATACTACATTTAATTTCTGGACAGGTGGTTTCCATACTGCTCCAAATACTGGACAGTCGCTGAGTGTGTCTGTCTGACGGGAGCAGCGCAAACCATACTGGCAACCCAGGGAGAGGGCAGCTGCCAATATTGATGTGCTGCTACTGTCAGGCACACTGAGACATCAAGTGGTCCAAGGGAGGAAAGACGACGGAAGCAACATGCAAAATATATGCAGATTAATTCCAACAGCTTAATTTACACTATCACAGTAAAAAGCAATGCTGATCTCCTAAAATATAGACCAACAAATACAGGATGTGAATTCCCAGCTGCCTGGGAATAACTCGCTGAACAGGCCACCTAAGCCACACCAGGTGATTCAGTCATGAATCATTTATTGTGTGTCTGGTCATTTGTAAAAATATCATTTGAGTTGGGGAAAAAACCTTCTGCTTTGTCATATCTTTTTCACAAGTCTGAGAAAGTTTTAACCCAATTCTAAATACATTTTCAAACAATTCTGACTGCATCTCACTCCACTTGTTTCTGTATTTTAAAAAAAGGCTTACCCCTGATGCATTCATTGCACTGTTATTTATGATATAAGCAGAACATTAGGTGTTTTAATGCTGCCATGTTAATGGAGAGACTCCCAGGCTCCCGGTGACAGCACACCATGATTTGGAATTTGCCCTTAGAACTTACAAACCATGATGTGCTGCTACAGGGCACTCTGGGCTAAATAAAAAGATGACGACAGACTCCACTGGTCCTCACTAGGATAAGATTAGGGACAAAATTAATTACGTGTAATATAGAAATGTCTTATGGATATTTAGTGGCAAGTTATCAAAAAACAAAACAAAAAGTTTGATGCGATGTGAAGAGATTGTAATAATACGTAATAAAAGTTGTTTGACAGAAAAGAGTGACAGCATTACTGTCGTTTCTTTAGCACAGACAATTATGAGGAAGCTCGTGGTCACCCACATCTTTTCATGCCATTCTAATAATGCCCTGTGAGACTTAATAAGTGAGTTATTGTGCACACACTGTCCTAAAATGGATGTTGAGGATGAAGACAAAATGGAGGATAATAACAAAGGGGGGAGATGAGGAGAAAAAACTAGTGCCTGTCAAAATGGCTTTATTACCATGAGAATAATTTACTGAGTGAAAAAAAAAAAAAAACATCTGATATTTTTTTACCCCCCTCCCCCACCACCACAAACATAAAAAATCTCTGATTTTTAAATTAAGTATTTTTAGTATCACTATAATAAAAATGATCTTTTTGTACAGTATTATGAAATTACATATTTTATATGAATTATCCAATAGAATAATTGTTGCAGAGCAAAATGCTACATTCAATTAAAAGATTCCCAGGATCAGGAGTAAAATTTGTCCAAATCTAAAAATACATAAGATTGTACAATGATTGTACAATTCATAAAGAATAATTTCCACAACCTAATAAAAGACAATGTCAGCAAAAGTGGCAAGTATACATTACCAAAACATAGGAAGTTAAAAATACTAACTTTAAGGGCCGCATATATTCTGGTATATTCAAGAAGATATACCATTTAATTTTTGAGCTATAAGAGGATGGTAATGGGGGAGACCGTTAAGAAAACGAGGAATATTAGATTTTAAAAAGTGTGACTACCACATCTAGACTTGTGAAAAGCCAGTGATGTTTGAAAGATGAGTGCATATGACAGATCAATTGTTGTAGTGTGTAAAAGACATTTCCCATATTTATTGTTGGTATTTTGTTTGTTAAATTAATTTATTTATTTATTTTTTAAAAGGAAGCTTACATCAACAACATTAGACCAATATAAATGTGGCATCAATTAAGTAGGAAAAGCACCATAATGAATGTTTTACTGAAAAACTAATAAAATTAGTAATCTGCTCAAAACTAATAACTGACAAAAGTTAAAAGGACTAAAAAGGTATTTGATATTTATGTAATCAACTGTTGTGGTAAAGAAAAAGAAACATCAAGTATTTTTGAAGGACTTGAATTTTTTCTTTTAAGTACACCACACCCTATGTTGTGTGATGAGGTTCTAATGTCAGCCGAAACATCAAGATTTAATTGAAAAAGAATTCATTCTGACTGTTGTTACACACCAAAGCACAATCTTTAATTTTTGCTTAAAGATATTTAAGCCTTTAATCTGAAGCTAAAGTTCACAGCAAAAAAAGAGGAAGTTTATCAGAAGCAAAATGCAGGCTAAGGTGTGACTAAAATGGTGCTACACAAAAACCCAAGGTTTTTCTAAAATGTATGACAGTGGATATCTTACATTTAATCCTTTTAGTTCTAATCAATCCTGACAAACACACTTCCATCTCATAAAGGGCAGCCTATTTAAGGTCTGAGTCAAATGATCACGTCAGCACAGTTGCAGAAGGCATTTGCTTCTGTCTACTTCTGCCCGTCGTTCATCGAGAGGGAGAGAAAGGGGGGTGGGGGGTGTTAGCAAAAGAGAGGGAGAGAGAGAAAATGAGAAAAGGATAGACAGCAAATGGGTGGGAGAGGGAGACCTAAAAGAGAAGCTCACACAGACTTACACAGACACATACACACCCTGGCCTAACTTTGCTCACCCATTCAAACCAGGGGCCGTTTTGGTTAAGCTTTGAAAAGAATTCACTTACCCTCGATCCCCGTCCTCCAGCATGTTAGGCAACAGGGGAGAGGAAAAGGTGCCTGGTATTCCCAAAGTAACCCACCGGACTCCCCTCTTCCAGTGTCTCCTGCACCTGGGTAGGAAAAAAAAATAGTAATTCCCCAACTTAATTCAATGAAGTTGTTTTTGTATTCAAAAAAGCCAAGCAAAGTACTTGAAAGACTTTTTCATTCTTTCAGAAAACTCGATTAAAGTCACAAAGTAGTTCACCCACCTCAAATATTTTAATTCTTCGCAAATCTACAGCTAAATCTACACCTAAAACAGTTTGGCTGCTTTCAAAAAAAATGTAGAAACAGAATTAAAAAAGAAAACAAACCCACACATGCACTTATCAATGGGAATCCCAAGTCTTAATTTCAGGTCAAAAATACACCCATTCGTCTGAGCTTGGGGCTCCCATTCCAGATTGGGGGGTGGGGTTCCAAGAGTCAAATAAGTGCCTAAACCTTTTGTCCACCAGCACCTATTTTCACCCCTTAAACCCCTTTCTCTCCCTATTCACCTTCAGACCAGCAGTCCAATGCAGTGTGCAGCCTCTGCTTAGCTGTAGCTAGTGTGGCTGCCTGAGGAACTTGGTAGGCATAAAAAGCAGGGGTTGTAGCCTTTTTCCCGGGGCATCAGTTTCTACAATAAAAATGAACATTTTCGGGGGACAGGAAAAATAAAAAAAAAAATCAGTGCATCGCCCTGGGCTCCCCTTAGAAGAATGTGAAGTTTGAGGACCGTCGGTGCTACCGTTTCGTAGGAAAAAATTAATTTCTAGGGCTTAGTGTCTGGGGCGCGTCAGTGCTAGCAGCTCTCGCTTGCTTGATTTCTTGTAGCCTTGCCAAAGCATTCACACAGGCAACGGAGAGAAAGGGAGGGAGGGGGGAACAAAAGAGGGAGCAAAGACTCGGCTGCAAAGACGCACAGAAAGGGGGATATGAAACTAGGAAAAGTGTTATGCATCCGTAGTGTACTTTTGCGTTAAACTGCGGGCTAGCATTCACCACAAACTCCAAACTCCAGCGACCGCACAGGGGGTGTTTCCAGTCTAAACACATTGTCCAAAATGAAAGAAAAAAACATGACTTTATATTCTCGCCGTTCGTTCATTATCCATTAAAAAAATACCAAATAAATAAACGAAGGAGGAACAGCAAAAGCAAATGTCAACCATTTGGAGAGCTCAAACAAATCAAAGTTTTTAGACTTTCATACTCTCAGTGTGTCCGGATTTTTTGCAGGGTCTCTGTGGGTTTTCTGTGTAATACAAGGCTGGCTACAAAGAGTGGAGAATATGTTGATCTGGTTCTACAGATAGTTTTTCTGAGTAGCACAACCATGGTCCAACAGTACACACAAACCACACACACACACACACACACACACACACACACAGCTAGACAAGACAAAGACCTGTGATAATTCAAATCAAATAAGCAGAATTAAAAGAGAAATTCATGTCCAGTAATTAATACATTTTCAGATGAAAATACTGTCAAGGAAAGTTCGATTAAAATACAACCTTACATTTCACAAAATGTCTTTTACAGGCTAATAAGGTTGAAAACCAGATTATCTTTAAAATAATTTACAAAAATAAACAGCTAATGCAAGATAACACATTTTGTAAAAATTACAGTCATTATAAAATTCTTAAAGAATAACCTAATAGAGCACATTGTATTGTTACTCTTTATGAAGATCATTTCTCTACCAAAAGTATGCAGTTCCTTGTCTTTTACCTTTTAATCCTACCAGTATCATCTTGTACAACCAAAGACAAAAGCACTAAGCTTCAGGAACCACACACCAAAACAGGAAGACTAAAAATACCCCAACTAAAAACGTAAAAGCCCAGCACTAAAGATTTTTTTTCTTGACATCTGCACATAAATTGAATTAAACAATGAGAAAAAAACTTGCAATACTACAATACTACAAATATATACGACAGCTTTATAATATAGTCAACTTATGTAAATCATCTGGCAGTTTGTGGGTAACGAACAGGGTTTTTTCCCCCCCTGAAAAACAGAAAACTACTCATTTGAGACTTTTTTTTTTTTTTTTTTTGCTATGCCCTGCCTCTCCCTTACATTACTTTCAGCAGATATGTAGCAAAATCAAGGAAGATTGTTAAATATGACATATAGGAACAGGTGCAGAGCTTTCATGGCATACCCTATACCTCATCCTCACTCTATACCATTTATAAATGTTCAAAAAAAGCTCAATGCCAACGCAGTACTCCCACGCTGCAAACTTTTAGACATTCAAAAAAGGTCAATATGACAAGAATGACTTTCCAAATCTTGCAACGCTGGAGGATTTCAAATGTTCAAATTGTTCATGAAGAAAATCGTGTGAACAACCCCCCAAAAAGAAGGGTCAAGTAAACTACTGGAATTAATACATTAGCTATAAAGCAAAATCCACGCCAAAACTAAGAAAAAGCTACGTGCACTTCTATTATGAGGTTACAGGGTCACTGTAAAGGCCATTACATTGCTTTTGATAACAACTAACACTTTAGAGTACCTTTTAAAACAGCAGCAAAGTCAAGCATCATGCTATACTATTCGAATATCTGTGTTTATTTGCAGGTTAATTTGTTTGACACAAATTGTAGCTTAATTAATTAAACTAGATACAGATAAACGGTAAAGCACGAAAACATATTTGGATATTACAAACTGGAATATTAATCGGGTGGCATAATAATTATTGTCTTGCCTAACTAGGAGAAACGAGATAAATTTAGAGCTGTTCAAACATGAATCGTTATAACAAATTAGTTGGTTATCTTTTTTTGGAGTTTTTTTTTTTTTGCATTTATTTTTATGGGGCAAGTAATAAATAGTTGTTAAAACTGTATAATTAGAAACCTAAAGTTTGGATTTATCGCCAAACAATTAATTCGTGGTTTTGAATGTCAGCTCAAAGCGCGTATTTAACTAACGTTAACGTTACGTTCGACAAAATGTCGTTATTCTTCTCCAGAGTTCTATTTCGTCACACCGTCACCCAAAGATGTCATTTGACGAACGCACGTTTTGATTTTCAAACAGCTTAGAACGAACAACTTTAACTGTCATTTCGAAGTTAGACGATATATTTTCATTCCTGTCCGCACTCCTTCAATTAAAGGAATCGCTGTGAAAATATCTAACGTCGAAATCCATTATTTTATGGAGCGAATTAAAGAAGGGAAAGTATTGCTTGAAGCCTGTTGTGGGTGAGGGGACAACAGAGGGGAGTGGTTCAGAACATTAGAGGCACCGAGAAATCATTGTCTTTAAAAGCTAACATACGACAAAGACTACTTTATTCAGTTTGCTTTATGCTGTCAATATATTCAAAGCATCGCTTAAGTTGTAATAAGTAGTTTGAACGTTATCCCGTGGGTTCCTACACGTTTTGGAGGTAGTCCGGGTAACTATAGTAAGGAAGTATGTTTGTTTTGTTTCTATTTAAAACAAAAGAAAAGTAAAACAGCTTATCATAAACAACTTACATGAAATTACTAACGCCTCTTAATTCGATAAAATGTGTTTTACATATTTATACATGTTCGTGTTACTTTATTAAAATAATAAAACTCGCAATCAGTAAATAATAAATGATAAAGGGGACACTTTTTGTCGAAGCTTGTGAAAAAAATATGTCGATTACAAAACTTTACAATTTATACAAATAAAGAAGTAATAATTGCTTACCTTTTACGAAAATCCTCTTCGAGTTCCCAATATATGTAAAAAATAAAAAATAAAGTAATAAAGGGTCCTGAGGAAAGAATCTGTAAAAAAAAAAAAAAAATCATAATGAGGAATAATGTAGCTGTTACAAGAGTTCCAGTCACTGAGGCTCTGAAGTTTGAAAATGGCGCCAATGTTCCACTGCAGCTGGTCTACCACTGTGATGACACGGGACAGATAAAAAAATAAATATAAATTTTCCCCAGTGAAAAATATTTTTTTCCACAAAAGGATTTATTGCATATTGGTTAGCATAAGCTATTCTAGTTGTTCATTGCTGAATTATTTCTTTCAATAATTTATAATTATTTTTTGATAATTTTTAATAACCGTCAGCTCATGTCTTAGCCGCGGTGCAGGTCGGGAAGGTCGTTTTCTTTTAAAAAAACTAAAATCTTGAACGGCCACAATGTCGCCCCCTATTGTAGTGTCTGTGCATTTTTTAAAAACTGGCATCTTACAGTCGATGTTAAGAGCTTGTATTTTGCCTAATAAATCGAAAATAGTTTTACTAGATCACAAATTTGATCACATTTAATTATGAGAAGAGTGCAGAACCTGATATAGAATGTCGAGGACGGGGCCAGAAACCTGTGGAAGATGGCACATAAGGTGACAAAAAGTTATGAAAACTCTAGTACTCTGTCTAGTATTGAGTTTAGTATGGGTTTAAGGTATTTGAAAAAAAAAAAATGAAATTCTGTTTAATATGATAAAATCTAAAAAATTAACACTGCAATGATATTAATAATAAGTATTATTATTATTATTATTTCCATCACTGGTTCAGGGTGTCTGCAGTTATTCCAATAATAAATATCTAAATTATTATGAAAATCTTTTTAATATTAAAACATTTAGGTACTCAGTATACATGATTTGTCCATCAGTATTTATTATCGTGACCATATCATATACAGTACATTATCATTTACTGCAAAAAGCAATTGTACTGAGATCTTAAAAGAACATAAAGTTACATTATTATGCCGATAAATTATTGAATCTAAAACATGCATTACTACCATGTGTTACTATACTACAATAAATATTTACATTTAGACAGGCTCCTTTGTGTCAGAAAATCCTGCAACAGGACAGCTGATTATTAACCAATGTAATACCAAGTAGTAATGACAGTCTAGGAAGCTTAGGTCTTTTGTGGATCACCTGTTTTAACTTATTTTAGAAGGGTGAAAGGACAAAGGATAGGCTGCTTGTGCTGTATACTGAAGTACTAAATATCAAGTGTACTTAGACAAATTATTGCTGACAACTACTAGAAAAGGTCCTTGTAAGAAGGCCTATACTAAATGAATGATATAGAGGTGTGTAGAAATAATCAGCATTTTTCAATATGTGTAATGTTCTTTTACCTTGTACTTGTTAAAAAATAATGCGCACAAGATGCCTAAACCGACACCTTCAACTTTTAGTTGTTTATTCTACAATTAATTTAGGTGCTTAGCTTACACAAAGACATACCAATCTGGAATAGTGCTTAATAATGAATAGTGACTTCAAAAGATCACAGCCATAATTACACTTTCATTTAAACAGGTTCGGAAAATGTTTATTAGAACAGCTTAATTATTTACAACATGACATATTAATTCATGACAGCGCTAAACAGTTCCTGCACAAAATGTGTCCACCCTGAGGTATGCCAACAACCGCAAACACAAGTTTGCACCCTTGTAAATGTGTTTATTATTCTATATTTGTGTGTTTTTGCAATTAATATCCACTAAATCTGTATTCTATTTAATATATGACTAATTAACCATTCAAGCAATCAACAAGAAAAACAATCTTTAAGGGGTTTTAAAAAGAGTTTTACAAATACAGAGAATATAAAAACATCAGTTTGTTTCAAATGAATCCCATATAAAGGCAGGTCCACTAGGTTCACTTGTCGATGTCCTACACTGTCACATGTTTACATGCTCATTCCTTAAGGCAGACCTCTGTGTGTATTGTTTTCATCTGTTGGTCCGTTGTGCTTGTGGTTCCTTATCTCCTCGACTTCATTCTCCTCTTCCTCTCCTTTTCCCAGCATTCTAAGTGGCCATAGCAGGCCATGCTGGGCATGTTCAGGTTTTTGACAACAGGGCCCATTTTTCTCTTTGGTAAGAAAGTAAAGCAATGCATTCAGCCAGGCGTTGAATGAGGCCAGCGGCCGAGTGATTTTATAACAGATGGAAACCATGCGCATGGTGTGGCACTGCACCTTACTCGTCACTTTCAGCAGTAGGAAAATAGTGCGAGTGACATGGAAGGGGAAGAAGCAAAGGGCAAAGAGGAGAGTGATGGTAATTATGGTCTTGATAGACTTGCGCCGTCTGTTGACATAAGGCGATTGAGCCCCCAAGATGATTGACATGCCCTCTCCCCCAATTCCTGCGACGCTTTCACAGCCAGTCCCACTTCTGACTCTTTGAGGAGGAGGTTGAGAATGCAGCGTCCGAAATATTGTTATCACTACACGTGAATAGCACCAGGCAATGATGCTGAACGGCACAAAAAAGCCCAAGAAATGAAGCGTGACCCCGTAAGGAATGTAATCATGGAACTCTTTATCAATTGCATCATCCCAACAATTAATGAACATCTCCTCCTTCGAGCCCTTACCTTCACGTGGAAGATTCTGTGTCTTTGCAAAACGGAAAATTGGGCACGTCAGTGCAAAAACGGCAATCCACACCAGAACGCAAGTCCCCTTTACTGCTCGCTTGGTCTCCAAGGTGATGGTCTTCATTGGGTGGCAGATGCCCAGGTAGCGGTGCACTGAGATGCAGGTGAGGAAGAATATGCTGCAGTAGAGGTTGAAGTAGAAAAGGAAACGCACTAGACGGCACATGAAGTCTCCAAACACCCAGTCGTCCCGCATGACATAACTGGCCACAAGAAAAGGCAGGGATAAACCATACATGAAGTCTGTTGTGGCCAGGTTTACCATGTAAATCAGGGACGCGTTCCAGTGCCTGGTGTGTCGAAAGGAACGGTAGAGAACCACAAAGTTAAGGGTTATGCTAAAGACAAAGGTAAAGGAGTAGCAAATGGGCAGGAAGATGTACTTGTAGGACTCGTCAATATTGCAGGAGCCAGAAACTGAAGAGTTGAGTGAGGAGGAAAGCTGGGCGTCTGCCCCTTTCTCTGTTTCAAACAAAACAGTAGGCGCACTTGTCGTCATTGTCGGCTAGTTCTTAATCGGAATTTTAGGGAGCGTCCTGGTTTCATCCTCCCATTTCTATGCTTCTGCAACAACGTCTTCTCCAACGAATTAGTTTGTTTGAGTTTCCAGGGATCCCCGCTCCTGGTGGTCTAGGTTAATGAGAGATACATTGGTTTTAGGATGCAAAAAAAGTACCAGTTTTCCAAAACCTTTAAAAGTCGTCATCCCACACAAGCCCTCCCCGCATCCCCCTTTCTCTTTCACAACCCCTGGTACTGTTTGCGCATAGGTATATATGCTGCTGATTCAGACCCTTTTCACTTCATTAACCCATCAAACAGTAACCACACTTCCCCTCTATGTTCTATTCTATCTTACCCGCCCCTCACCCCGTTCCTTACAGCAGAACTCTCCACCCAATCCCTCTTCCTCGAAACAAATATAAATGATATGCAATTGCCAGCTTTAGAAACTTTCAGCCTTTGTTAACTTACACTGAGACTCCCTCTGGCTCCATTTGCACATTAAACATCCTTTGGGATTCTATGGATGTCATGGCTATCCCCACCTCCCGGTAAAGTTAGCACACAGCTGACTGACCTCGTGGTGAATTGCTTATTGCCTACCACTTCTCAGACATATAAGACACTATGTAAATAAATCAGGGAGTACCTGAAGGCCACTAAATGACATTAAGGTAGTCTGCTTTGGCTAAATAAATAACAAGGTCCTTACTTGGGGAATCAGACAACACCATAAACAGTGCAAACAACCCTTCACATTACCCACATATTGCAAGAGTTCACTGCCCTGCATAGCTGTAAACCTATTTAATACTGAGACTAAAACGACAAGAATATTTATAGCCAAGATACACATTCACATTTTACTGGGTAAGCAAAATATGAGTTTTGAGCCTGTAAAACACCACTGACATATGCCAGGATGGAGATTACATCTGGTAAAGAGCTGTTAAAAATCGTTCACTTACCTATTTAGTAGAGCGATCAAGTCCTTTTTTAAAAAAAAACAAAGAATCGCAGTATAAGTAAAACCTAAGGAACGCCTCTATTCCAACAGTAACAGCTAATTCAACTATCAAATGGAAGAAGATCTGGATGCAGTGACAGCTTCGTCTAGTCATTCAGCCCTGAATCCTTCCCTTTCACATCAGTTCCTTGAACTATTTTGACCATTCTCTCAATCCAACCCTCCTTGGTCATCTCTTGCTCCATGATCTGTCCCTCCCTCTTTCTTCTATCCTCTATTAGTGCTGAGTTGGCCTTTTGACAGCACAAACTCTGGCTAGGCAAAATACACACAGACACACAAAACAGAAGAGCAATATTATATCAGTGCAACAAAACTAAACAATACAATTTTACTGAATTCCCTTTTATTCCACAAAATAATATTTAAGCATTTCACAAACAGTGACACAAACAATCCAGTTATGAGTTGCTTGGCAATGTATGTACACACACATACTTTGTAGCATTTAATGAGCCATGTCTTAACATGTGAGGCTTGGTATAATTGGCTTTGGCACTAAACAAATTAGAGTAATATTCAGCAAAAGAGCATGTCATGACACATATTGTCTTTTGCTTTATCAGTGAGATCTTGCAACTGTAAGAGTGTAAACTGCAGTTTCAAATCCTCGTCTGTGCCTTAGGAGTGCTGTAGCTTTTCACAGTAAAAGCAGTTAGTTCAGGGAGCTCACTGACAGTCTTGTAAAGGAAGGGTCCCATCCTTTTGTTCCTTAGTGGAAATATTATTTTGACTTCACATCAGAGTGATGTCATATCTTGTACCTCCAGCAGCATGGCGTCTTGCTCTGTTCTTAGCTGGTCCCTTGTAAGAAGTCGACCCACCAGCTCTGAACTGAGGTCTACACACACATATACAATGTGTAAATAGTTTAATTATTTCCAACAGACAACGTTGATTTAACATAATATGTAAAATAATAATTGGGCTTACCATGAATGTCTTTGCTTAGTGAGGTCCTCAGTGCTTTCAACTCCTTCAAGCTGAAATTCTTCAAGTCATTTCGTTCATAGTGCTTCCTTTCTCTGACAGCCTCACTGGGAGGTATAGTCTGTGATAGGGGTCAGTGAAGTACAATTATGACTTTTGGGGTCAGTGAGGCACAAGTATGATTTATACACAAGCACTCAAATGTTTGGTATGTTAAGACTTTTTTAAATGTTTTTGAAAGTCTCTTATGCTCACTAAGGCTGTGTTTATTTGATCATAAACTAAAACAGTGTTGTGTTAAAATATTCTTATTTCTATTTGTACTTATTATAAAATGTATTTTATTTCTGTGATGGCAAAGCTGAATTTTCCCGCATTTAGTTGTGTCACATAATCCTTCAGAATTCTGAATTGGTGCACAAAAAGTCCTTGCTGAATAAAAGTATTAACTTCTTTAAAATATCTTACTGAGTCCAAAAATCAAATGGTAGTGTAAAGAACATTTACATAACTAACAGAAAATAATGCCTATTTGAATAGGTGGAGTTACCAAACAAATACACTTAAGACATTACACCATGAATATTCGCTGTTTTCTAACCTGTTTGTGCTCCAATCTCAATTTATGTCTGAGTACACTCAGTGCAGCTCTGACATCATTCTTGAACCCTCTTGACTTGGTTTTCTTAGTTGACGCAGAGCTTGAACCACGTTCTTTCTCTAACCTCTGATTGCTTCCACTCTTACTGGATGGTTTTGCCACCTAAAATGGTAAAAAAAGAGCATAAAAAACAATTATTAATCTCACAAAGTAAATCTCATTAAAAACAAGAGATAAACAAAAATAAGTCTTAAACATCTCGGCCTTCACATTGCAGTATTTTGCTACTCGTGCCAATTTATTCTACCTTGTTCTTTGACTCCATTTCATCTTCTTCCTCTTCACTTTCACTGTTGTTGATGAAGCAAAGCTGTAGATTCATCTGGCTCTGAAGCCTATAATAATAAAGCATATTCGCTATAAAGTTTATTCAAAGTCCAAAGAAGTCAAAAGAAAAGTAGTTGAGATTTATGAAATCTGTGTGACCTTGTTGTCAGAGCATTCAGACGACTGTTGCAATCATCCTCCATGTCCTCATAGGTTTCTCTTTGACAGCTCAGCCCTCTGATTTCTGGCCTGTCTACTGTCAGCCTGTCCAAGTCCTGCAGAGAAACATCCCAGTATATATTCATGGTGGCTGTTATTGAAGATAAATATTCAAGGAGTACTAGTAAAAAAAAAAAACTGTAGCTCTTGCAAAACCAAATCATGCAGTGTAATTTGTTTTTAAAATATTTTACCATTCAAACACATTACTATTTTTACTCTCATTCAGACCTTTTCTCTCTGTCTTCGCTCTTCTTGTTGCTTCTCAAGTTCAGCAATACGGAGACTCAGATCCTCCCAGTGCATGATGGGTAAGCCCAGGTCATCTTCAGGGTATCCCTCTTGCCATAATAAGGCTGCTCCCTCTGCATCCTCCTCTGTCTCATCACTCTCTTTTTCATCCCCTCTTTCCCGCTCTTTTTCTTTTTCTCCATCCATTCTCAGTGTCCCTAACAGAATAAGAGTGAAAATCAAGAAGACAATATAAAATTTATAAAATTATAAAAAATAAAAGAAATAATTACTTAACTCCAAATGTATATGGAGATAGATAGAGATAGTCAGAGTTCTTTAACAGAAAGTGGCATCATCGGATCAGAACAGACCCACCCATTTAGCATCTATGTTTGTTCATAGTACTATATCAGTACTATAAAGTACTTTTTAATTATAGTACCTAATCATACTTTTTAATTACTAGAAAACAATCCAGTAGTCTCTAGTACCTTTTTCAGTTTCAATAATATTATTCAGTGAGACTCTAATATATGCTTGTATTTATTCGTTTGCTACTAGTTGCCTACAAGGAATGACTAGTAATTATTTAGTTGTTAACCAATCATCCTATTCAATTTCCCTACAATTTTATATGATGATTTTATATAATTAAATTCTATATGGTTAATTCTATATCTGTAGTTCATCTATAATTTCAGCTTTGAATTCTGGGACGTATTTTTAGTAAACGTGTAACAATTCAAAATAGTTACCAGTATCTACAAAGGCTTAGTTTTAACTGAACAGACACCATCCCTGAATATGAAACACTAGCGTGTATTTCAATTCAAGTAATATTTTACTTAGTAAAACTGCTTGTCTTGCAACATCTGTGTTTTGTTTGTCTTTCACAGAATATGGACGAAACATTTCAGCATTTTTTCCAAGAAACGTTACAACATCCAGAACATGAGGAGCCATCTACCGTATTACCACAGAAACTGCATTGTCCCAAAATATCACCAAAAGGCTAATAATATAGGCTTATACTTTGCAAATTGGGTTCAAATCATAACCAGGAATATATTTCCACATTTTACGTAATTTATACATTCCAATTATTAAAAGGCGTTTTAATGTAGCCGTATGCTATCACGTTTGCCCACGTATTGCAGTGACACAATGTATCCTTAAAACTGCTGTTTTGCTTTAATACTTACTTTTTTGGTAGAATGCGTTTGCAAATTCTGCCCTGCTGTCCAACAAGTCAAAAATCATACATTTCCATACTTTTCCTTGTCTTTAAAACTAGTTTTCCTCAGTGCTGTCCCGTTACACACCCTCCTCCTCGTCTTATCCTTTTCACTCTTTTTCATCCATCGAGATGAACTTTCTTCCAATTTTCCGCTCCTTACACTTCGTTTTATAGGGTTATATATATTGTTTTTCACTTGTTTAGTCAATACAACATTTTGTTCCTTAAAAATGTCTCAACGCAGTGAGCCAAAAACTGAAGGAATTTGGCGACGTTTTGTCATGAAGGGAGGAGAATGAGCCAAGAGTACTAAAAGAGACCACTTCAGGTGTCCAGTTTCAGCATTTGCCATCATTACGAAAGTTTAGTGAACGCATCCTTAAAATCACAGAATAGTGTAGCCTAGATCCCCTTATCAAAAGTTGCACAAAAAAAGATTGTTTCTAAGATTAAATGTAAACCGTTTCGGTTTAGGTGTCAAATGTCAACAAGTCTAAACATGCCTAGTTATAAAGGCAAAATTGTAACCATCAGTGAACTGCTGGGTTTAGATTGTGTTTACAGAGCATTAAGATAAACCTTAGGACAAAACATCCTGCAATAATTTTAGTATTCAATAAAAATACATTTGAAATGCTTAAAAACAATTAAAAGTGGCTGCTTTTTCTGTATTTCTTCATCTTAAACGGTTTAATATAGCGACTAAAATACGCCTCGAATAGATGTGGGGATAGTGTGTGTGTCTAAACAGACATTGTATGAGCTCTGAATATTAACGATGTGCATAAAGTTGTTTCAAACTCTTTATGACGTAGCACTAGGCAGACACTCTACTTCCGCTTCCTCTAAAGTCAGCTGATTTAATCGGGTGACTGTTGACACCGAGCTTACCGAGGCTAGAAAACTTAAACAAAAGTAACTTTTAAAGTTGAAATGACAGTCGTATAAAGTTAATTTCTTTTGGAAACGGTCCTGTTGCATCTCAGAGTAACTGAAAACTTCTATAATAGAATGGCTTCTTTGCTTTTCTGCGGTCCTAAACTGGCAGCATGTGGACTGGTCCTGAGTATTTGGGGTGTTATTATGCTGGTAAGTTAAATAATTTTGTTTCTTATGCGTAGTATTTATACATGCTAAAGGTCAATAAAATACTTTGAGCATTTCTTACTTTTTTGGGCTCTGTAGTAGGCTATTGAATGACATAATGTCAACAAACAATGCAGTTTTCTTTTATCCTGGAAAGCTTAGAAATGCCAGGGTCTGATTTACAGTGCTGGAAGAGTAATGTACATTTCTATTTAATGTGATTTTATCTGAAGTATTAATTTAGCTAGAAATTGGTCTTTTGTGAGGTCTATAATTCAAAAAATGTCATGATTGAAAATTTCCAGTTACTACAAACTATTTAAAAAATCATAAAGGTGTGGGGATATTGAAAATGAAAACTAGCACACAGCGCCAGTAAAGGGAGAAATTCAACATACGCCATAATCAACATTTTCTGTCTTATTCCTCTTAGGCAATGCTGGGGATTTTTTTCTCTACACATTCAGCTGTGCTCATAGAGGATGTACCTTTTACAGAGACAGACATGAAGGACGAGTGAGTTCCGTTTGCCGCTTACTCATTTAATCACGCTGTAAATAAGTCTACAATAGGGAATGTCACATGTTCTCAAGACTTATCTGAAGCTCTGACAGTGTTTTCCCCCCCCCCCAGTATTCTGCTTTTCTTACACATGATTCTTTTCACTTATTTCAGGTCGACGGCACTGCAAAATATACATAATTTATACAACCAAGTTGGATACAATTGCTTCATTGCAGCAGCAATCTACGTTGGCATTGGATTCCTGTCATTTTGTCAAGTTCACCTTAACAAGCGCAAGGAATATCTGGTGCATTAGTACCACCTAGTGATTGGAGTATAACTCTACCTCTAAATTCCTTTGTTTGTATTTGCCTTAAAATTAAGCCTTAAATGAGTGTAGATATTTACATTTGAATAAGATCATCTATTTTACTCTGCTTTTCTATATTGCCTTGAAGCCTATCATAAAATATGTGTGCGCTTAACCATTATGATAATGGTATCTTCCTAATTTGCCTTTCATAGTGCTCTTTGATCAGTAGACCTTCCAAACATAAATAAATGATTTGATTGTGATTGTATTTATATTAAGCACCTATCACATACGCATTCTCATTATTTAAATGTTAAATGAAATTTTACATGGTCACATTGGTTTTGTTGTCACAATAAATGCTTCAAGAATTTGCTTGTGCAGTTTGTCGAATTGATAAGTGTAGAGTGTGTCTCTGTCAACATGGTTCTAAAATGTAGAAGTGTAACTGGAAACTTTAGTACCGAAGATTGAATGGTATTGAATTGAATATGAGATAACAAAACAGACTTTATTTGCCATGGAAAGTATCTGTACAATACATCTTTTTTTTTAGATAAAGCTATAGGTAAAAGTATAGTAGCAAAGAATGTTTCATTGTGCTCATCTGGAAATAGAACAGGCTATATATGCAGTACATATGCCCCAGCTTCACAGAAAACTTGTTCTGCCCCAAGTGTTTATAGAAGTTATTTAAATGTCCTCCTATTTGAACAATGACTTATTCCTGTTAGTGAAACAGAAGTGCATATTGCATATGAAGGCTGATGACTTGTATTAATTCGGCAGTGAGTAAAAATCCACAGAAAATCAATTTTTTTAATGTGTTAAAGTAAGTAAAAATAAATACTGTTCATAAAATTTAACTTAGAAAAACAACAATGCCCTAATGATTAAAAATGTGTTACAAGCTAAAAAATAACATAATTATGTCACAGTATTTCATAGATGCCCTTCCTGAGAAAGGCACTGGTCTCAGCTATAGCTAGGAAAGGTACTTTTGATGTATTTTGCTGAGAAAGATTTAGCTGACCTACTAAAGACCGTTCTCACCTTTACACATACATTTTGAACAAGAGTTTTCTTTAAATGGTGATGCTATTTTCTATATGGCTCGGGCACAGATAGAGGTACTGCAGTTCCAGCCCCTCATTCTGAGCTATCATCTGCTCCTCCAGTTCTTTCAGCTCCTTTCTGAATTTATCAATCACCTTCAAAGCTGCAGGCTCAGTGAAGTACTGTTCCACATACTGGCCCATCGGGATCTGAAGAAAAGGGAGGAAACAGAGAACTGTTAAAGTAATCATTGTGGTAATCTGTTAAAGGCTATTTCATTTTAATGCTTTGTGGAAAGAAATTTCTTTTGGATGGATATAGACTAATTATTATGAATTATTTTGTACTTATATGAACATGAATAATACATAAAAGCAGTGTTATGACAGTCTGTGCTGTTGACCCACCGCATCCGGCTGTGCTCTGCCCAAGTGCCATGTGATTGCCATCTGCACACAGGACTGGCTGATATCAGGGAGGGTGTCCATGATCATGCCCATGGTGACAGCATCCTTGTCAGTTGGTGGAGGGTGTCGCATGGTGCAAGGTGTATTGGGAACCCATGCGCACCAATCAAACTAGATTATAGAGAAGGAGATCAACAGTTAGCACAATAAAGCTAGGTAAAGCCTCGCAAACAGATTTTTATGTCTCGTAACCTGCATTCAGTACAGTGAAAAATAGGTATATTTTCAGATTTGACAAGATGTGATGTATTATTTACCTGTCCATTGTTGGTGGCAGCATGTTGCGCTGTGCTGGTAAAGATCACCACGCTCAGCAGTGTGATGAGTTCTTCTTTTGTCTTCAGCTCACTGGATAGGCCTGACATGCACGAAACATCATTGGTTACTTCTAATAGTTGATTTCAAGTGCCATTTACTTAGTTCATGTTGTTTTTCTCTTTAATTAGTTCCATCACACAAAAACACAAGAAAAACCGCTCATGTACTGTGTAGTTCATTGTGATGAGACACATACTATAGACGTGTTTCTTCTCCAAGTGACCACATGGGGGCGCTGTATTATTAGTCTTTATGTTCTTTATCACTTACTTACTGTATTATTTTGACTTAATTTTGTAACTGGCCTGTTGCTTGTGTATATATCCTACTAATGTCTTTGACATTTTTAAAATACAATATTGTCGACCTGAAATTTGTATATTGTACTTTATTATGTATATTAACCATGCAAAACATTTTTAGGGTTGGCATGACTGATTCATGTTTTGAAAGACATCTCCTGTAAAAAAAAAAATACTCTTATTCTACATTAATGATTATTTTAAAATAACTGTTTTCTATTTAATATATTTTTAAATGGAATTTATTCATGTGATGGCCAAGCTTAATTTTCAAGAGCCATTACTTTGGTCACATGATCTTTCCAAATGCTCAAGAAATACTTGTCAGTTTTTAAAAACAATTGAGCTGCATTTAAAACCGAGATACATGTAACATTATAAACATCTTTATAATTTATAATTTTGTATTAATTTAATGCATCCTTTAAAATAAAAGTGTTAATTTCTATTTAAAACAAGGTACTGACCACAACCTTTTGAACTGTAGTGTATTTTCTCATGCCTAAATAAATACACTGCACAGGGGTTTTAATATATATTCGTTTACCCACGACAGCACATTTGTGAATCCAGTGATGCAGTCATGTATTAATATTTTACCAAAATGAGGCACATCCACAAAGCCCTCCACGGCCACATCATTAATCCACGACTGAAGTTCTGAGTCCTGTTCAACTTCACTATCACTCTTGTAGTACAGGGAAACTATTCCTGAAACAAAACTTGGAGGAAAAAAAGAGCGTTTAGGTTGAGGAGTTTTCTCAACAAAAATGTCTAAAACTATGTTTATTGCACATCTACAGACATGCAATGAATAAAAAAATCCTATTTTAATAAAAATTACTTTTGAATTGCATCCCACAGCATCATAGAATTGTCCCTGTAGAAGTAATCTTTCAGTTTAGTAACTCCTCTGTCCAAGAAGTCAAATTTGGGCTGGAGGGAGCGATAGGTCAATACTTCATACTCCCTCTGGGCCAGAATCAAGAGTCCTTCTCCACCTGTTGATACCACCTGAAAAACACTTTTTTTTTAATGTATGACCCACTGAGTGAGTTAAAAATACACTACAGTTATGTTGTTTGTGGTGGTTGGCTGGTTTTAGTGAGTGACAAGTTCCAGGGCCACTAAAGATCTAGTGCTAAAAACAGTATTTTTTTATGCTTTACTGTTTACAGATGCTCACCCTTTTGAAAATGCCATCTGCGGAGATGAGCTGTGTTCTTCCACGGCAATTAATTTCAAGTGTATACCTCAGATGTGGAGTCAAGAGCTGCAATACAAGAAAAAGTAAATAAGACCCTTAATATGATTATCTAAGTATAAACATGCAAATGTATATTTCCTAAAGAGCACTTCCTGTAGACTTCCTCTAACCTTATATATAGGGTGAACAGCAGGCAGCTGTCGGAGTGTGGAAACACAGATTACTTCTACCACCAAGTGTGTGCGCAGCAGATGTGATAACAACTGAAAGACCTGAAACTCGGCGTGACGAACCCACATCTTAGCCAACAGCCAGGCCAGAGGTGGATCGCTAGCTAGAAATATGGGTGTGTCCTTATTAGGTTTCTGATCAAGCTGAAGGAAGGGAGAGGAGCAGAATTCATGTTTCAGTAGATGGAGGCAGGAAGATTTGGTTCTATCCCAGATTATTATGATTCTAAGTGTAAATGTGAGTCAGCAGGTTTTACCTGTATGGCGATAGGAATGAGACCTTTCTCAGGATGCTCATACAGCAAGCAAAGCGGGGCAGCTATGTGCTGTGTTCTGTCTCTGATTACATTGGCAGGAATGCCATCCATTATCGCATGATCAACCAGGAATATATTTCCTTTCTTTAGCATGACAGACAAAGAAACATTGTTAGATTCACTGCTCAAAGAATCCATTGCACTAAAGAAAATAAAGTAAACTCTCACCTTGAGTTCCTCCTTCAATGTGGTTGTAGGCATTAAAGAAGACTGTACCATGTCTCCAGTAACAGGGAAATTCGAGGGTATCTCCTTGCACTTGGTAATCATCCGTGGGTTTGAGCCATTGAGGAACTGGTAACCAAAAAACCAGTCTTCTTTCCAGTGGTTCATGGTGTATTCTGATCAAAACATTTATCATTTTATTTATTTAATAATAATTAGAAACACATTTGTACGTAGGTTAAATTAGCAATGATTATATATATATTAAAAAAAAAAATGAACAAACAGCTAAAACAGGTTAAAATACGTCACTGCATCCCCAACTCCTGGATTATGTTCTCATTTGCATATTTATGAGGTAAACAGAGTCGAGCAAAAATAGCTCCTGACAGGCACGCTACTTCCACCTGTTTGTATAACTGTTGAAATGCTCTTTATGGTCATTTTAAATTGTTTTACTGTACAAAAAGCAACCAATAACTATTTTCTTTACTCCAGATAACGCGCTTCTCATTTTTCTCTTAGACACTAAAAGAGCGGGTATTAAAGTTCACGCGGCTATTAAAAAAGCTCGCAAGTAGATTATGAGGTAAGTGTTGTTTAATGTCTTATTGATTTTTGTTGTCAAAGCGACTAGAATAGGCCTATTTATATAATACCACCTAATTATTTCACATGTTAGCTTCATTGTGAGTTTTCATAATTTAGAGAACAATTCGTATTCTGAACCTTTTTTTTTACTTTGTTATTCAAGAGTGGGAACAAATGTACAAATGTGTCATGACCACTGATCTATATAGAGAACATTAGTTAGAATAGTCATTATATATAGATCAATGGTCATGACACTGTGAAATGTATGATGTGTCTCCTACAAGCGTTACATAAACATGGTACAGGATGCCATTTTCCGGAAAGAGGGATTTCCGAAAAGTGATTTGCATAAAAATGTAGGCTTTAGCAAAGCTAAGCATTTAGGCGAAAAAAATAAAGATTTAATGATTGTTACCAGCTATAGGGCTCCTTAGCTTCCAGAAGATCCTTTTGAAGTCGTCTAGGTCATTCCAGGACTTTCCGAACTTAATTGCCAGTTTTTTCAGAGAGAGCTCCAAAAGCCTGAGGCCAAATGGTGTAACGTTACAAATTAATTCATGATTAGATGAATGTAATAGTACTTAAATTATGCATAGAAGGTGAACACACCAACTTATGCACCTTAAAACATCAAGTCGCTCTAATAAAATAAAAAACTTGCATTGCATTTTACTCACGCATACTGAAGGGATCCCACAAAGTCACTGCGCTTCTCATTGTCAAAGCGAGCGTCCTGAGGGAGATCGGCCTCTGACTTGGCATCAATGCATTTTGGAATGCCTGGGGCCCATGAAAGCCATCTAACAGTTGAGACACGAAGTACATTATTTACAAAGATAGGAATGCAGTGATAAGTTTAATTTGCATGCAATCCCGTTAAATACCTGTATGTCTTTTGCCTTTCCTTAAGCTCTGCTTTTCTGTGAGATATCTCTAGTGGCAAGGTGTCTTCACTGATCTTTTTGGCTATGAGAGAAAAGGAACTGGAGTTAAGGTTTTAATCATGCGGATTCATCTTGATCTCAGAATCATCTTAGTTGTCATTGTATGCAGTTCAACGTAACTGACCTGTGCCTTCTCTCAGCTCTACTATCACTTTATCTCCCACTAGCCAACGGTAACAGGGAAAAGTATAGCCGCATCTTTGTCCAGGTACACTGACTTTCACGTAACGGCAGAACCAGTTATCCTCCACCCAGTACTTCTGCTTCTCCAGGCGCACCAGTATCAATCGACCCAAATCAGCTGTGCTTTTAACCGTGTAATCATCCACCTGTAAAATAATATGAATATAGCAATATAAGAGATGTTTTAATTATTTATTTTAGTTAGTTATGGTTATTTTACATTTATGTACATTACCATTTATCCTTTAATGCTCACTTATTCTTTAGAAACACAAATAATTTAATAATTTCGTATTTAACGAATCTCAGAATTATAATTTTTTTTTTTTAACATACTGTGCATGACTAAATTCATTTGTAGCATCTTTTTTTTTTAAACGTTTTTATGCCTAATAGTTTTTATTTTTTTTACAACATTATTATTTTTTAATAACACTATAATTATTAGTAACTTGTAAACTAAAAAAGATCACTACTGCATTAAACAGGTAAAAGGGAGAAACAGTATGATTGATCATAAGCGTGTTTACTCACTGCTCCTCTGCGGAAGTCTAGGCCTGGATTGTCCAGCACGGTTCTCTCACTCTCTCCCTTCTCTCCAATCAGAGTCACGTATATATAATTATTGGTTCCTGAATATTCTGAGGTCCCGGTGGCCACTGTCACTTTGTACTCCATCTGCACACATACGAACGTTTGAACTCAAATCTGTGTGTAGATAGACTGTCACAGAACACTTTCAGATGATATGCATATATATACACATATAGCACGTTATTCTGTTGCCTCAAAAGTAAAAGCAATCAGTTTCTGTCTCTACTGGATGATTACAAAAGCAAGCCATTCATGGTGGAAGTGAAAGCGGAAAACAATGGTGACTGAAAGAGGATTTCTTGCATAAGAATGATCTCCCTTGGGCTATATCCCCTGTTTTCAAGTAATAATAGATGTGATCAATTTTAAACATGAAACCAAGACACACCTACAATCAAATCAGTTTGCAATTTGATCTAGTGAGCTTCCCCTGTTCTAACAATACAACACAATTCAGTCCATTGTGTATGTAGTATTTACAGTAGAAACTACGACAGTACAGTATGAATGTTAAGGAATATAAAGGAACATTTTATAATATTTGTTATGCTGTAGGTATCATTCATATTTTTACAGTGTTTATTAATCTTGGTTCATATTTATTTAAAATATACTAATTTTCAGGGTTAGTTTATGCAACTTAAAGCTGTATTAGTACACGGTAAGGAGTTTTATTAGTTGTTGCTGTTGAAGTAGCTTTTCTCACACTCCTCTAGCTCAGATTGTTAATCTTTAACCAACAGCCACACCGCTAGAAAAAATGTTATCAGATTGATTACACCGAGATATTTTAGAGTGGGAGCTGTCCGTTACGTCTGCACAGGTGCAGAAAAAATGTTGCATGCATAGCCTAAAAGTTAGAAGCATCATATTGTGGACATCGGCAAAGAAGTCCATATAGTTATTCCAGTTGACAGAGGTTGAAGAAACACTTATAGTTTTAACTTAAGAGCTTTTTAAATATGTTCAATAAATTGACAGAAATCTGAGGAATAGTTGAGAAAAAAGGATTACCTTTTCTCTGAAGAATGTTGCGTTGCTCCCTCTCTGCCTCTCTTGTCCTTGTGTCTCAACCAACTAGTTTCCTTCTTTTGCCTGTTGCAAAACCCTTTGTACAGTTATTGGGTGACCTCCCAGCTTGACTGACTGAATCAGGCAGATATCTGCTTTGAAATGTCCTGTATCTACTGGTCTCCTCCCTCATACCTCCTTTTCAATCCCTTCCCCCTCTCCCACCTCTTTAGCCTTTTCTGTCATAGTCGTCTATGGGCTGATAGTTTAGCCTCCTCATTTGTTTATTCATTTTTTTCTCTGCTATCCACTTCAAGGAAGTGGGTAGGACTAGCTCACAGAAAAAACCACAAGGTTAAACATAAGAATATTTTTGTACCGAACTTGTGAAACCTCACCAAAGCCTGTAAAACTTTCACATGAACCCTCTTTTTGAGACAGCACACAAACGCATTTCAGAAAGACTTCAGTTGAGGTCATAGTGTAGCATCTTGTCATTGCAAAGTTAATTTGTTAAGCAGGCCATTCTGTGCAGAACACAAGCAATGGTCTATTTTTCAATGGTCTATATCCTGAATGTCTTTTAATACGAAGGTTTTAGGATTTTACATAACATTTAAACTCAAATTAAAAACATTTATTACTTTGTGCACATGTGCATTTAAAGGGGATTTTAGTGTTGGCAGATAGCTTAAATATATGCAAAGTGTATTTGGTGTTGAGGAAGTACATGACGGACATGATGTGGTGTAAGTAAGTATGTTCCTTTGTCTGCTAGTTGTCTGGTATGATATTTTAAGGCACTACATAAAGTTTTTCTTTACTTTATTCATCCATACATTCTGAACAAAAATGTTTTGCAGGTTTCCTTAAAAGTTAAGCAACACAATAGTTATTATAGGAAATATTTCTTCAGCACCAAATTAGATTTCTGTAGGACACTGAAGAAACAGCTCAATTCAGCTTCATGGCAAGAATAAATTGTATTACTGTATTTTCATTAAATAAATGTGCCTTGTTACAAAATTATTTTTTTTTATTAATAATCTTAACAACCCCTAGAGTTGACCTAAAACTCTAACCCTAAACATTTAACCTCATGAAGAACACACTTTATTACATGAAAATTATTTAACTTTATATACTGAGCTAGTGGATTTTGGCATAACAAATGTTTACAGAAAAAATGATAATAAAAAGATAAATGTGAAAATAAGAATTCTGATGTTTAAGATTTGGTGTCCTGTTAAGACAACATGCGAGAGCACTGCACTTGATACAGTCACACCATACTTGAAAATTCTATCACTTATGAGTATGAATAACTAAAAAGGAACACAGTCAAGCAGAAGCAGGACTGGAGTTCAGGAAATAAATCTATATAGGATAATGAATTCACTCCTGTGGCCTTGTTTTACACGCCATGTCCGCAGAGTTCACATTTAGTAGACGTATCACGCCAAGCTCCTGTGATGCAAGACTGTTTTAAAGAACACTATATATCATTTTCCTATTATGATGTTAATTTAAATTTAATGGTTATAATTTACTTGACCTAAAATTATAGTGTCTGTATAATTTCTACACAATCCATTTACAAAGTGCCTTAACAGAACCTCTTTATTGCATTATTTTTTTAAACAATGGCAAGTTATGAGTTACATATACAAATAATACAAAAAAAGACCAAATAACATAACATCAATCATAGTCCAACTCATAAAAGCACTTCTGAATACTTGTGACTACTGTATTATCATACTTGTATTAAGCTGCCAGAAAAGGAAAAACAACAATCATGACCACCTAAAAGTTTATTATTCTCAACTTATGAAAGGTTTTTGCCATCTTTAATAGTATCAATGGTATTTGCATTTCTTTTAACATGAAAACCTAAAACTGATTTGGAGCAGCTCCGGTGTGAGGCAACAGTATCAGTCAAATCTGACCTTTCAGGTTCTGACTATTCACTGGAAAGCTCTTTTGATGTGACAATTAAGCGAATGAGAAGTCTGGTCATGTTAGGTCTGTGACTGTGGAGCTCTGCCATCATCATCATCTGGTGGACAGTCAACAAAGTCAGCCAGCATAGAAGCCATTGCCTCATCATCCATCTGTAAAGAGATTAATCAAGAGGAGGAAGCTCTGAATAAGCAACATATTGTTTACATGCCATTACCAGAATATAAAGTAGCAAGTAGTTAACAAGTAAACACTGAAAAAGACACAAGCACTCATTTCTTTTGGCTTCTTCAATTGTTTAAAGAACTGATCTAAACTGAGGCCAGAAGCTGCTTTATGCAGCTATAAACATGAATGCTGATATAATGTAAATTCTTGCTTTTGTACATACATGCATTACTGTGAGAGTAAAAATCATCAACAGTCAAGGAAATAGTTGGGCTAAAGATTCAGAAAGGCTAAGATTTGGCAACAGTGTCATTACTGAGGTTGCTGGACTTTGCAATAATGCAGTGAACATAACATTGGGTTACTGTAGTGCTACTCCTTACACTGAAAAACACCAAATACACATTACCATTCAAAACATTATTTATCTTTAAATAAGTCTCTTATGCCATCTAATGCTGTATTTGATCAGAAATACAGTAAAACTATCAATTTGTAATGCAATTTATTTTTGTGAGCAATCACTTGGGTCTTCATTGTCATATATCAGCTAATTCTGATATACTAATTTGGTGCTCAAATATTTGTTTTCAATCAATCCAAGCCTGTGTAGCTAATTGCAATGCATTTGGAGAAGTCAGAAAACAGCACATCATTCTTAGACATCATTCTGTCACCTTTTTCTTTTCGGTGCCTTGTTCAGAAGACTCTCCTTCCTCGCGATCCTCCATTTTCCTCTTTGTTCCCCTTGCTTCTGAATCCTCTTCCTGTTCACCACTCTCTTTCTCTACCTTTTCCTCTGCTCTCTCAGCTACACTCTGTAAGACCTCTTGCTCTGACGTGGATGGTGCGCTCTGACTGGTTGTGTCTTCAGGCTGTAACTCTGGTTCTTGCTTTTGAACTTCACCCTCTATAGTACATTCCTGACCCTGATGTGACGGCCCAGCATCTTCCGCAGGATCTTCTGGTCTTGCCACTTCCAGCTCTAATGTTTTCACTTCAGGTTCAATCGCCTCCACTCTGGCATCCTCCTCATGGCCTTCTGCATCTCCACTGATTACAAGGCTCTCTATTTGATCCTTGTCAACCACAGGTTCATTTCTCTCAACCGCTCCAATGTTCTCAATTTCCTCCACAGTCACCTTGTCCTTGATTCTTTCATCTGCATAGACACTCCTCACACCCTCCATCTCCTCGATTCCTGGTTCTGCTTCTCGCTCTCTCTCCAGGCAGAACATTTCCATCCCTTGCTGCTCATCTCCCTCGATCATGACCTCTGCCTCTTCCTCGCCCATCATCCCTCTACCGTTGTCTCCCTCCAACGGCTGGATCTCCTCACTTTCCTCTTCATCCTCATCCTCACCCTCTTCGTCATCATAGTCTTCGAACTCATCCTCACAGTACTCTTCATCAATGAAGTCACTGCCTTCCTCTTCCTCCTCTTCATCCTCCAAGCCCTCCTCCTCTTCTTCCTCCTCTCCTAATTCTTCATCCTCCTCCAGCTCTTCCTCCTCTTCGTCCTCATCGTCTGAGCTGTTGATGTTGATAACGTTCTGGTCCACCTCATTAGCTGGGGGCTGCTGCTGGAGCGGACGGCTGGTCTGAGCAATCTGGTTCTGAAGCTGCATCTGTAAAGACAAGCCCAACGTGGCTGGCTGCCCACCTGGAGAAGCTTGCATCAACATCTGCTGAAGTTGAGGACCACCAGTCAGCGAGTCTGCAAGTCCGGCAGGTGATGCTGAGAGTGAAGCTGTAGTTGAGTTCAGAGGAGGCACTAGAGACACAAGCTGGGCTGTCTGGGTCTGTCCAGGGAAAGAGTTAATGTTATTAGCGCTAGCTGGGAGAATCTGGTGGGGAATGGAGGTGGGCAGCTCATTAGGGAGTGAAGTGTCAACCGACCCAACCTCACACACTAAGGGGGCAGAAGGCTGCAGGCCACCCACGGCTGGAACTGCTGGCTGGGACAATGACTGTGCATTTGCCGCTCCATCTTGCATTTCCATCATCATACCTGCTGGCATGATGACCACACTATCATCTGAATCGCTCTCTAAAGAGATCTCTACGTCTTCTGGCTCCTCTTTGTCGTAGCGGACAAAAACCTGTCGTTGTCCTTCAGGGGCTCCGAGACCTGCCAGTTCAGCCGGTTGGCCTGGAGAGAGCAGCAGTTCACCTGCGGTGGTTGTAGTGCCTGCTGGAGTCGGAAGAACTGGAGGAGCTAAAGGTAGATGGTTCTCCAAAGAACCAAGCAAGGCAGCGGGGCCTAAGCCCATAGGATGTCTGGCAGGGAAAGGTGGCCCTGTTGCAGGTCCACCAAGGAGGGTAGGGATGGACAGTGAGGGGTTTTGGCCAGAGGCAAGGACGGGGGCAGTTGGGGTTGATTTGAGAGTTAGAGGGGTTAGAGGGAGAGAGATTGAAGTTGTGCGAGGATGAATAAGGGTGTTGCATATAGTCAGAGCCTCAGCACAGAATGACGATACCTGTTGGGAAACACAAAGGGGAAGCGCCAATAGACACATTATTGGAGGTCAGTACAAATTTGACTATGCTAACATATAATGAATAAGACAATGTCACCATTGTTCAGAGTGACACACTAACTGAAACTCTTTACGTCCACCACCCCTCACCCCCCCGCCCAAAAATTCTCCAAACAACTTTGGACTTATATACATGGACACAAAAAACCCCACATACTTCTTTCAAATACATTTCTAAATCAAATAGATTTGGAATGACTTCAGATTAAATAAAAGGTGGTTCAAAGTTTTTTTCCTTTTTTAAATTAAGTAATTTGACAGCTGTTTGATGAACCACAGACAGACACAAGTCTACGCCAGGGACACACTCAGTAGTTTCTATTCTAGTGTTAAAATAGGCTAAATTTAGCTCTTGGAGTCAATAAAAGAACCAGTTTGCATGGCGTAATGTTTCTTTTTAGGTTCTCAATACTTTCCTTTACGCCTTTGTAAACATGAAACACTGTCTCCAGTTACAGTGTCCTGCGTCATTTGAAGCACATAGCCAGTGCACCACCCAGAATGAGCTTTCACAGTGAAAGTAAACAGCCATACAAGAGAGCATACATGTCAAAAATTTTTGTCTGTGTACGTTAATCACTGTATTTTGTTTGCACATTCAGAAAGGTTGGGTGCCATTAAATGGTTTTAACTGGAAAGTATCCAAACTGGATTTTGGTACACTGATTTCACAAAACACTGGTTTTAAATGTATGAAAACATAGGTAAAACCGAGTCTATTAGGGTTTGTCGGAAATACCATAAGAAATACCAGGAACACTTTAGCCTTTAATATCTAGCATTAACATTCAAGATTTAAGGTAAAATTACAAATTTTCAGGTAATGCATCAAGGATAAGCAAATTAATGAACAATGGCATATTTAGAAATTAACCTATATCGATAAATGCAGTAAAAATGTTAGTTCATGATAACTGCATTAAGTAATGTAAAGTTCAAGCTAATTATGATTCAGCATTACTGAAATGGCCTGTATAGTGTCAACACAGACTTCAACAAACTCTTATTACAACATCCATTACCTCAACTATGTGGCCTTTTGCAGTGCTTCTGCTTTCAATAGTAACGGTCACAATAGTAAAAGAAATTAGGTGAGAAATACGGTTAATCAGCAAACAAGTGAGACCACTAGAGCAAGACTCCCTCTAGTGGATAACTAGCTGCAAGGAAAAAATATTCAACATTCTGAAGAGTCAACGTTCTGTTTAGCATTTAGTTTTGTTTACAAACACAAAATATGGGACGTGTGTTAAACTTATTACGGAAGCTTAGTGGGGCAGTGTGTGCGTATGTGAGAGAGAAAGAGAGGGAGCAAGTGGTAACATTGTATATACAGTGGTCCCAAAACATGTTTGGACATTAAGGCTTCATTTAATATATTTGCATTATATAAAAACATTTCCTTCAGAAAAAGTTCTCAGAAAAGTTTTATTGAAAAATGTCGACTCACCATGATGTTGCGATCCCGCCGACCGTGGCTGAAGGCGGACACAGCGCAAGAGAGAGGAGGCGGCCAGCGGGGAGAGGGCACCAGCACAAGTGCTAGTAAAAGGTGGTAGAGCTCTCGGCGAGGAGAGGGGCTGCCATACTGACCGCTGACAGCACCGACCTCCGGCACACAGTGAGATTGCTGCTGCAGGCGCACACACAGAGGCACCACCAGGTCTTGGATCCTCTAAAATAGAGGGAGAGTTTAAAAGAGCAAGATGAAACACAACTTTCCATACTTGTAACAAAAAAAACAACAACTTAAAAACAGAAACATCAACAAACCTTGTGCAGCTCTTCTTTCAACAAAGTTCCACTGGTCAAAACAATCTGTCTAAATGCTGTAAAGAAATCATTCATCATTAATAAATAAAGGTTCATTTCTCTTAGTAAAATTCACTGATTATCTCACTCACCCCGAAGAGCAGCGACACACGTGTCTTGATTGGCGAGCACATCTCCTTTCCTCTGTAGTGAGATTCCTTCTCCCACTCCCAATCCCTTCGGTCGACGAGGACCTGACTTGCCAGCAGAACCAATGAGGTCATTCATGGACTGTTGCTGCTGGCCAGAACGAAGCTAAACAGCAAAAGAAAGCACCAATGGGGAAAGGAATTGAAATATTACAAGCAGGACTACAATTTATGTATTAATTTTCTTAAAAACAAGAAGACACAGTGCCCAAAGATGACCATGTGATACTCTTGAGGTCAGTTTCAAATGCTTACTAAGGCTGCATTTATTTGACCAAAATTACAGTAAAAAAAATAAATGTAACACTTTCTTACAAACTGAAATAAATGTTCTATTTTAATATATTGTAAAAGGCATTTTGTTCCTATCATAGCAAATCAGGCATTACTCAAATAATTCAGTGTGACAATCCTTAAAAAAGTATTCTACTATACTTATTTGATGCCCCAAAGTATTATTTATCAAGAGTGTTAAAAACAATTGTGCTGCTTTTTTTTAGTGAAGAAACTGATTCAATTCAGAATTTATTTCTAGAAAAAAAAACATATGAAATTTAAATATCACTGTCAATTAATTTCTGCATTCTTCATTGCATTCTGACAGAATATAAATATATAATTCTTCAGATTACACACCCATCTTCCCCAGAAGGCTCATCTCTAATTTCATTTCCCATGATGTTTGTGTTACAAAGACCCTTAAACCTACCTTGACTGCTTCTGATGCTGGTGTGATGTCACCCATCAAATGAGTGAATAGTAATTCTGTGTGGGAGGGGCTTGCCTGAAGCAAAGATGCACCTCCTACTCTTACCCACAGTTCAATGGTACGGTACACTGTCACCCGCACTGCACTGTAGGCAAAAAAACATTTTACTAAAATAACAGTGACTGAGCAACATCACTATATCAACAGTGTTACTATGTCACAAATGTGATGAAGTGTTCATAGGAGAAGCATTTTAGAAATGCTATTAAAATGTAATCATGTCTGATCACTTACGGACCGAGTGCCCAAGATTATTGCTAATACAAGGCACAAAGAGGATCATATTTAAATTTCATATTTGTTTCTGTAATACCTGTATGCTCTTTGCTGGCCCAGACTAGCTTCAGGCAGAGGTGTCCATGCTGACAGAGACTGTGAGAAAAGCCTTGTGAGCACACTGCTATACTGCACCAGTCCACCACCCACACTGTACAAAAAAAAAAGAAAAAAGATTAATGATTATTTTTTCAGGTCCTGCTCTGTACCCTATTTGTGAAAAGTGGCAGGTAATTGTGTGCGTAGTACACCTACTTAACCATACTTTGCAGACAAAATTCTGAGCTTTTTTTTTTAAATGGCAAAAAGCGGAAAGCTACAGTGTTAGTTATAGCTATATTTAAAAATAAGTGTATGAAATGTCCCGATTTAGACAGCTGTGAAAGTGTATGTGTGTGTCTGCTTACGCCTTGATGAGAGCAGAGAGAAGCTCTAGAGTGTCGTTGTGTATAGAAGGTAAAACCATCAGCCTCAGACAGCCCTCTCCTGTTGGACTCTGAAACAAACTCTTTCAGTTAGTGTCCACATCAATGTTTAATTCAATGAATAATATCATGAACAGTGCCTTAACATCATTAACGTGCATTTAATCATACAGAAAGAGTTAAAGCCTTACGATGCTCTTTGTGTTGACTGCCAGGGCTCGACACACAAAATTGAGAACATGCTGAACAGGTAGACGGACTGAAGATGCAGGATCAGCACTGTGAGAGGAAAATACATCTCACTAATATGGACCAACATCTCAAAAATCTTCATTAAAAATGAACTAAGCTCAACAGACAAGAAAAATAGCTATACAAATATTATAAACGAACCACTACCTAAGAGTATGTTTAATAGCCAGACAAACGGCCTTGAAACGATGATGGAGCTGAAGGATCAGAAGAGGATCTACATCATCCAGTGGAGGGAAAGGCATTTCCACACCAGGACCCTCATACTGCACTGTTCCTTCTGCAAAAAAACCCTCAACTTAACACAAATGTTGCTCTCAGTACAATACAAACACATTTAGAACACACCACATACCTGTTTCTGCACCCTGGTACAGCTGTCCCAGTATGTCATTGGCTGATGCTAGAAGGCAGTGTAGCTGATTGGTCCAGCCCTCAGCCCTGCGCCCTCCTCCACCTCTTTCCAACACCCCACCAAGACAGGGCAATCGCCCATAACATTCACAAGCCACCTTTCAAAGAATAAAAATGAGAATTGTAATACAAGACATTTTGGTTCGGTTGTTTTGAACACATATTTTTCTCGAATTCCACAACCAGATGTAACTAACCTCTTGCACTTTAGGATTATCAGAGTCCATCTTAGACAGGAAATACGCTCCAAGTTTTTCCTGTAAGGGACAATTATTAGATTAGTCCGATACAAAGTAACTGAAAGGAATATAGAAATAAATACCACTAATTGTTATTGGTTATACTGACCCTCAGAGATCCACAAGCCCGTGGATAGTAGATCATACACGCCATCATTCCTTTCATAGCAGCTAGATGGCACTATGACGACACAGAAATTATGCTTTTTGTAGCACAATAAATTTCACTGTTCTCAGTTTAATAAGCAATGTTTAAAAATTTGTGGTAAGATTTTTTAAATTAATTATTTGATCCCAAATACAGTAAAATACTTAAATTATTACAAAGTAAATAAACTTTTTATTTATAAATATAAAATGTCTTTACTGTACAGCTGAGCAGATTTAAATCTAAATGTGACTTGCATGCGTTTTTACCTCAGATTTAAGACTGAGCAGGGAGGTTAGGATGCCCAGGATGGAGTTGAGCCCCACCTCCCTTGCTAGCTCTGGCAGCTGGGAAGAGTACTGCAACAGGTCCTGCAGCACACTCACAGCAAGCTGCACGGTGGGGAGCGGGGCCTGTGACTGTGTGTTTGAGAACAGTAGATGCATTACTAAATACAGAACTGAATAAAATCAGTAAAGAACTATTAAGTGGATCCAGGCAAAAAACAGAAAGCTACATTGAGTTTTTGATCTCTCACCTGAATGACCTGCTGCAGAGTTCGCAGCCATGAAAGGCAATGCTGCTGAAACACTTCACTCGAACTGTCCTTCACCAGCACGGACAGGAGACAGAGACCCTCAAACCTGAAACACACGTCATCACATCCATATAACATCAAGATGAAGCAGAAGTAGAGAGAGATCGGTTTTCCATGTTTAGATTTACTTTGGAGTGAAAAGCATTATAGAAGATTTTATTCTTTTGATTGGATGGAGGCAGATCTAAATTCAAACTTGTAGTCGGTTGTAAGGGTTTAAGTGGACTGAATAATTGGATAAATCTAGCATACATTACCAAAGAGAAGTCTCATTGCAAAGTCCTCTCAGGACACTTTGATGAAAAATTACAATATCAAAACATCCGTTAAAAATAAAACGTTAATAGATGCACTGTTCACAACAAGATCATTCAAATGCATTTAGACTATGTAGACGCCAAACTTAAAATTGAATGTCACACAAGTTACAAAAAAAAAAAAGATTTTGGGTTAGCAAAGAACCTAAGAAAGAACTGTACTATCATTTACTAGATGCTTCTATCTAAGACAGGAACACAACACATTCTAAGGAGGAAGCGTTTTTTTTTTTAAACTGGAAAAAAAAGACCTATATGTTGTTGGAAGCTTATAGTTAATTATGCATTACATTTGTTATTTTTTTGTAAATGCCATTACCTACGTCATGTCTAGTGTATTGTGTATGTATAAAGAATACATGTAGAATTTGTTAATTATTTAACTTGCAAATCTTTAATAGTATTTTTCTTCCTCGTTCTATTTCTTTCCTCTGCTTTACTAATGGTACCTTTTTAATCCTGGAACAGAAAGTGATAGTATGTAACGTTTTATTTTCTTGTTGAAATTGACTAATGCTCGTTCTAGCAAAACGTTTGGACAGAAGTAGGCAGTAACATGAAAAGTACTGAGACACAAACTTGAAAATAATGAAAAGATGAGCTAAAACTCAGATTTAAAAAGTGTGAAAAACAATGAACGAACAGTTTTAAGTAGTGGGGATTTTAGCCCATGAATAAAAGCACCCCCAAAGATTTCTAACTTATTTGAGAGTTCATGCTGTTTATGTGAGACAGTATTAAAATATGAAAAATCATTCAGATGTAATATTATATATATATAACTAATATAGATTCCCCCCCTGAAAATGGTTTGTTCCAGGTTCACTCTGCGCTACTCTGACTGGCTCCAGCCAGAGCAAACGTGGCTGAGACGCATTGGAGCGGTGGTGTGAGTACTTGTCTTAAAACAGGACATGTTAGCTGCATTTAACCTTCAGTAACTCTTTCTTTATATAGTTAGGTAGTAGGAGTCAGACCATGTCTCTTATTAGCTGAAAACATTACACTCAAAAGGAAAACTGCAGTATTGAAAACACGTTTTCTGACGATGTTTGCTACCCTACAATCCGCTCTACTCTGTAGGAAAATCAGCAACATTTTGACCGTCTTGTTGCTAGAGCCCTGACTTTTTTATGCAACTCGGAACAGGGTTCGGGCCAATTTGGATGTCAGTTCAGACGCAGGTCGGGCCTTGGGCCCGTTTTAAGCTTCTCCTTATTTTTATAATTTAGACATTATGCGGCGGCGGTGAATACAACACGAGACCGCGCTACACAGCTAAAAGTTTTATCGTCCCGCCGCAGAGAGAGAGCAACGTTTAAAGAGAAGTCATCTTTTACTAATTATTTCATTTAATGAATGAGTTCTTGTTTTCGATTTTTTTCTATATTTATTTCGTTAAGTGGTAATTTAATGCTTTCTGTAGATATATTTATCATGTCTTTTTCACTCGGTTTCAGTTCTTTTTTGTGAAATTCTCCTGTTCAAGACGAGAAGGCTTAACACGCTTGTTTTATGAAATCAGGTTTACTGTCAGTGCACACTAATAAAAGTAGACTTTTTAGAGTTCTGAATGACGTATTATTCCTACCTTTACCAGAGAAAATTAAGGCGAAGACTATAAAATCCAAGGACTGGCCCGTGCCTCTATGTCCTGCAGAACGTACTTTATAGCGTCACTCTCTGCACAAACCATCATCAAGAACATTTATTCTTTTAGTGTTTAACGTTTAAACATTGTTACATGTTGAACTGTTTTTAGCATGCATATCATTTTTTTAATGCAAGTCCTGATGTTTTGAGAAGGCTAAATTGATCAGTCATCCTTTATGATCAGCTCACTGTTTGCCGCTCGGTACTTTAAAAAACACAAACATATTTAAATTATATTTAACAAACAAAAAATGTCTAAATTAGCTTAATAAAAAA
>JAUCNO010001819.1:6524084-6564316 GCA_032353835.1 Enteromius viviparus
CCATCTTTGATATTAATATTATTATTTTAACGGGTCACAGGCGCTATCCTTTGAATTCAATTCTCATTTAAAATAATTTTGTCAGTTAACCGGTTAATAATCGGTTAACGTGCGTCGGTTGTCGGTTATGAGAAATAACCAAAATGAGCATCCCTGAAATGTTTCCGAGCCACAAAATTATCATTCTGAAGGACCATACTGAAAATTATACTTTGTCATCACAGGAATAACAATTTTAATTAAAAATACATATGTTTTACATTTTAAAATATTTTGTATTAATAGGTTGTACTGTAATTTTGATCAGATAAATACAGCCTTGGTGAACACTAAAAACGTATTTTAAAAGACCCCCCAAACAAATAAATAAATAACTGACATGAAATGTGATAAAAAACCTTTTAAATCTAAGAAAAATATAGTGTGGTTTTACAGTAACAACTGCTTGTAGGCATTTTGGCAGCATGTTCAGTTGCTGCAATACATTTCTGAAAGGAAACCATTTATCTCAGCGTTTCATGGTTGCCATATGACAAGTGTCAGACTGAATATTTACCTTCAAGCAGATATATGGTGTTAAAACACACACGGATCACATCACAAACAAGTCTAAACTTTATTTTTCTGAAATGCTGAAGGATGATTCTGCCGGTCGTATCCTAGTTACTGGCAGCCATTTACAAACACAGCAAGGAAACATACACAAATATACACAAGACTACGTATCTCTGCTCTGCAGGAATGCAAATATTAGTGATTGTACACAAATATACTTACTCTCATGCAGAGGCAGTGAATAGGTCCTGTACCCTCATTCAAATCGAAAATGCAAAAGATGTACCCTTGAAATTGACCTAACACTACATTAAAGGGTTTTGTTTGAAGTTTCTTCATTATTTATTTCTATACTTTGGATGCATTTTTCTTGTTTTATTTAAAATCCATAAGCCATAAATAAGTATAAAACACAGAAAGCGAAGATCTTTGCTTTCTGTATTTCATTACTTTTTCATTTCTTTCCTCAAATCTCCAATTCACCGTCAGCCAATCAGAGGCTAAGACTGATGCCGACGGTATCACACTGATGACATCATTCCAAAAAAGGACCCAAGCCCAAACAGATCTGACAATGGAGCCTGTTACAGTGTAAGGACACACACACACACACACACACACACAAAGAGGAGACAAACTCAACCAGGCACCTTCATTAGTGCCAAGCACTATGTGCAGAGAGAGACAGAGATGGGAAAATCAATCAAGGTCTCAATTTAATTTGGGAAGGGTAAAGAGGGGCTAAATAAAGGCACATTTATCAAGGCTGACAGAGGGAGAGAGACATGCCGAGAGGGAGGGTGATGGAGTGAGCACTGTAAACGCCAGGCATTATTTTTAAAAAGCTTAAAACATACGCACACAAACAAGTGGCCATGTATAAACTTGAAACTCCATCAATATAAAAAGCAAACACAACTCTTCAATTATGGTCACATTAAAGCCTCTAACCTCTGGTGTTCAGTTACATCAAGCACAATTGCTTCCCATTTAGTAACCTCTAGCAATATGCTAACTGCATGGTGTGATTTATTTATATAGTATTAGTATTAAATATGTAACACTTCAGAATAGGGACCAATTATAGCCGTTTATTAGCATGCCTATCATTAATATATTATAGCACATACTCTGAATGACCATATTCTTATTATCCTTAATTCTAACCAAATTACGGCATATTTTACTCACCCCCAAGCCATCCTAGGTGTATATGACTTTCTTACACAGTCTGAGTTTATTAAAAATGTATCCTGGCACTTACTTAATGACACTTACATAACGGCGTCTGCTTTGGTGACGAATGCTGTAATTGTAAGCTAGTAAATAATGAAGTGTCCAGTGTAATCAGGATACCACAAGCTATAAACACTGCAGGGCCGGTTGCCGTTTAGGAACATTATGGATAAGTTTACAGCATTTTGTTAGGCAAAGGCAAGATCTGAGATCCGTTTCCCACATTACCGGCTGTCAATTTTCTGCACGGCCGGAGGCTAAACCCAAGACTTAATACCAAATCACCCACTGAATTCTGCCTATTGTTTCAGCAGATTACAGTGTGCGTCATTGTCAAGGATTGTGCGTTTTTCCAACGAGCAGCGGCGCACTCACCAATAAACACCAACATATGCGATTAACTCCTATGAGGTACATCAGGACATTTAGATCAGAGCGGTATTTTAATATGGGTCACGACCACACAGTCTAATTCGACAGGAATGTCCAGGTCTGGAAAACAACACTGTTTCAAAGCACAGGGTCATGAACACTGTATAAATTGTGCTCAGCATATTTATAAGACATTATGGCTAAACACTACATGTTGAAAATGCAATGAGACAAAAATAGGAAGTGCTAAATTGCATGATCGTGTTCTCTGTTCCTGTTTTTACTCTATTTATGTGCTTTCATAATCCACTTTATAGCTAGGCTAAATCAGCTTACGGGTGTTTTTAAACACGGTTTCTGAACATTTCGTCTCCCGGGTGCTACTCAGAGTTATTATGGAAGCTCCATCAGGCCATACAGGCGCTAAAGTGAGAAATAAAGGTGCCGGAGAAGCTGACAGCACAGCACACTGGTAATTGCTGACTGAAGAAGATCTCCTTCAGCTTTCGGGATCAGAAACGACTCATGCGTCAGCGACTGCGTGTGCGGTAGTGCTTGTGCTCGCGTACGACAACGTCCACAGTGTTCCTCTATGTGGAGCATCTGGAGGTGAAGAAAAAAAAAGAAAAGAATGGAATGAAGACACAGGGTGAAAAAAAGGAAAAAGAGCCGTCAGCTTTCTGATGGAATCAACGGTTGGGCGAGTAACGATCGGCAACGGTGCAATTACAAGGCCAGTGATAGAGAATGAGCTGCTAATAAATAAATGATTGCTTGCACTCGGCCATTAAACTATAAATGGCTCATAATATACTGCCTTTCAATGTCAGATAACTGAGGAACAGACTGCTATATGCAAATACGCATAACGGCCTACAGAACTACATCTCTTAATCTCATTTGCAAGTAGAAACGACAAGAATTAACATTCCTTGGCACTCGGATTGAAAAGACAGACATATAAAAGATGTCAAATTTTAAATAGTAAATCTAAACGGGCGTAAATACATCACTGAATTGTGCCAGAAGACTGTTTGGTTAACGGACTAAAAACTATTTGTTAGTGCAGCAACAGTCAATGTGTAACTACTGATAAAACTCTTAAAATATGCAAACAAACACTGCATTTAGAGCCATGAGGCAAGGAACCTTTAATTCCATGTAATATGAAAATAAGCAAGCAAAAGTTCTTGCATGTTTCCTTTGAAATACTAGGAATCTGAATTTAGTGAAGTAAACAGGATATGTAGTCGTGGATCCATTTACCCCTAAAACAAATGGAGGGGGGCGAGAAAACTGCACTTGTCAGAACTACTGCGAGAAGTGAAAACACAGCGTTTAGGAAAGACTATAAAAAGCAGAATGCTTGATGTTAATTTCATAATTAATGACATTAATGTGCATACAGTAGTTGTACTGTATTTGATTATAATTACTGAATATTATTACACAGTTTCTCAAACGTACTGACACTAAGTGAAGGTCTTATTTGACACCTGAGTCTGAAAGTTTGAGAAATCCTACTGGGCTACAAACTGCAGACTGCACAGCATACACTGAAAACTGGATACTACTATTCAAACATTTGAGGTCAAGATGTTTTTGCTTTTACTCTGCAAGCATGCATGATCCTTAAAACATTACAAATAAAGGCTGTCCTTTTAAACTTTATTTAAAGAATCCAGATTATGTTACATAGTTGTTGTTGTGTCGTGATCTCACTACATATAATTTAACTTAGTGGAGTCCAGATACTAACTTGAATTAAAATGCACTAATGTGCTACTGAATAAAACCCAGGACCAATGCTATATTTTAATTTCACCACACAGTTTCTATTGCCAATGTTACACCACGCCTTTCAAGTTTGATGAACTGTGGCATCTCAAAAGATTAAAGGAACTCAGGAAGTGATTGAAAATGAGTGAGTGGGGAAATCACAATGGTGCATCAAAAAAAAGAAAGAAATTGTTTTCTCTCAGAAAATCTTTACAGGCACCACATAAAAGCAGAGCACAATTGAAAAAAAAAAAGAAAAACTAAGAACAGACAATAGACTGACAAGATATTTCATTAGAGTTTTTATTCTCTCTGATTTCGTGAAAATGACCGAAAAAGGAATGCCCCTGTGAAAAGCCTTAGAAAGAAATATGAAGGAAGTGGCAGTGACAGGACTTTAGCAAAATGGTGGTGCTTCGGCAATTAGCAAGCAAAAAAAAAATCTAGCACACAATGGTGGCTCTTTCTCACGCCTCACACCTCGACCTTTGTAAAAGATAACACAATCCGTCAGCACACTTTCACACAATGTAACTGGCCCTCGAAAATTTCCATCGGGTCAACTATCCTTAACGCAAAAAAGAAGACAGAAAAAAGAAAAGTTTCATAGCTGCGAGGTCAAACTTAGCTTAAATGGAACGGGTGAACCTGGAAAGATCCCTAAACGGTGGGCCTCACTCTTAAAGAGAGGTACGGGAAGTAAAAAAAAGGAAAGGATGTGACATGTTTCCCATACTAGGAATTTGTGCTCTTCATTTAACCCATCCAAGTGCACACACACCCAGAGCAGTGGGCAGCTCAGGGAGCAGTGCCTTGTTCAAGGGTCTTACCTCAGTCATGGTATTAAAGGTGGAGAGAGAACTGGTTATTCACTTCCCCCACCTACAATCCCTGCCTGTCCTGGGCTGGGACTCGAACTTGTGCCCTTTGGGTTACAAGTCCAACAGACCTGGGACTCGAGCCCATGACCTTTACGTTACAAGTCCAACTCCCTATCCATTAGGCCACAACTATAACATGTCAGCTAATAAACACACTCACACAAATCTATTCCCATATCACTTTGAGAAAGAAAGGTTGCTGCGCTTCAGCAGAATCATTACATACATCCTGATCCCGTTTTCCTCTCTCTCAAACCCGAGGAAACCCGACCCTCTTCCACACCTACTCTACTGTATATAACTTACTATCATCACAAACTAATTAAATTAAAGTTTAATTACCCAGAAAATGAAAGAAAGATAAACCCATGTATCAAATGAAATCATACATTACATCTACAGAACAAAAGTGGAATCATTTGAGATTAAACCTTTATAAAATATAATTATAAAATTTGGAACCATTTACTTTAAAGGAAGTAAATATATGATAGCAATGAATGCCAGTGAAGAGGAAAAGTGAAGAGGAATTTGAAATATGAAGGAAGAGAATTGCAAAAACACCATTAGGAAAAAAAATGTTGACAGGAATAAAGTTTGAAAAGGAGTTGAAGGCAAAAGGAAGAAAGAGACAGCGCATGAGCGAGAGAGGAAGGAGGAGAGGAGAGAAGTCAAAACCCTTGCCTAATCATGTGGTGGTCACACTTCCTTCATTCGGCCTGTGCGTTTCCTGTTCTTATTGTGTAGGTGTGAGAAACCATCAAGGGTTTGAGCTATGAGCCGCACGTAGATATATATATACACACACACACAGCCAGATCTGCAAAAGCATCAGAATAGAGACATACAGTATACAGACAGACTGAGCTCTCGCCCTGAGAAAGACATTTGTGTAGAGTGTCATATTACCAAGAAGCAAGATACACAGGAACTTCCTTTATCTTGCACATTCAGTTGTTAAGATCTTCTTCACATCACTATTATCAAATCTTATTTATTTTTTTATGTACTCGTATAATATAATGAAACAGCATTATAAAAACATGGTGCTTAAGTTATATTTTATGACTACTTTTATACGACTCAAAGACTTTGTGATATTTCTTCAGCTTTGCATAAGATTGACAGCCAGCTATTAGCTAGAAAATTTGTTGCTACAGAATAATATGAAACCTGAAACCGATAATGCTTTTTAACTACTTTTTAGAGCAATTAAATGTCCTTAATTTGATTTGCTTGTCTCATTTGCAACTTGTATCTCTGTTAACCGTTTTCGCAAATACACTGGACACTATGATTAAAACCAAAAAAATACCAAACAGGAAGTAGACCACATTAGTGCGCTTAACTGTGAACAGGTGACACTGAATCAGCAAGCTGCTGTCCGGCGGGTCTCAGCTTCCTCAGTCCTGTCTGGTCCGTCCAATGATTTATAAACGTCGGTGGAAAACAAAAATGTCACGAGTTATGAGAATACAATTAAGCATATGCCACATAATAAAGTCCTTTCAGTACCGTACTGAAGTCTCCCTCTCAGAAACACGCTCAATAACAACCTCGGGGTAGCGCGATCGCTGCGGCAAAGTCTTGTCAAAACTCACGTGTACAGACATGAATACGGCAGGGAAAATTCAAAATGATCAGAGTTCATAATGGAACAGCAAATGTGTCGAGGAAGTGAGTGCATATGAGAAAAGCACGGGTCATGCATTCGCTGCCTTCCTGAACATGCAGCCCGCGTCAAAGGCGCTCTGCGTGTGTTCCTGTTGCCTGCTGACTCTGTGTGCGTGTTTGCACGTTTTTCTAGCTCAAGAGAGGACAAGAAAAACAGTAAAACATGCAGACAAATATGGTATGAAAAACATTTCACGCCCTTGTTTATGGAAATAATGCTCAAATCAACCAAATCAAGACTTAGACAAAACATCAAACTTGGACACTTAATGCTGTTTGTTTAATGTGAACTAAGATTATTAGATTGCAATATTCAGTGAGAATGTTTGGGCAACACATAGCCTGTTATAAATGCCTGAGTAACTACACTAACTACAAAGATCACAAAGAAACAGAAATCAAGCAAGGTCAGTGTTGAAACTGCTAAATGTTTGAGAAGTGCTGCAGATGGATTATTAAGTAGAGTGAAGAGTTTCTTAGTAGTGCTGTTAAATGATTCATTCTATCAGAATAAAAGTTTCTGTTTACATAATTTACGGTCACTGTGTATATATAAGGACATTCATACAGCATATAATTGCTATTAATATAGAGCAGAGATGAACTTTCTGGAAAAAGTGTTTTTTGAGAGTTAGAAGCGTGGATACGGCTCAGCAGGATTAGGCTGGGCTGTACAGATGGTTTACATATACAAACACAAATATGAACTCAGGACTCAACTTTGACACTTGTTCAGGACAAACACGTAACAAAAATAAGGGTAAAAACTGGATGAGGTTGTCTGTTTTTCTTTTCTTTTTTTAAAGGCACAGATAAACATTTACATATAAACATCATCATAGAAAACTAGAAAAAAACACTTATGTCATTACAAACTTCTGCAGAACATAAAAAGACTTATTGAAAATGTATTTGTAGTGTTTTGTTGTCTATCCAAATTAAGTCAATATTAACCAAAGCCATATGTTTACAAATATCCTTCAAAACATCTGTGACAGACTTTTTATTTTTGGGTAACCTATCCCTTTAAGAGCATCTCAAATCCTATTTGCTTGTAGTCTGCATTCTAGTTCAAAGTTATCTTCAAATAAATAAAGCTGTTAATGTAACACAGGATGACAGCACTTCCTTCAAGTCTTCCCTTCAAGCTAACAAAATGAACTGTAATGGTTTGAGGACCTTTCAATGTTGCATGAAAGTGGATGAAATTATGACAGAAATCAAATTTTAAAAAATAACAAAAATGAATATTATTGTTTTATTATTATTACTACTACTGCACTCAATGCATATATTGGTAGTTATTATAATACACCCTATATTTCACAGCAATCACAAATTAATAAAAGAGTCTATAAATGTTCTTAGTTTTTCAGCTATCCAGTAAAACAATGCTATTTATTTGCCTATATACACTTGAATTCATATTCATGATGATATTCATTTTACTGCATTGAGGCTATATTGATAAAAAGTTTCGGGACAAAAACATTTGATACATTTAAGCATGAAAATAATAATATACTTGTCAGACAAGACAAGAAACAGGAAATGCTTAACAATAAGCCCTAATAAACTCAAACAAACAAATCCTCCCACATGGCAAACAACCAGACACTCACGTTTGCTGGCATGTGTACAGTACAAACAAGAAATTAAAGCAAAATAAGTGATCATTAAAATGTCTGAAATGCAAGAAGATCAAACTAAGAGAGGATCCAGCAGGAAGAGACAGCATGAGAAAAATAGACACAGTAATGGATGGAGATAGTAAACGTGTGTGAGAGAGAGACTTAATCAATCTCACTGTTGTCTTAAGATGGAGCCAAGGGAAGCACCAAGGATGTCTGGTTATAATCACCTGTCAGCCATTTACACGCGGACAATTTACAGGACACTAGGCTAACTGCTCAGACACCGCGTGACGTCACAGAACTGCTGTCAGAGAGCAAGTGTGCAACAGCGCCCATAATTACAGCCTATTTTAAAGAGCTCTTCCCTCTTACTTTCACCCGCCCACATCTAGAGCAAAGTAAAAGTTATTTGGAAAAAAAATATATAGAGGTCAAGTACAAGCAATTTACTAATTAAAACGGCAATATAATGTAAAAAAAGGAACCCAGCTGAGAAAGCTTCTTCATTTAATTATTTTTCCATTGCTCTGCGTTCTGCGTGTGTAAATGTTATTTTTCTAGACCGCTCTCCATTGGGAACTTAAACTGGTCAATTCTTCTGAATTCCAATTTTCCGTAATAGGAGCCTAGGGGACAGTGTGAAGTGAATCACAATGTCTTATATCCACAGGACAATACTCCTGACAATAAGTCCAACGTCGCTACTCTTAGAGAAAATTTGACTGTTTATATAATTATATGTAGTTCCTAAGACAAGAAACAATAGTAGTACTGCTCATACCTCATTCAACCCCTAATCTTTGGAAACCACATGGATGACAGCATAATAAATATATATAAGCAAGATCAGAACTGGCAAGACAATAAAAAATTCTATACAATTAAAGTACAATTAAGTGTTTTTTACACTTTTGCCTAATTCATTTTAATTGCTCATAAAGCCTGGAAAGAAACAGCACAGACAATGGAAACAATTTAGTTTGCATGTGTAAACCAAGTAAGTTTTAGCATACTAATAGAGGTTTTTTTTCGGTGCATGCATGCGTAGCATGGTTCAATGGTTCATGACACGTGCAATGTAGCCTCGTGCCCCGTATGTGACGTCAGTGTGTTTCTCTTTCGGCGAAGAAAAATTGAGGTGTCTATGGTGTGGAGTGAGTGTTGCAGGGTACAATACTGTACGTGTAGAAATGGCAAGTGGGAGAGAAAGGGAAGGCTGCCCAGAGGATGCGCCAGCGTCGTATAAATCTGGTGTGTGGGAACATTTCATGTTACCTATTAGAGGATGGATACAGTTCGGACAGATATTTAGAAAGGATGCTCGGACTCGGTCACATCAGCGAGAATGTGCACTGATGCTCTCATCCGCTGACATTTACAAACACCTTCCTATGGTTGCTTAATAAAAGCGGGTCTACCACACAAAAAAAGTGCATGTGTCATTAGTATGAGAAAAAAATTTTGGTTACGGCTCTGTCGGACACTTTATTTAAACTGAATTGCAGCAATACTTTAAGTAAACAAGCATTCTGTTTACTGCAATGCATTGTAAGGTTAATATGTTTTTTCTGAGAACAACAGGTACTATAGTGCCTGACAGCTAGTATACCAGAGACTCACTGAAGTTTGTCCAAGAAGTTGCTAGATTTGTCACTTGTTGCCGTTTTGGAAAAATGTCACCCAGGTGGTCTGAAAAGTCGCTAAATCTAGTGAAAAAATCGATAAGTTGGCAACACTGCTTCATCCAATGTCGAAGTTAATGTTAATTGCGTGATTGCTTTACGTGCAACGTCACGTGATCTCAACCGCGATTAAAACGATAGACCAAAAATCTCTCTCGGTTGACAAATTTCTACCAGTTAATCGTGTCTACCGGTATATCGCCCACCCCTAATAAGTTGGTAAGTTGCATGCATGCAAGTGCTACTCATTTTCACCATAAAATTTAAAAATGTAGCGTCAGGTTTAGTTTTTGCAAGTGGGGCCTTATTTAGCACACATAACCCACAACATCTATGAAAACGAAACCAGCGGAGCGGAAGATCATTCATCTGGAACAAAATCCCATGAGAGAGGTTAACTACAAACTATGTTAGAGTTACTGGGTGTCTGTTAAAAGTAGAGACATTATCCATCAGAGCAGACAGGTGTCTAAATAGACTCCAGTGAATTGCCCTTTCAGCTTAAAATGAGATAATGGAGCCATCAGCTGATGAGTTAGAGGTGTATGTGTGTGTGTGTGTGTGTGTGTGTGTGAGAGAAACACAAGTGTACATTAAACCTGGGTGGCAACAGCAACACTGTGACCAGGTTGTGTGCCATTATTGATAACACCCTTTCCATCTAGGTCAATGAGACTTGAGGGATTGTTCACCTAAAAATGAATTATCTAACATTATTTACTTGCCCTCATGTCGTTCTCAACCCGTGTGACCTCCTTTCTTCTGCAGAACACTAAACTAATCTGATGTTGAAGTGTTTTTTGTTCAAACAGTGAAAGTCAGTTAGGCCTATATTGCTGATTTGGATTATTATTGGGGCATAAACATTTAAAATATCTTCTTTTCTGTTTCAGAAAAACAACTTTTTAGTTTAGAACTACTGATTTTTTTCACTGCACAAATCAAATACTCAGCACTTAAGCATTCAAACTGACCCCTTGTGAAACTAGAAGACCAGTAACATTTTCAAGCAATGTAAAGGTCAGATTAACATGGCAAAGTATAAGGCATAAGGGGAAAGCTACAACATGAGGAGTGGTATAAACACGCTCAAAACCATTCATCACTCTCGTGTATTGATGCAGATGTGATTTAATGGACCGCACCAATCAATCCCACTACAAAATGAGGACAGCATGAGGGGAGTACGGGTTTGAGCATGCAGATGTCACAAGCTGGAGTATGGGGAATATATACTAACAGACTCTAGTAAATCCGCAATCAATGTTCAAGTCAGCTGCAGGATGTTGCGCAAGCCGTGGTGCAAATACAAAAACACGAACGGAGCTACATGACATTTGAACAATGTTTCCAACCACTTTTCCGGTTTTGGCTTTACCACACTTATGCCCTGTGATTACCAAACTCTGAGTGACCCGAGGAGTCAGTCCCAATGCATGACAAGCTCCCTTGAATAACTCACGACTTCTTGCGCTCACATCTCTTCTGAATTGGAATTGGACTGAAGAGCATTCGTAAAAGTTGGAAATTAAACAAGCACAGTCCTCTGCTTCCACTCTTAAATCACTCCACCTTACTGTCTCTAAAGCGGTTTGCATTTTCCTGTTTGGCCATTCTATTATTCCATTTAAAGCGCTTTCTTTCTAAATTGGGCTCTTTTAATACATTTGTTATTCGCTCTTTTCTGCCTCTCTTAAAATCCCTGTGCTCTTAAAAAAGCAGTCATGTGAGAGTTGGCAATGCCTACACAATAACTGGTTCGTTATCTTGTCAAAGCACTGATGCCCGTCTCTCATGTTCACAAACAGTTCTCAAATCATTTGTATAAGTCAAACGGGTGAAAATGACTAACTAATTGCAAAGCAAACAACTTAGACATCACTTCTGTTCCTGAATCGAAGAATAAACTGACTTGAAATATGAAATGAGCCGTGAGCAAGCTGTTTTTAGTGAGTACATGAAAGCCGCACAACCGCGCCTGTCACGTCTATATATTTATTGTGTGTACAGAGGATCTGATGACTTATGAGTCAAAAGGAAGGTAACTATTAATAATTATAATGACCTACCAAATAGTTCATGGTAGCCTAATAAATTAAACTTACGCAAAAAACATTAACAACACTGTAACTGTTTTTTAAGCAGTGCAAAATGCTTAAAAATAAACCTTAATGTGACTTGATCTTAACTTGATGTTAATAACACTAAAAAAATAATAATAATTAAAAAAAAAAAAATCGAACTGGGTAAATGTGTATCGGACAGAACTAGAACGTGAAATTTATACTGGATTAAAAAAAAGCATCAACACACACACAGGGGATTTTGCCTTTTCATTTCATAAGACCACCACACTACACCAAGCCTGCAAGATCCACCGACACCCCCACAACCACTCCAGTGAGAGAACCACAAGAGTGGATGAATCAGAATCAGCAAAAACTTCAACAGGCAAGGGTGCACTGCTGAGGCCTTTGGTGGTAAAATATTTGTATAAATAGCAAGTATGATCAATACAAAAATGGAGCGTTAGCGAGCTTTAATTTACCCAAGGCTAATTTGAATGCACAGAAGGGACAATGACACCTACATAAAACGCCTCTTTCACAGCTTTGCAGCGCTATGAATGTGTGTCAATCAATACGAGCTAAGTTTGCTGTGCATGGCTTGTTCTGTAGTGGGCCGATGAACAACTGTTCACCACACACAAAAGCCATGCTATTTAATCTTATTACAACACAATAACCATGTAACAATCACTGCTCTCCTTCGAGCTCTTTTCAAATCAAAAGTTTGCATTTCAGTGGAAAAAAACGAAGCCTTGAGTAGAGAAATATGAAGGTTAAAAGAATTTCTCTTGCAAAAATGGGCATTTTTTTCAGCATTTTCTCACCCTCGTGTCGTTCCCCTGTGACCTACTTTCATCCGCGGAGCACAGAAAGGAGACGTTTGGCAAAATGCTAGGAACTGTCAGCCTCAGTAACCGTTTAAGTGTCTTTTCTCCATACAATGAAATTGAACAGTGACTAAGGCTTTTATTTCACACAACACCTCTGTGTTTCAATAAAGAAAGTAAGTCATACAGGTTTGGGAGAATGTTTGGGGGTTGAACATTAACTGTACCTTTAACCCTATAAAGCATTCTGTAAAATATTTGAATGCCGTAATTTGTAAACATCAAAACTTCGTTGGAGAACCTGTTGCACACAATGCCATCTGATTGATCGTACTTTGTAGTACGTAGAAAAATATAGCATAGTATATTTCCAAAAATGTCCGCCTGCAGCATGCATGCTTTTTTGCTGTCAAGAATTAATTATTTTTATAAAGCAATGCACAATGTTGTTAGTGATGTTTCAGGACAAACAGGGTGTGCTTGAATAACCCCACTATCTTTTTTTTAAGAAAAATAATTTATTTACAAAACATTCTCTCAATCGCCATTGTATTGTATTGCATTATGTGCTCTGCCACCCACAATTAACACTACAGAGCTTAAAACATTAAACCAAACATTTAAATATAAATATTAATAAGACATTATTAGGAGTGACAACTTAAATTAATATGCAATTTTTTGCAGGCATTCTGTTATAAAGTTACATATTACAACTTTTTGATCATATAACATCTCACTATTGTATTATATTATATATTCTATTTGGGCCTAAATTTTGGTATATTTTCTCGACCATGAGCTCCATATAATCACTATCACATATAGGCTTCATATACACATGAAGGTTGAAAAAACATTACATTTCAGAAAAGAAAATCGTTAGGCTTGCCTCCTTAAGAAAACTAAGATGACATGTGGATGTGAAATGGTCCTCTTGCATGTGTGCAAATACTGTGTCATACGTCAAACCAACATGCTACCCCTAGTTAAAGCCCAAAATGTAACCTCCAATTAGACAGGAGGCAGAAAGCCCGTGGGTTTCCTCTCATGATGGTGTGAGCCGTGACAAGTAAGCAGAACTGAAGGCACAACTGAGAGAATTGCTGGGTTACTCATCAAACTCAGCGCACGTACATGGTCGCCCACGACTCGAATATCTATCTACACTGCGCCTATAGGGCCTAATCTGCACAGACAGGCAAGGAGAGGTGTTAAAATGAGATTTTAGTCACATCAAACCCTACAGCTTTTCTGCAACAGGAAACGTCGAGGCCTTTCTGAAAGTTGAGGAAGTGAGCGCGCAGTGATGAGCAGGAATTTCTCGCACTGGGTGCGACAGACAGACTTTTCGGCTTTTGGCAGCGGGGCGAAAAACTGTCTGTCCTTTACAATCAGACAGCATTAAAATAACCTGCCCTGGTAATATAGTTTGTTACTGTGGCGAATAAATACGACTATCTGCGGCGAGCTCTGCAAAAAAACATATCAGTCACAACTTGGGTCCTCAAACAACAAGATAGCATCAGATCACAGTTGATAGGGCGAGCAGTTAAAGCAACTAAATGCAGGACTCCTACGCATACTCCGAAGAGATTTCAATTCCAAGGCTGTACAAGAACCGAGCTGCGCTGTTGATTTATGGTGTAGCGTGCTGGTCAGTCACCCCACCCTGGGTGAAGTACATAAGATGTCCAGTGTGATCATGTTTTAGGAGCGTTTGCTTCGAGTGTCGATGCATATCCTGTGGTAGACTAACAGATAAAACGTGTGGCTTTAATAAACTAGGAGGTTTCCCACGCCATGCCTCCAGCCTCGGAGCTTCGGTGTGATTGATCATCACAGTGAGAATATGATATCGTGACTTCAAAATAAGAAGCCAGAGCCTGAATTGAACCTGCGCTGAAAACTGTCTCTTACCTGGTCCCCGCCTTGTCGCCCATCTCCGCAGGCCTTTTCCTTTAATAAGGGGAAGATGCTGTGTAATGGATATCTAACCGAGCAAAGACTTCGAGTAGAGCTGTCCTCCTTTCCTCAATCACTGCCACTCTCGCAGGGTAGTTTCCGCAGCCCTGAGACTGAAGCCTCTCTCCCCTCTCCGCTCGCTGCCGCTTCAGACAGCAAGCAACTGGGCTTTGGCCTCAGTCTCTGATGGGCGTCGAACGCAGCCAATCAAATGTGCAGATATCTCTGACGCCATCCCGCGGATCACCAAATCCTCCCACTTTAGCCCCAGGGACTACCAATCAAAAATGTCGTATAGAAGGAACTTGTTCTGCTTCGTACAGTATAGGGGGGAAACTAAAACATTGACATATTTACGCACAATCTCTCGGCGCATCTAAGAACCTGTTTGGCGTTTTACGGAGAAATGTCTGTAAAATAACTGACAGGGTTTGGAAGACTTTTGCATTTTCGTCTAAATGTCACACGAAGAAATGTTATCTCTGAATGGGGATCATTAAAGTGTCAAAATGATGACATTAAGCAGGAAAGCAACAGACTGCAAAGGACTGATAAACTGTGAAACGATAGTTAATTTTCTTCCTCGACAAACTGATGTAGAGTTCGTTTATGACTGCGTATGACTTCCATCTAATTTCAGCATGTCACTAATGCCATTACCGAAAGAATTCCCATGATGGCATTATGTAACGCAAACATGAACTCATGCAAACTTGTGCAATGAAATAGAGCCATCTAGCGACGTCATGTTAAACAGCATCCACATGGGAATATTCCTGTCAAATATGTCTTAACACAGCTGCGGGTTGTTGTGCTTATATAGACATATTTAGAAAATATGCAAGTTTCCTTTAAGAGTTCATACAATAAACAAAGCTGAAAGTGAAAATTAGAGATTTATAGTCTAACATTTGATGAGACCATAGTAGACAATAAAGGCTTCATTGACTGGTTGTCCCAAACTGGACTTTTTAGTGCCTTGTATAAATCGTAATAAAGTACATTTGTGATATTACAGAAGTGATATTAATTTATTTTAATTAAACCTATCTCTTATGTTTAATAAAAAAAGTACAAGCTTCAAATGTTTTTTGCAATTTCACAAGTGCAAGGGCCATCCCTAACCATTATACCTTTTAAACTTTAAGATGGTCATTAATGCACCTACTTTTGTAGGTTTTTCAATAAGTGCAGTGCATAAAATATTCTAGATATTTTTCATGCTGGTTTCTCTCATACATTCTTGGTCTATACAGACGCACAAAACACAAATAAAAATGTTTCAATTTAATTGCAAACCTCAAACATATAAAATGAAAATCATAGATACAGATAAGTACAGCTTTATCATCAGCATTGTTTCTTTATATTCAACAAAAAATCAGAATTCAACTAGGGATGCACATTATATCAGCGACCATATTGATACTGGCCCGTACTGACATTTTTGAAAGTTTAGACATTATCACAGCTTGTTTTTCCCAAAAACTATAATTGTTTACGCCAAATTTCAAGAGTGCTAATACTTCTTTTCTGCTGCTTTTGTAACGTTTTGACCGGACTTCACAGTATTTTACACAAATCAGCATTTCTTTAGTGCATTCCTAGATCACACAATAATTAATATATAGGAAAGACAATGCAAATATCTTTCCTACATTGATCATGGATGTGCTAATATATCATGTAGTATAGTAAACACCATATAGTGCACACCCCTGCAACAGGACTAACTGACGTGCTGGTGGCAACTGCTCTTTTCCAAACCTGGACAAGGAAGAGGAAGCTAATGATGGTTTCAGCATGAAATGCCTGATATCGGTGCACAGTTCCAAACTATGTCACCTTTCCACATGCAACAAACTACAATCATAAACGATATCTACTCAATGTCAACCATATACAGAGCTACACACTCAGGAACCTCTTAAACAAACAAAAAATATATATATAGGTCAGGGATTTACATATACAGGAAGGGTATTACTTGTTTAAAGGCCTTTTGTTATACAACTGGTAAAAGGATACAAAGATGGGCTAGGAAGACACTGGGCTACCAAGATGAAGTCAGAACTTTACATGTGCACATGCGTTTACACGCACACAAAGCTGGAAGTAAGAAACTGGTGGTAAGTCTCTCACCAAGGGCACACAAAACATTCCACCTCTATTAAAACAACGGAGCTATGAAAGACCACCAGTGTGTTCCGCATCTACTGGACTTCAATGGGGGAGAAATAGTTATTATAATCATAAATGATCAAACACACAAAAATTACAGTCTATTCATCATCATCATATTCGTCGTCATCCTCTTCTTCGTCTTCCTCCTCATCGTCATCCTCGTCATCCATATTACTCTTCATCATGGGTTTTGGAGCCATACCATTCGCCATCATTCCCATGCTCATGGACACACTCCCAGCCTTGCCCTTTGTCTTGTAGTCCGCAACATCCTGCGCAAAAAGGGAATATAGTTAAATGTTGTAAAAGACTGGAATTGCAATATGTTGCACGGTGGACTACTAAAGCATCTCGATCCAGACATGCCTTTTGATATTTGTCCTTCAGCTTGTTGGCCTTTATCAGAAAGGGCTGTTTGTTGGAATCTGTTAGGCTGTTCCACATTTCGCCAAGTTTTTTGGCCACGTCTCCGATGCCCAGGCTGGGATACTGAGCCTTGATTTGTGGACGATGTTCCGAGCAGAACAGGAAAAATCCAGAGCTGGTGGCAAGGAAAATGTATTCATCATTATCTGTAAGGTAATGCTTTATGAGCAATAATGGGACACTTATTTATATAGAAAATAAAGGTAACGTATACGTTTTAAGTCATTTAAAAATGTAACTATTATTCAAAACTTTGACATTATAAATAACTACGATGCTAGAATATCATCAAATTTCATGCATAATAACTACATGTTGAATTATTGAGTCAAGTCTACTCACGGTGGTCTCTTGGGTGCGTTGGGATCCTTCTTTTTGCCTCTCTTGCCTCCAGGCATGTAGTGCATCATCTCTTGATCATAACGCACCTTATCTTGTTTGGCCATGTCTTCAAACCTGGATTTCTCCTTATCGGACATTGCCTATTGAGCAAATCAAAAGAATTTACCACTGAGAATACTAAAGTACTTCTGCATTTGTGTCCAATAGTATTCAAGAATTTCAATTCAAATCTAACCTTCCATCTTGCAGAGCATCTTTTGGAGAATTCCGAAAAGCTGACTGGAATCTCGGGGGTCTTCTTCTTGTGCTCCTCTCTGCATGTCTGAACAAAGTAGGCATAAGCAGACATCTTGCCCTTGGGCTTCCTGGGGTCTCCTTTTGCCATATTTCTGAGATGAGAGGGGCCTATGTCCACTAAAATCTTCTCTTGTGCTGTATTTATATCTACAACGATAGGAAATAAAGAGCATAAAACAACAGAAAATAATAATATTGCATTTTTTCCCCCAGATGTGGCTATTAAAAATAGATTAAAACACAAAAGGACTTATTTTACCTATGTATTTTACATAGTACAATGTTTCTTACATCAGTGGGGTGCAGGGCTTATTAGACTAGACGATACACAAAGGGAATTCCAGACCCGTCCTTCTTGCATGGGGGATGTGAACTGATTATTAATGAGACTGATTGGTGTTCACAGCCTTTTTTGTGGAAATATAATGTGCCCCTGCTATATTCTTTGCAGCTACTGTGCATTAGCAACTAACAGCACACCTTTGTTATTATGAGCAAAAGTTTGGACTACTGTATTGTATTGACATACACAGTCTTATAGGTTATATAGCAGCTCACATGGCCACTCACGTAAACACAGTGGTGGCAGCCTATAAAAAGTGACTACTAAAACCAAAAAGGCCATCAGATAGAATTATTCAAAACATCCTTCACATGACCGCATCTTCATGACAGAAACTGCCCTTTGTTTTTGTAAATCTTTTTCATCTTATTAATGTTTTATTTTGTACTTAATTGCTGTTCTTGGTTGAAAAGCACGCATTACAGCGTTCTGCCCGTTTACAAGCATATAGAGGCTGTTATATATAGTAACTGGTATAAGCTCTGCCTTGCGCTGCTGTTCTTCATTCATTAAAATGGCTTCTTTGCAGCGCGAGCAAACAGATGGGTTGACCGTGCAACAAAGCAATACACACCCCCTCGGGTTTAACAGACGATTTTAGCGACCCAAGGGCTCTAATTAAAAGAAAAACATATTTATCAACTAAAATGGATGTTGTACTTTCAGTTTAAACTAATTGTAAAAGGCTGTCGGAACGTATTTTGGCGTATTTAACTGTTTTTCTAAGTTGAGCCCTAGCTGTCGCTTGGCGCAGTGCTCCCTTAACAAAGACTACAGCCAGCCATTGCCTATGCGAGTGCATCCAGCGCGACTGTCAAGCTGGAAAAGATGATAAATCGCGATGCAGTGTCTTTATTTTAATCCAAAGAGTTAGAGATAGACATTTTAGGGCGAAACCGAAAGGAACGGGCAGTTTTGCATGTAAAGTGCATGTTTTATGTGTGTAATTTCCCCGTCCTTGCTGCGTGAAGGAATAGCTGCTCGTCAATGGTTTCAATCGCCAGCCATTTTAATGCACGGCAAGCGCGCTTGTTTAAGTTGGAAAAGGAAAAATGCGATAACATGTTTCCAGCGCCTATACAGGTACAAGTTTCAGATAATAAGATAGAGAGCAAATAATAATTGCGTAAGCGAATGGTTTCCAGAGACAAAAAATTCCATAACGCGAAGATGCCATCGAAATCGGTCTGTATAGAAGAAGGCTGGGTGGTTCATAGACAGGACATAGAGAGCCATATTCAGCGGCGATGCGCGACAAGAATACAGTCCGCGAAAAGATATCAGTTTAATAACTTTTAATATTTCAGTCAAAGAAAACAAAAGCAGGTTAAGTGTTGATAACAGAAAATCTGAAAATTGCATAAAAAATAGTTTTTTTTTCACATTTCTGTGATTTATTAGAAATAGGCAAAACGCAAAGACTGTCAAACAAACTGCAAATATGCATAACTCATTCTTGACCTTCACATATGAAGACATTTATAGTAAAAAACACATTCATTCTGTTTTAAGGGAATAAATTTTAGTTTAACAATTAATTAGCGAAATATTTATATAAATGCGTATAAAATGAAATATTCTAGCTACAAATGATTGGAACATGTTGTGTTAAATATTAGACGGGTTTCCGTACCTGTGTTGTTGAGTTGATTGAAATCTCGCCACTGTCTTCCCTTCTCTCTCCTCTTTAAACCCCATGCGCTGAGCCTCGCGCTAGCTCAACACGAGACCGGCCTGATTGGCTAGGCAGTCTCGCCGATTCAAAACAACCTCCATTCCTCGCCATTGGGCAGCGCTACATGCACATCTAGCGACTCTTCTCTCAGATTGGTCCTGGTGTGGCTTTTCGTACGCCCAGCCTCTTTACTTTTGAGGATGCTTAGACAGAAAAACTCTGGGCTTCAGTTCTTGGACCTTTTCATGTTCAGTTTCATGCCAATATATGAAAATATATGGCAATTTGTCAGCATGCCCTGCTGAAAAAAAAAGAGAATATGCTGGTTAGGTAGGTTTTGAAGCTGGGATGCTGGTTTAAGCTAATCCTTTGATTGTTTATACTGGTTTAAGATGTTTATTTGCTGGTTTATGCTGGTCATTTGCCAGCAAAGCTTAAACCAGTGTCACATGTTCTGAACCTTAGGATTTAGAGGATGCAAGGAAATAAACACCAAGTTGCCATTCTTTAGATGTTGTATTGCTTTTTTCAGTGGTTCTTAGCTTTAACATCTATTGTAGCAATGTTACCAACAACATAAAAATGATAGATTATAGTAGGCTACTGCAAGATTAAAACACTGGCAAAGACTTTGTCACAATCGTAACAATTCTCAAATATGATTTCAAGTCGTACTTGATTGGTCATACAAAAACATGTTTTCAAGAACTTACGAATTATATCATTAATTATAACTGAGGGGAAAAGTTAGTAAACACTGGTAGTCATGGCTAATCTGTATAGCACTATGAGGGTCACACATTTATTTTACACATTCAAGCACTGTTCAGTTTTACAGATGTCTTAACACTGCAGGCCCCGACAGATGGATAAAGATGGTTTAATTTTTTGTATGCTTTCAATATGTATGCTGTGAGACATTTCCAGTGGGGTGCTTGAAATCATATTTACCACCACATAAAACTGACTGCAATGGCAAAGCATTTGCACATGCACAAGGGAGAAGCTTGTGCTGTTATGATATACCAAGGTACTTTCTTTGCTTTGATATTTTATAGGTTGTAGAAGTCCGTAAAAGTCCGATAGTAAAAGTCCGTTTTTGTTTTATGATATACTACATTATTATGATAGATTTCTTCAGTGTTGAAAAAAAAATGCCTTTTTATATCGTGTTTCACACTATGCAGGGAACAACAGTACTTCAGATACATTAAAATATGTAGGCTATTGGATATACAAAATACTAATTTGTATTTATTTATTTATTCTATTTTACTATTTTGTACTATTCATCAAGATGAGCTACATGATTCTTTGAACTCCATTTGCCATTGGGTGATCCACTTTTCTGGAATAAGGTGCAGAAGTCATGGTACTTGTTGATTAAAGTTAAAATACTGATGTGTGTATTAGAGTGTGATGTGCTTGGTGCACTTGCACTTATTATAAATGCAGTATGCCGCGAAAGGAAATTCAAATTCACACTTGCATGTTGGAATGCAGTATTTTGTGTGAGCGTTCCAAGAAACACAAACAAGTAGGCTAAAAACAAACACTTAACATACAACAAAAACTTCACATTAAAAAGGATTTTTTGTATTTCTCAAAGGGTAGGGTAAGGAAAGAGGTATGTTTTATATGTAGTTGGGTGAGGTAAATGTCTTCAAAATATGTCCAGCTAGTTCAGCTTATACCTGCACTGGATGACCAGTTTCACATGTATTTATACACAAAGGAAAATATGTTGAAGAAAATATGTTTAAAAGCTCTTTTGGTCTCCATTAACCAGGTCACCAAAACAGCCTGGTTTACAATCTTGTTTAAATATCTACCTTTGTGTGGCAGAACAAAAAAATTCATACAGGTATGGAACTACTTGAAGGTGAGTAAATGATGATTTTAAATTTTTGAGTGAACTATTCCTTTAAGCCTACATGGCTTTTATCTGTTATCACAGATTCATGTCATGTTGATCAGTATGTCCTTTCATGCTGCATTTTTATTGGCTAGTCTGCAGCATTGTTGCAGATGGTCATACTAAATTTCTGACATTATTGAATTATCAAAAGCTGTCTTTGGTTGAAGAACCATGACAATGGTTGTCTCTAAAAGTAGGACCACCGTTTATTCACCGTTTTGGTAATCTTTCATCTGGAACTTCTCAATATTGTGCAATGTATACTGTGTATGTTATAAACAGTGCAAAACCTGCAGAAGAATAACACCACATAGCTTCCTGTTTGGTAAGAACTGGTTTGCTGAAGGTGCCACATCAAAGTGAAAATTGCGTGACTTCTGTGTTACAGTTATTAAGTTTCCAACAGTTCTTTATTTTTTAAAATTACAGTGACAGTCAAGGTGATGACGTTTAATATCCTTGGCAAATGGATATTAATGGATGGTTAAATCCTTGGGTTAAATGCACAAATTCTATACCATTTCTTCCCATTTAGAATAAAGCATGAAAAAATATATATAAAATCTCACATTGTAGATGATGCACCCATTTGTAATAGGATATATTTTATGTGAGCAGACCACAGTGAACAGAATGGATTAGTCACTGTGGTTCAGAAACTCATCAAACAGATATACTGCAAGATATAATGCAAGTGCCTATTTCCACTTTCAGCATCAAAGCACACTTTCTATAATCCTTGGTTTCCAAAGGAAAAAAGAACAGCAAAACATAACAGTACATGTTTATACAGTGGTTGTTTATACCTTCCTTTATAAAAGTGGATCAAAAAAGCTCTTTGAAAAACAGCTGACAAGTGTTTAAGTATAACAAGTGTGTTGCATACACAACAACAATCCAAAATATAATAACTACACAAACTAACTGCATAATAACAGCAAAATAGATAAATGCCATACCATAGGAATGACTGTCTGTATTTCAAATAATTTAGCCTGATTTAAAGGTCTTTATAAGTTATAGTTTTTTAACTATTCTTTATTTGTCCATGTACCAGTGGTTTTGGCCTTTATACCGCATTTCACAGCAGCTGTTGTTATGCTTTAATACTATTTTGTTTTCATTTTTATAAATTATAAACTTTTTATAATTACTTAATAATTACTGAGGGCACATGAGTGACGTAGGCCATAAAACAGACATCCAAGTGTTAACTCAACATATAAATTATTAACTAATGTCAATTGTGCAGGTCACTTAATTATTCAGAGATGCACAATTATCCTAATTCAGTCATTCCAAGTGAATAGCCAAAAGCACCAGAGAGGTTATCTTATCTCCTCTTGCAATCCTTCACTAACTGTAAACACTTTCTTATCGCGCCTATTCTACATTCAGCTGGTCACAAAGTTCACTAGTATGTTAACATAGCCAGCGTTTATTTGTAACCAAAGCAAGAGTAATCTGTAGGTTCGTTTATTTGTAAAAACAGTGTGCTCTCTAAGTGAACAGCAGAGCTGAGCCCAAGGATCCGCCCTAAAGCCGGTGTGGAAACGTGATCTAACACGCGGCTGTGAATCTCGTGCTCGCTCATTCGCACTGCAGACTCTCGCGCAGGCTTTTCTGATCTAAGTGAGGAGCTACGACTCTTAAAATTAACCTCAGGCCCCAAGGGCAAAGAGTCACGTATACATCATCTACTGCCAATATTTAATATATCTGTAATCCCGGTGCCATTTCGGACTTTCAACATGGGGAAAAATCTCTCGATATGGACGCTTCTAGCGGTCTTTTCTCTGCTGGTGGTGAAAGGTAAGCGCTGCGCCCCTCTTTGTTGAACCCGGTGCCATGCCTACTTCATCATTTTTGTCGGCACCGTAGGCAAGCATTGATTTAAAGCCTTTAGACTTTGACTTTAATGTAGCCTCCATTTTAATGGAGAACACTGGGTGCAGGAATCACATAAATCACCGTGTTTGAGTTGCGTTTTAACATCTGTCTGGGTCTGGATCATCTGTCTGGTCGAGTCATTGCTACGGCGCTGTGCAGGACATGCCGAAGCTCAACAAATGATGTTCATCCAGTTAAATACGCAGAATTAAATTGAGTTTAAATCTGACCGTTAAGCATATTTATAAGCATGAGAAGAATATTACTGCTCTTGTAATATTACTACTGAATATTAAATCTCTTGCGTGTTATTTTGTGTCCCCTTGCGGAAAGGTGTATTTAAGCACTATTAAAGATGCTGCCATGAATAAATTTGGTTCTTTTTTGAAGAATGCTCACATATCACATATATTTATATTTTGATAATGTTTCGCTTATTTCATCGTCAGGTATTTCAAATTATATTATGCGTACTTGTAATTTTTTACCAATTCATGATGTTTTTAGCCCTCATTTAACAGAAAATAAAATGCTTAACTTACGTCAAATAACAGGATTCATCATGTTTTATATCTGGGCTTGAAAGAAAAACCAAACAATACTGATGAGTACGGCTTGAAGTTAAATATATTCACAGAACAGTATTATGTCCACACAGTCTCCTCATCCTAACACGGTACAGGTAGCTTGTGTTGGGAGTCAGAGCGCATGCGCATTAGGAGCCACAATGCGCCCAGGTACAGCATAGGAGTTTGGAATTTTTTGGAGACTGCGGAACATAGGAAGATACCATCATTTTATGACAGGGGGTTACGGTCCCCCCTCTGTTGGTGTGAGACACACACAAGTTCAATGTCAATGATTGCATGAGCAAAAACATATAGCTGTATAAAAAACAATAACATACTTTTCTGTATAAGACTAGTTTAAATACTGTTTAGAAGCACAGATGCCTTGTATGAAAACTATTGAAATGAATAAGGAGAGCAATCCAGCATCTGCAGTTCTAGCAGAGGTAAACGGCTCCTCCCCTTTGTCCTGTCAGCCACACCCCACTGATGTATATGTAATTAGATACATGTTTACACTCCCTTACCTGAACTCATAGTATATTTATAAGCATATAGTTTTACCACAGTTTTAGGTGTTAGGATCATGTTTTGACTTGTTTTTATTTTAATTAAAATATATTTGTCAGTAATTTATCAATATCTGAATAACCAATGAAACCCAAAATTAAAACATACTAACTAATGTACTTTATTTAAGCCCATAGGTATCTGTTGTGACTGGCAAAAACATCAGCTGGATTAACTGCTGTCACATGACATATTGATCAGATAACCGTGCGCCAATGCTGAGCTGGCTTTGGCAGCACTGTCTGAGGGGTAGCTTTTGCTTTTAGCTTTAAGCTAAACCTAATGTACACTAAAACACCTATATTAAAAAAAAAAAGGCAGAAAGAGGAATATAGAAAAAGACACTGTGTTTGACAGGTTAAAGAGACATTGAGAAGTAGCTATAGAAGTGTAAGACTGACCCCAGTGGAGTGTTGCACCACATTATCTGTGACCCAGTGCTAAAAATATATGGCAGACATCCATTGCATAATACACGGAGAGTTGAGTCTGGCTTATTACAGAAGAAACCATTTAGAAATGGGCTACCAAAAATGACACATGGAGAAAGAATCTTTGCAGAAACATCTTTGTTGTGTAGTACATGAACACAAAAGATTCTTTGTCCCTTTGTGCTTGAAGAATGCAGCTGTAAGCTGTCATTTTCTTGTCTTTGTTAAAATCCAGGAATGCAGTGGCACTATTGTGGAATTTGTATTATAAAGAGTCTTTAGTAAATCTGGGCATCTGATCCAGTTTTAGCATTAGCATCCATGCATCATCCTTTTATTATGGTAAGGCTTATTGCCAGTATTGCAGTCAAATAAGAATATTACAGGCCTTGCATGATCTGCCTGAACAAAATCACGCATTTATATGTAAGCAATAAGGTACGAGATGCATCACACACACACCCCAACGCATCTCCCATGAGAAGGCTTTCTTTGACAGGAGAAAGGGAGTGGCCTCAAACACCAACAGGGGTCTTTTACAATTAATTACATAAATAATAAACCGTTAATTTAGCTGAAATACATAATAAATGGAATGGTTCTGACAAAATATTGATTGTTTATTGTTTATAACACAACTGTTGACCAGTCAGAATCGAGGACTGACACTAACCATCTTAAAATTATTTTGGTGTGCGTGTTTTTAGGCATGATTTACATAAATACAAAATTTACATTTTGTGTGTTTTACAGGTATAAGTCAGGATCTGGACTTGGAAGATGCATTAAACGACGAAACAAGTGAGTATGATAATTACAATGATTATAACAGAATAGGGATTTGTAATATTCTACACCGTACAATTGTTATGTTTACAGAAAAGCTTTGGTTGGCAGAATGATTCTGTAAAAATTCAGTGAAATGTAAACATTTGCAAAGCAAGTAAATTTTCATTTTAAAACTGTAATTTAGAAAAAAACAACGTTCACTGTAAACTATAAGATAACTTGTTCTTTTTGCCCTTCACTGTACATTTAACAGTATTTTACTGTAAAACAGCATTAATTGTAAGATTAGATTTATTACAGTTTTTTACAGTAGCAAGTAAGGCTCACTCCACCCCCAAATGAAAATTGTTTCATTAATCACTTACCCCTGTGTCGTTCCAAACCCGTAAAGGCTTGGTTCGTCCTCAGAAACACAATTTAAGATATTTTGGATGAGAACAGGGAGGCTTTTGACCACTGTCAAGTCCCAGAAAGACATCGTCAAAACAGTTTCTGTTCAGCGGATACTCTAAAACATTGCTATGGTAATGCAGAGAAACTAAATGTTGAATAAAGTCATTATTTTTATTTTCTTTGCATATAAAAAAGTATTCTCATAGCTTCATAAAATTCTGTTTTGACGATGTCTTTCATGCTTTTCTGGGTCTTGACAGTGTTTGTTACTTGGCAGTCAAAAGTTAAAAGCCTTTCTGTTCTCATCAACGAACAAAGCTTTTATAGGTTTGGAACAACAGTGATTAATAACAACATTTTCATTTTGGGGTGGAGTAAGCCTTTAACTTACCAGTAAGCACTTTACAGGTTTTTACTGTAGCAATTTTAGTCTGCTACACTGTATACAATAATATTTTAGCATAGTGTCAGATGGATTTTATTTTGTATATTAATACATTTATTATAACACTCCAGCTACCCCACTACCTAAAGTGGACCCAGCAGGTGGTGCAGGTGAGGGGAATCATTGTTTGTTATAATTATTAACACTGTAATAAGCCATGCAATTGCTGTTAAATGAGCCTTTCAGAATTAAAGGATGCAATCATTTATCACCTTATATGAAATTATAATAATAATTGAATACCTTATTCAAAATAACTTAATAAAATGATGTTAATTTGTTCCTCAGTGAAACCCAGTCTTAAACCAGTTAAGCCCACAGTCAAGGAACCAGCCAAAACCAAGCCCAAACAAACAGGTGAGAAGCACCTCATGTATCTCAAATGCTTGTTCTGCATGAGATGAACATGAAACAAATTTCCCTACTAACCTTCTCTAGTAACAGCTGGAGCTGTTAACATCTTTAAGTGCTAAAACATGTTTTTGTGTCTTGTGTTATGATGACTCAGCAGGACTTTTACCCTGATAGGAAGCGCTTAGAACTCATTTATTTATCTAGGTCGAAAAACACTGTATATTGTGCAGTGTAGTTTGGGGAGTAGCCTATTTTGATGAATAATGTATGAAATAAAAGAAAAATCTCATGAATACTTATTAATATCCTATATTTTAGTGCTTACTAATCAGACTTCATCATACTGTAGGTTTGAATACCCAGCATCCTCTGTATGTCAAATACTTTACTATACTAACATATTAACTAACCTCCACTAACAGAGGAGACATTCACTGATATGTTTGACGCCACCATTCGGCCGGGCATGTTGCCCCGAACTACCTCTAGTCCTCTCCAAACTGCCGTTCCCCCTCGGAAAGCCCAGTCTGGTTTGTACCGTGCTGTCAGTTTCCCTGTAGAACCGCTCATCGTGTTTGTGTCTGTGTTTTTGTCATGTAGATATGTGTATTCAAAACAGGCTTTAAAATGTTTGGGTATATTAACAGTGTTCACTTTCGACCGGGTCTAATAATAAATGCATCCATGGATTGTTTAGCATCATTTTACATGCAATGCTCTGAATGCTTCTTCCATAATTAGACAAAACAGTGGACACAATTCTACATTAATAATACAATGCATGCTTTTCATACAGTTCACAGCAAATAGAAACATGCTCTAACTTATACTCACGTGATGTAAATTACAGTAGAATTATGGCAGCTAAAATAAGTCAATACGATCACATCCTTTACATTTGTCTTCATTGTCATGTTGTCATTTTGTGGGTTCTATTTTCATTGTGCAAAATTTGCTGTATTTGTCATTGTCACTTAGCCATATTAACATTACAACTGGTACTGTGCATATTTCATGCGTTATGTGGTAAGTCATTCTTTGGGCTGATAGGTATTGAGGACTTGGATCTTTCAGATGCCTTGGATCCCGACAATGACATCAAAGGAAAGGGCAAAGACTCTGGAAAAGGCGGTAGGTATTTTTCTGCTTACTTGCTTTTGCCTTTCTCTATAGATAATTTTGTTTGCAATTTAGTGGTCCAGTCAGACATCTTTAACAAGAATAACGTAACCTTCTGCAAAGCTGAATCCATGTCCGGATAAAACTAGTCTGCTGTGTGAGTTGTAAATATAAGAACTCTTCTGATGAGTGGTTTAGGCCAAAATAAAATGCTTTTTTGTTTTACATTCTGAAGAGAAAAGGAAATAGTGTGAAGACATTGTTTCTCCAAAAGAGATAGGAAAGCACAAAAACACTACAGAAAAAAGATGAAGGGCCCTCTGTTTCTGATCAGAATATCAAATATTCTACATCATGATTTTTTTCCCCCCACATTTTGTGTAAAAGTCTGTGTAATCTTGAAGGTACTCAAAGGAATAACCAACAGAATCACACAATAAAGCCAGTAATATCACCCTTACAGTCTATCACTGGGAAACTTAGACTACTATGTTGCTAGTCATGGATTAACCCAAGCTAGCCAGGCTTGATGGCATGTCCTGTCCCTGCCAGATAAAGACCTCGGAGGAGGGGGCCGTGATGACAGCAAACCCAATAGCAGAGGTGGAACTGGTGGTAAGGAATAAGAGTAACCACTTGGGAAACCCCTCTTCCTCTCTTCTTGGCTGAAAAAATCAAAACTGATCTCACCAATCTAATCGCTGTCTGATTTCAGGTTCACGGCTTTTTAGAACTTAGTCACTAACAGTATGATCGCCATGGCTCCTGGTCTCTTGCATCCTGCCTTTGCATGGAGTTTGGTTTAATCAGTCAGATTGCTACTTCCATTGCTTCCACTGTATGCAGCAGTAGGGCTGGGTATTGATACAGATTTCAGGAACACATTTTGATTAGATTACATTAATTTCCAGTCCCAATTTAGTTCAATATTTGTTCATTTCAAAATATTTTCTGTCTATTTAAGTATCTAAAACTATAAATAAATATAAAAGTATAAATAAAAAAAGTAATAAATGCGTCTTTTAAGAGTTCACACTTTCTTTGTAATATATTATAAAGCAAATTTGGCGTGCTGTCTGGGGAGCGAGCCAGGAGAACGGTGAACTCTGAACCCTAATGGATAGAACCCTAGTGTGGGCAAGAGTTCGGCGTTTGGTTCGTTCACCGTCAAGCACGCTTGTTTATGTTGTCGTTGAAACAGTCGTCTTTACATTTTTAAGTTGTACTGTGTCTTTCAACATACCTTTCGATGTCAATTTGTGTTCATTTAAATGCTATAACTTGTAGTAAAGTGGAAGAGATAATCAAGGTAAACAAAAGAGCGCCATCTAGTGGAGAATACTGATAATAATAGGATTTAAACCAGTACAAAGTACATTACTTTTTGTTTTGCAGAAACAAGTACAGAAAAGTTACATTTATTTTTAAAATGAATATTAAATAAAAAAATATAGATTTTTTTTTTTCCTGGCCCAGCCCTAGTTTGCAGCTCAGCTTTCTGCAGTGTTGAAGTGCTGGGCTTTTCCTCTTGGGGTCACAAATGTTGACCTTTGTTTAGATCACTATGGGTCTGTGATTGAATGCTGACATGATTAATAAACCCAAGACTGAGCAATGAATAAATATGTTTTATGTTGTCCCCAAGCTAATGGTCTTTTTTTTTTTATTCTCAGGTAGTCTATTCTCAGACGATGACCTCTTGGATGTAGGCAGTGATAACTCTTACAAACCTGACAAAGGCAAAGGTGACAAAAAGTTAAACTGTCTGACAGATCCTCACATTGTGGGACATGTCAAATAACACTAGGAGTGCCATTTGAAATGTTTCTATTTTTACAGGTGGAAAAGGTGGAAGCAGTGGCGGAAGCAGTGACAAAAACAGTGGCGGTGATGTGGACCCTGCTGATGACAACTACAGTATGTTGGCATTAAATAGTATTCAAGGCTATTAGAAGAACATTCTGTATAGCGTTTGCTAAGTTGGTACAATTAAATCTTTTCATTTTGGCCATTGTGTTCATTCATAGACACCATGGCTGAGACTGGAACTATCGCTGGTATTGTGAGTGCTGTTGCTATGGCTCTGGTTGGTGCAGTGAGCAGCTACATCTCCTACCAGAAGAAGAAGTTGTGCTTCAGCATACAGCGTAAGGACACATACATTTTCTTTTTAATTGTTCCACACTGTTTGTATTCTTCCATGTCTTTTGTTTATCACATGCTTTGTCTTTGCGCAGAGAGTCTGAATGCAGATATGGTGAAAGCAGATGCCCCAGATGCTGTGGTTGCACAGGAGCCACAAGGTATTGACCATGTTTATGCTGAATTTATGAGTAAAATGTTGTCATGTAACATTGTTTGGAGAAATTTTAAAGGTAAATTTATAGATTTTTAACTAGCTTTGTATTGTTAAATAAATAATATCAGGTTTCACTGGCCTAGAGGCCGTTTGAACAACATGTCAAACAACCAATAACAGTTTGTTTTGTTCTGTGGAAACGTTGCCACAGTAACAGACTGATGTATTTTGCCGGGAACTTCAAAAATTTCATATACTTTAGAAAATCCAGCACTCCTGATAAGTGCTTCTCCATCTCGTCATTAATGAATTACATTTTTATTCCCAATTTTTTTTTTAAGAAAAAGCCATTTGTTCTGTTTATTTTTCTAAACAATTGATGTCTGTGACTGACGCTTACTGGGGTGGCTGTAGTGTGGTGCAAAAAAGTTTTTGGTTACGGATGCCATTCGTTAGCACATTTATCATCTACAATTTATGTTCAATAAAAGAAACGTTTTTTCAAATTAAATATATACACACACTTGAAAGAATGATTGATAATTGCATTATTTTCTTTCCTACTCCAGTTCAACAAACTCTACTCCAGCCTCCCAATGCTGAGCCGCCGACGGAGGAAAATGCAGTGTAATCTGAAATGCATCATCCAAACTAAAGAGGGCGCAGTTCTAAATCGTTGTTCTCCAAATTTGAATGCCACTGTATTTCCCAGCGCATTTGCACCACAAAGCCCTTTTTTAAGTACCAATGTGACTGTTTAAATCAACATTAAATATAGTCTAATCATTTTTTTTAAACTGTTCACATGCAACAGTGTAGTAAGCCTGTTTGCAATAATATTGCTATGAAATGGAAAACGCCTAATAATTTTCGCATGATCTGCCGAGACCCAAGAAATCCCACTTCAGTCTTTTTTACAGAGGCAAATACAAGAGTACTGCGCTACAGTATTTTTGCTTTTCAGTTTAACCCATCATTCCTATTCTGCACAAAGGCATATTAATGAACAGTGACACAAGTGATTAATCCAAGGTTTACAAAAAGAAAAACAGCTAATTGGATAATCATGGAAATCTGTTTTTAAAGGTCAAGACTGTTTTCCTTACGCTTTCACAGCAAGACGGGCTTAACAGATCAGTTGCTGTGGAATGTGCAATTGAAAAAAAAAGATGAAGGATTTGTGAAGTTTTTTTTTTGTTGTTGTTGATGTTTTAACATGATCTGTATATATTTGCCTTGCTTTCACAGAGCAATGTGAAAAGATTGTTACACATATATGCAGGTTTTGTGTCTTAGCGAACTTTTTACTAGAGTGACTTTTCGAGAAAAAAAATGACGAACAACTGAAGTCAAAAACTAACCAACAGCTGCTTCCTTCTAATTTGCTTTAAAAAACAAAACAATGACTAAAATGGGTTTAACTGTGAAGATGTGTTGACGTGTGTTGATGAAGAAGCCGTGTTGACTGCTTTTGTGCGTGTTAGTTGGATGTCAGTGTTTGCGATTCCTTCTTTTGAGGAATAGTTTGATTCGGCGTGATCAGAATGAGTAGATACATTAGCGTGAAGTAACTTGTGGGTGGAAGTAACCGAAGTTGTGTTTTCATGTTAGCGCAATACTTAATCAGTCTAGTAACACTTCATATCGCTAATTCTGATCCATTGCCTTTTGTGGGGTTTTAAGGGGTAAATGTGCTTGTATATCGCATACCGTTTCCAAGTTTGTACTCAAACCGTGGTATCAGTGTATCTCTATTTACACTTGTAGCAGTAAATGTACATATATGTTTGTGCCCCCCACTCTTTTTGGATTACAGGGGAGTAGTTTTTTTCTGCCCTAGCTTAGTGTTTGTATCGTTTGTAGCATGTTGGAGCTTTAGCTTTGATACTTTTTAGAGACCTGTTACACCCTCGCTAGTTTTGCTGTTGCCTTAACGAGTCCCCAGCTGCTTTCCCTTTTTGCTAATTTGCCATGGGTCTGTTGTACCACAGAGCGGTAATTTCTATTGATTTGGAAGGCCACCATCTAGAAATGGCAAAGTTAGCAAAACCGGATTAAAAAGCGGCTCAGTCCTTACCATCCTCTCCCTCACTTGAGATGCTCCAGATTTTCCTGTAGCTGTTGTTTTTCACTGTGAATTCAGGTGCACCTTTGTTACCCCAAACCTAAGCCCTCGCCAATGGTGCTTTCCTTCCCAATGCCTTACCACACTAACATTAGGGAAGACACGCTAGCTTATTAACCGACCAGTCACGACCGTTAGAAGGGCTGCCTCACTTGAATGTCTTCAAACTAGACGTACTAGGTTACGTACGTTGTTCCAGTTTAAAGGTGTGGTCACATTCTCAGAAATTTCGCGGGCATTCTAGCGTCACGAAAATCGCTTGTGGCTTATTGTTGTGGGACTAACTTGCGTTGCGAATTCTGCGCGGCGAAATCATTTGACAAATGTTCCTTGTTTACGCCTGCAAAAAAAGCCGAACAATGGTAAAGGTGACCTCACCTTAACACTACTGCAGTTTAAACACATTTGAAATATTATTAACTTTCACGCCCAAGATAAAGCAGATTTACAAGTCTTGCGAATGGTAAGGATGTCAGAGACATATCGGGGCAGAATGTTGCCAGGTACTTTACTTTAAAAGCTCGTCCTACCAAGGCTTTGGTGGAGTATCTAGGTCGAAAATCAATAAAGAGAATGTTAGCTGAATGTAACTCTTTTTACTGCTTTGGCTACCAGAACAATGTAGCTTTTTTTGGTGCTACACTTGTTAGAAACGAAGAACACCAAAGATGAATTGTGATGGTTCTGCCTTTTTGCATGTTCTTTGACTTTGGTGTGAGTCTAGTGATCCAGTGGAATGAACTTGAAACAGCTGAGTGAAAGGTACAACAGTCTTGGTTAAGGCAAATGTGGAAATTCACAAGTGTCTTGAACATTTAAGATAACATTATCACCTGTTTGTGTTGAACTGCTTCCAGATTTGTTGCTTGGACGCATTATGCGACTGTTAAAAACACTAACTCCTTCAATAGACCATCTACATTTCTGGGTACTAGTAGTGGATGTTGCATTTTGTAAGGATCTCTGGGCTCTCTCTGGTGTCGTTTGGCCAGTATAGTTGCAATTTTGTCAAAATAAGGGTGTACACGCTGAACTGTACAGACATGCATGTTTTGGATTCTAGCTGTAGATATTTAAGGTTTTTCTTGTGTACTGGGTTTATTACCTTGAAAAAATTGCTATTGGGACATACATTTCTGAAGTGTCTTGATTTGCACTGCCAGTCTAGTTCTTGCATCATGGTACTGCCACAGACCAGACTGTAATGCTGTAGCTTTATCTGTCATTGAATGAATTGAAATTTGGCTTTGATGTGAAATACTGACTTTCAGCATAAAATCTCAGTTTATATCCTGCTCACTCAAATACAGACTGTGTTGAAAACACAATTAATTACACAGATATCAACTGGCATTCCTCTTCTAGACATTTTAATATTCAACTGTATTCAAATTTCACTTCTCACTTGGTGGTAAAAGATCAGCATAAAGAAACCCAATAATAAACGATTTATCTTGTCTTTGATTTCTTCCTTTTTATTTTTCATCAAGTAAGGTTGCACAAGTCTGGAGTCATTGTTTTCGACATAAGTAAAAAATGTCTGTGTTTAAAAAGAATAACCAGGGTTGCACAAATACAAAAATACATTCATAAAAGAAGAACAAATACACAATATATTATTTTAAGGTGCAGTATTACTTATAATTGTTTAAATTAAATGGCATCCCCTGTTCAAATGATCTGAACTGTTGACTATTTGTGTAAAGTCAAAACACCCAGGAATCCAATGAAATAGGAATAGCTTAAATATGGGAGCTATTCACAGATAAAAAAAATATTTGCACTTGCTTAATCAATCATGAGTTGATATATACGTATGTATCAGATGGTCCCTATTTACCTTTTGTAAACATAAATTTCAGTAGTACATGAAAGTACAGCAGTAGTGCAGTAGTAGGGTGTGCACATTAAACCTAATTCCACTTTTATACTAACAAGTCATACAGAAAGAAACAAATACAGTGTGGTTTCAAAAGTTACAGCAATTCAAAACCCCAACCTAGAAAAATCTAATAAAGTCATTTTAGAACTTAAAACTTGAACACAAGCTGATGGTAGAGTAAGCTTTTTTGAGGGAAAATTTAAAGGTTGGCACAAAAGCAGACAATGGTGAGAAAAAGAAAAACTACAGAAAAAGCACAGAAATTGTGTGGAATAGAAAAAAAGATGCTCACATTACTTTGTCTACATACAAAAAAATTATAAAAACTTAATAGTCAATAATTACAAGTCAAGTGAAAATACTGGCCTACTTTTCAACTCAATTACACTAAAAAGCTTTCCTGGTTATCAGTCTATAAGAGCAGTTTCACACTACTGAAATGAACCTGAATTGTGTGGGAGACCGTCCTCTTTTTGGGTGTTCATGCAAGTTTTCACATGTGCTGGGCCTCTATACATCCTTCCCCCAAAGCATTATCCAGTGGGAAACGACCAATAGATTTAGACTTTACTATGTTTACCGTAACCTATAGATTGCTTCCACACGTTCTGTTAATGAGGAATTCTCTACTGTGAGTGTCGCATGTACTTTAGACAGAGGTGTGTAGAGGTGTACCACCATTTGAAGGAGAATACATATGCTCTGATGAAGAGGAGATAGAGTGTGATGAAGATACTTCTTTCTGAAACTCCTCCACCTTCCTCTGTAGCTCTGCTCGAAGATACAGCAGCTCCTTCAGGTTCTGGTGCACAGGCATCTGATTAAAAGAGCTGGTGTCAGTTATAAAAGCTAGTGCATTACTGAAGCTAATGAATTACGAACATTTTGCACCTGCGGTCTCATACGGGGGTTCCAGCGTACATAATATCCAACCCAGAGCTCCAAATGTCTCAGACTGGCCAGAGGGTACAGAACATGGTTTTCATAGTCTACATAGAAGGGGTTGGTGAAGTCCTCTGGCTGGCTATTGATGTAAGACCACAAAGACACTGTTTTACTATTCACTTCCTGAAAACAGAAGAAAAGATTTGAAAACGTCAGCATTGGGACATCTCTAGTCCATCAAAACTACTGCTATTCCCCTCCCGGTGTTGGTACATGCCTTTTCCACTCGCTCCTTTTCGCTGTTGTAAAGGAATGTACCAAACAGACAGCTGTAGAGGTAATCCAGGATAGCGATGAGGAAGAGCTCATTAAACTCAAAGGCAGTGGGAAACTGAAAACGCATTATAAAGACATTCACAGTGAGTTCCAAAACACCAGCATCTATTTCATACGGCTCAAACATTAACATATAGATTTTACTACAAATGAAAAAGCTCAAAAAAGGTGCAGCCGACCTGTCTCATCATTTGCCAAACACAGTCTATGAACTGCACAAATAGAGGCGAGCGTTCAGAGTTTGCATGATTTTCATCTCCGTGACCAACACGCTACGAAAGAAAGAGATATTTAAAAGAAATTAAAACCTCCATTCAGCAAGGACATTTAAATTTATAATTTTACAAATATTTCTTTTTCAAAACAGTTTTGCAGAGTAGCAAATAGTGCTGTCAAATGATTAATCACAACTAATCACGTCCAAAATAAGGTTTGTTTGCATAATATATTAATGTGTGCTGTGTATATTTATTATGTTTATATATAAATAATACACACACGCGTGTATATTTCAGAAAAATCTGCTTATGTTTATATATTAAATATATTTTGTAATATTAGAAATTAGACTAATAAATAAATATTTGAATATTTTTTATATATATATATATATATATATATATATTGTTTATGTATGTATTTATGCATACATAATAAATATACGTAGAACACACGCATACATTATGCAAAAGAAAAAAAACTTATTTTGTATGTGATTAACATTTGTTTGACAGCAGCAGTAACATTTCCAATACTGCTAACATGCCCCAAATATACAGGTTCTCTTCCACACTCAGTGTTCCTCACCGCAGCGAACTTGTGTCCAAAGCTGATCCATTCCTTCTCCAGCAGCACCTGGAAGCCCCTGAGAGTCCTGTAGTATGAATCCAGCATTAGCATAGCCAGAGAGGTGAGCTGAGCTGTGCGGTCCCAGCCGTCACTGCAGTGCACCACCACAGAGCTCTTACTCGACTCAACCTTATCTGCAATCCGCACCGCACCCGCAAGCAAAAGCTAGAAAGAGAGAGAGTCCACTTCTTTAAAAGCATCTAATCAATCTCACACATTCTAGACATTTCTCTGATTTTAGGCCAAAATCTGTAGTTTTCAATCACGTCCACTGACAGCCGACAAATGACCATTAAAAATATTGAATAGAATCTGACGACCTTATTAATGCAAAAACACACATCATCTTAATTTTTCTATTCATGACCAAAATTAATCTAGCGACTGCTTTTGTTTGTCCAACAGTCCGGCATTAATGACAGCTGAGATCTCTCAATGTGACATGTCTTATCGTAAAAGTGTGCACCTGGCTTTACTTTCTGGTTCAAATTTATGACCTCATACATCCACTAAATCCTGTTTCTTTGGATAAGTTGGTAAAAAGGCTCATAAAAGTTCTTGGAAAAAGCTTTGCTTCATTTCTTTGCTAATGCAACTTGGTTTGATGTTTACTGAGCCACTCTGCATATGGCTAAATTATATTCTCATGTAGAGCTTTCAAACATACACTTATAAAGGTGAGTAGGAGAAAAAAAAAATCTATTATTAATTCATACTTTAGAAATAAAGACCAAGTTGGCGTTTACCCGTATGTACTGCAGCCAGTGTGTGGCATCTATAGCCGAATGCCAGTGTGGATCATCAATGGTAGGGTAGACCACCTCCTTCAGCTTACGCAGAGACTCTCTCATAACATGAATGTTAGGAATCTCCAGGAAATTCAGGTCCATGTTAGGATAGAAATTATCATTCTCATAACCTCCATCCTTAGCCTGAGGCGTGAAACAGCAGAACACAGTTAGAGAAGATTCTATGCTTCTATCTCCTGACAGGATCTTCAGATGTACATTAGCACAGATGGCTACTCAATAATTCAAAACTACATGCGGAAAAAATAATGTGGGTGTGTGCGTTTAAAGTGGCATGCAAGAAAGTTTCCTACATCTCCCCCAAAGATACTAAGCCGCATGTTATTTGCATGTACAGCGATGAACTAAACTGAAAAACAATTCAGCAAGGAAACCGCTATTACCTTGTGATTCTCAGCTACAATGTTCTGTCGGGCATCAAATATGGTAAGTTTATGGGACTGTGCATTGGCATCCATGATGGTCTGAAGGTAATGCTCATCCTCCTTACACCGGCGGTCTGTCGGGCCCACCATGGGCTGACTACAGCGGACTATAGTGGCCTGGGTTTCTGGGTGAATCCATGAGAGGACCTGAAGGAGAAAATAAGGCACAGATTGTTTTTGAACGCTCAAATCATTTATTTCAGCAGTTGTTGATGTTTTTTCATCAATTTTAATATATGTGAATAACATCCAGTATTGTTTACTTAATTTATATTTTCATTCTATTTTTTTTTCTTTTTCTGAAGAGGGCTGTGTTTCCAAAAAGCATCAAAACCAATGGACCTATGATTAACTTAAGCTCACCATGCTTTTGGGAAACGCAGCCCACTTCAATAATTAATTACTGATAAAATTTCAATGCTATTTAGTATCAAACAGCATTTGAAATAATTAGTGCCTGGGCAAAAATGCCACAAAAGTGAAGAAAAATACCCTAAATGTGATTATAGAGCCTTCAGCAACAACTGACGTACACTACCATCCAAAGGTTGGATGTTTGTAGGTTTTTTCAAATATTTTTAAAAGAACAGTTATGTGCACTAAAGCTGCATTTACATAATCTAAAGTAAAACAATATTTGAAATATTACTACTTTATATTGAATTTTTTTTTTAGGAACTTTAAAACATAATTTGTTCCTGTGATATAAGCAGAATTCTGAGCAGCCATTACTCTAGTCACATCATCCTTCAAAAAATTTAAATGCTGATTTATTGCGCAAGAATTGTTTTTTTTATTACTATCAGTGTTGCAATATTAATATTTTTTTTTAGAATTCTTCAATGAATACAAAGTTAAAAAGAACAGCACATATCGTTTTGATTTTAAGGCAATTTCTTTAAGCACCGATTTCTTCAAAACACCTTTTGAATGGTAGTGTTTGCATTTACTTTCTCTAAGGAGTATGCAGTTGAATGTATAACTAATGTGACAACCCTAGATTGCAGTGTGTAAAATGAAAAAAAAGTGAAAAAAAGGTGATTTGTAAAAGTAAGGTTGCATAGACACACGCTCACTTACTGGTATACGATGTTTTACTCTGAAAGAGGCAACTCGTTTGATCTCATCCTCCTTGATACTGGTTGGGGTGACGAGCAGAGCAGGGTAAGTGTCACACACTTCGTAATTACTGTTGATCTTACTGATGGTCCAGCTCTCGTTCGGCAAACCCTGCAGACAGTGTGGAAACATAAAAAAAGAGAAGTAGAGGCTGAATGAAGCCGTGTTATTCTCAATTAACGTACTCTCAGTCAGACTTTTCTTTTTCAGTGAAGTGCACGTCTTACCATTCTTTTATATTCTGCCACCGGATCATAAACCTTCCATCCATCCTCTGGATACTTCTCTTTGTATTGGAAGGCAAACAGGGACTGGAAAAGAAAAGGAACAAATGGATTGTGGAGACGTGAACCAGCTGCAATCCGATTCATTGGCCAATCACTGCTCTGACATACCAGCTCATTGGACAGGGGGAAGGCATACTTGGTCAACACCTCCAAAATCTCCAGGTTACTCTGTTCTTCCTTTTTATAAGCAAACCTTGGACTCCTCATATCCTATTGAGACAAACAACAAATCATTGGTATGGACGAATTGCAGTTTTTGAGGCAGAAATCAAACCAAATAGGATCAGATCTATTTTCCTTTCGATAAGATTAAAATTTCATTATTCAGACACTAATATAAAACAAGCGTTTTAAATGTATAATGTTCTTTAGGTAACACTTTAGTATAGGGACCAATTCTCACTATTAAATGAACAGCTCGCCCCAAAATAAAAATTCTGTCATTAATTACTCACCCTCATGTTTTTTTATCTTCCGAACACACATTAAAATATTTTTAATTAAATGTGAGCGTACTCTGATCTTCCATAAAAAGCAACGGACTGTAAACATCGGTAAAACAGTCCATGTGACATCAGTGGCTCAATGTCAGTTTTGCAAAGCTTTTGCAAACCCCTGATGTCACTTTGGACTATTTTACCGATGTCCCTGCTACATTTCTGAACCTGGGAACATTGCAGTTGTGTTCCTGTCTATGGAGGATCTAACAGCTCTCAGACTTATTAAAGTGCCCCTATTATGCTTTTTCAAAAATTATTGTTCATGCAGTGTGTCATGTAGCTGTATGTGAACATAAA
>JAUCNO010001819.1:6564979-6603077 GCA_032353835.1 Enteromius viviparus
CAAGGTCTTTAGGATCACTAGAAACCTGCAAGCAGGTGTGATTTGGAGCTAAACTGTGCATAGCTGTGGCCCTCCAGGAATTGAGTTTGAGACCACTGATCTAGCGCTTCATGACAGAACTTTGGACTCATGATATAACAAAATATCTCTATTCAAATAAATGTTGATTCTTATAACACTGATAACAATAATAAATGTTTTTAAGCACTAAAAAAGCATATCAGAATGATTTCCGTTACCCCAAACATTTGAACAGCAGTGTATATTCATTTAAGTGAGAATTGTATTAATTTATTGTACCAATACATTTGTAGCCATACAGGCCTAATACTGAATACCGGAAGAAATTGATCTGATTATGATTATTTCCAGACAGAGACAAGTATGTGGGTGGATGTTGGTGAATCTAACCTTACAGACGATCTCCATGCCACTAGTATTCTCCCCAAGACTCTGTACACTGATAGTCTCCAACCTGCTGATGGCACCCAGGTTCACATCCAATATGAAAAGAACATCCTGCAGAGATAGATGGAACAAGATATTATTTGGGCATATAACACATTATCGAGGCACTTTACTGATTTTGACAGAGAAAGAGAATCAAAAATGAATTTTTTCTCCATACCCGTTCTAGACTGACAAAGTAGAGTTTGTAGTCTGTGATTGTGAGTGTGCCGGTCACAGCTCCAGTGAAAGGACAGATATACATCACATCTTTAACTGCAGAGACAGAAAATAACATCTTAACAGACACCAAACAAGCAGAAACGGGAAACGAGTCCCCATGAATGATCCAAAACAAACCAGTGGTTTTGATCGTCTCTCCAGCGAACAATGGGACTTCATCCACGCGGGGAGCCTGCCTTCGTGCATCCTTGAAAACCTGCTACAAGGTAAAGTGACAAATCCTCTCAAAATTCACACAGCAGTTATTTTATTCTGCTAGTATCTTCATACACTAATGTACAGTATTAGTAAACAGTATTTTCACTGCATTGTTACAAAAATGTAATGCATCCTTAACGATTAAATGTATTGTTATACAAAAGAAGACATTTTTACTGACCTCAAACTTAAAAAAAAAAAAAAGGAGTGTGTTTTCTCATAATAATATAGCTGCTATCATAAAGTCTGGGCTGACTTAAAGGCTTAAAGATCTTGACAGCACTAAAATAACTGAGTGAGTGGAAGAAGAAGATAGACATAAGAAGGTTAGAGCAAGCAGGTAGTGTTGAAGCGAGAGAAACTTGCCGTAGCGTGAGATGGCAGTTCATAGTCACTGTCAAACTGACAGCCATCTTCACCAGAGTCCTGAGACTGAGCACCAGACGCAGAAGAAACACAGATCATGTGACGGAAAGTAAGAAAGAAAGAAAGAAAGAATGAAAGAAGGAAAGAAAAGAGTTTGTTAAAAAGTTCTGTGATTTCAGTGTCTGTTTTGGAAAGAGAACAAGGAGGACAATGCAGCAAAGATATTAGCTGCTCTTTAGGGGTTGAAAGGTCATATCCTCACACAGAGAAAAAACACACAAAACATACAGCTGTTCAGCCATCACTACTTCACTAGAAGATCTAGGTTAATGGCATCTAAATAATTTTTTGATGCTTCTAATGTGTTTTAATACAGATCTCAGATTCTGGATCTTCAATCTTACCCTCAAGTTTGGCCTCCTGGATACCTGGAGATCACACATAGACATCAGACAAAAAAAAGTTACAACACACCTTCATGAACATGTAGGCACGCAGACTTAACACACATTAGACTGAATCTTAGCTGAAATGTCAAGACATTTTCCAAGTCATATTTTATCCCAAATCAGAGAGAACAAAATGAAGCCTTTTTTAAGGACCATTAATAATTTTTACTACCCAATATAAATTTTAAAAATCCAATTCTCATTGCATTATTTAATATTATTACTTTATGTTATCCTTTCTATTGTATTATTTAAATGGTAAAGAACAAAGTTAAGTATACACACACCATTTTTTTTTATTTTTTTTTATTTTGGGTAATTTGTTCAAAATAAAAAAAAAAAAAAATAAATAAAAAAAAACTACTTTTATTCACCAACAAAACATTAAACAAATTGACTAAAAGTGACAATAAGATGAAAAAAAAAAGCTAATTCATTTTCTTCACTGTATTTTATGACCCTACGATGAGCTTTGGCTCCTGGGTTACATCTGGGTTGTATCCCAGACCAATGAACTGCAGATTTCTATGAGCAGCACAATTCACTAAAATATGCATTTAATATGGTTAAAAATGTAAATCATTTTCTATTTAATTTCTCTAAAAACAGATCAAGAACTTGTATCTTAAAAACAGGCTTCGTTTTTATGCAGAATAGAGCTTTTTTCTTTTTGTTTGGAATTTGTGATCAAATTTGAAAATAAGACATTTCTTCAGAGAGACATTTCTTCAAGACCTTTATAAAGCATAAAGAAGGGCTTATGAAGACAAACACATAACAAAAAGACAGTGTTCAAAATCCCATACTGAACACACAAAAAGGTAAAGCGGACTATGTGTGCACAAACAGTGGTTATATATGTGTAGCATTATGTACTATTTCTAATTTACAGCTCAAAGCATTGCCCCTTTTAAAGCAAACGAACAAACACCGTACTTCCATCACCCTTACCCTTAAATCTATCTTCTTCCCAACCTGTTGATTAAAACACAATATCATAATGGTTCACTCTGAGGTAAAAAAATAAAAATAAAAAAAACAACAATTGGCTACATTCATATAGAATACCATGTATCTAAGCCTAAATATAACATCATAATTGATATAAATATAGCATGTCCTATTTCAACTCAAATCAAACTTTAGTTTGTTTATTAATTTGGTAAACATAATAGCATTAATTTGGAATCATGTACAGTCAGGACCCATTCTTGGGTCCTTATCACTCCACATGGGTTTATTTTGTGGTAAGACCAGCAGGCTATAGATCATCACATATTTATTTTATATAATTAAGGTCTGATTAAGAGAGAAAAACACTCTCTAACCTTGCATTCATGGGTAATAGCTTCTGGAGGGACACCACTAGAGATCTGGCTGGAGATAGTGGCCGCTATCAGCTGTTTACACCACTCCACATGAGATCCAGTAGGACTGTGTGAGAAAAAAAACAACACACTCAAGCAAGTGCTTCAGTCAATGCATCTGCCATGAGCTGATATAATGTGAAACTACAAGCGCCATACTGGCATAGACAGACGCCTTTATTAATGTGTAGTGCTGACATCCTGTGGTCTGTAAAGATGACAGATGGCAATATGAGGTCAGATAAATGTGTCACACAGCCTGATCTTTCAATGGTGAAAAATGCAACAACATAGCATCCTGGCTTTAAAAAAAAGGCTTGTTTTATATCGTTTTATTTAATGTATCACATTCTTGGTAATAGGCTAAAGTTACTACCTTTAAATGATGGAAGGATGCGTGCTAATAGTTTAGAATGGACATGCATTATTAATTGTAAGAAATAGTTTTGATATTAGGGTTTTCTGAGCACAAAGACATTATAATATACCGTGTATATATATATGGGTAACGTTAAAATGTCTTAATATTCATATAGGACGCGTCTTATCTCTCCATCACAACAGGCACGCCAATATCGCGCGTTTTCACACCATAGTTCGCTTTATGTATGAAAAATATAGTACATTTGAGCATAAACCCAAGTCTTGTACCTGTCTAATGAATCCACGCTGTCTTGTCGAGGTGCAGGGATGCCTCCTCCGAGGTTCCTCGGTTTACGCGGGACAGGAGGCAGCACCGGACTCTCTGAACCCGACGAATGCTGCTGTTTCTCCATTTCTCGCCTTCCCGAGGTCCTTCTTGTCAGATGTGAACGTCTTTTAGGTGGCTCTAGTCTGCTAGCGGAATCTGTGTGTTTAGGAAGTCATCTCTCTTTGGCTGTTCGTGCGCATCAGTCTGCTTTGCGGTCGCCTCTCTGCTTCCTGTTGTGCTGCCGCCGCTGACAAATAGCGTTTCTCTTTATTTCTGAAGAGGAGGCAGCCATGACGAAATCTTCCCCCTGCTGTCAAACCCATATTTAGATCACTAACATATCCGCAGCCATATAACACGCGTATGCGTTTAAAAAGCACGAGAAATTATGTTTAAGCAAGCATTTGGAAAGCATGTTTATATTTAAACATCTGGAATATTTACATATTTAAAGATTTGTAATATTTAATAACTGATTTATTATAACAATAACAAAAAAAATCGTTTAGTCCATATCAAACAAAGAATAAGGAAAACAACTGTATTACGGATGCGACAAAACCTGTTGGTAACACTTTAGAATAGGGAACGCATATTTACTATTAACTACGTCGTTTACCAAGATTAATTCCTAAATTGCAGTTTATTAAAAGTAAGGTAGTTGTTAAGTTTAGTTATTGGGTAGGATAAGGGAGGTACAATAAGACCTAAATATGAGCTTAATTGCCACTAATACATGTCTAATAGTCTAATAATATGCATGCTAAGCTAAGAGACCCTAAAATAAACAGCAAACAGTTTTCAACACTGATGTTTTAGGCATCAACATATTCTAAATCAGCATTTCTAAAGGATCATGTGACAGTGAGGACTGATGGCTGCTGGAAATTCATCTCCTACATCACATTTAAAGTAAATTACATGCACCAATAAAAAAAGTTATTTTATATTGTAATAATATTTCAGCTTTACTGCATGTTGTATTTATTGTACTTTTTCTCCCTTCTTATAATAAAATGTACATAAAATGTACATAATAGATCATTTGAGGCTTATACCATATTAAAATATCTAAAGGAAGCATCTGCTTGCTTTTACATCTTATTCAATTGTCTGGACGTCATCTATATAAGTATGCTGTTTTCATATCACTGTGGCAGTATACACATTTTAGTCTTTAGAGTATGCATTTTCATCACAATCATGCATGCTTAATAAAGGTCTTGAACAACTTCTTGATCGGTACTCTAAGGTTAATTGCATTGGGTGGTTTATATGCTATATAAGTATGCATATAACAGTAATGCAAGTAATATTTAAAGCAGTGTGTCACACAATCAGAATAACGAGCTCACAGTCTTTTCAATGTGAACTCTTTAAATTAATTTAATCAGCATTATGTACAGAACAATAGCTGGCCAACAAATAAAGGATACATGTGGGAATACAAAACACAAATAGATCCCTCTAAACTATCATGTCTAACTTAAGATAATGTCAGAAAAATATTCAGAGTGCAGCTTTCCTTCACTCAATCTCTAACCATGGGATTGAGAACAAAAGAATTCCCTACAGAATCAGATCATGTTACAAAGCAAAACGTAAATGCCCATTAAAAAAAAGAAATTATAAGAGGATGTCAAACAAATTACCTACAATTACCAAAACATTTTTTTTTTCTAATTACTTTCCTTTTTATAAAACTGTCAAATTTTACACTGAATAAAATAATTATATTTTACAACAATAGAACTTTCAACAGTAAAATAGGTTTTTGTTTGAGGTAATTACATAGTTCTGGTGCTTGTACAAAATAAAAAATAGATTTTTGTCTTATCTCCCCCCTAAAAACAACCAACCGCAAATGGTTTGTTTGTTTATTGAACTTGTTTGTCTTCTTCACACTATGGTTTAAACTTCATATCCTCATTGAGGTCAAAGTCATTAGAAGTTCAGTTTTCTGAGGCAGCATGAGCAACGACTCAATGCAGCCCTCTTCTATAACCCCGTGTCAATCACCGCTGTCTTCCTCAAGAAAAGGCTGAATTTGGGACAGCTCAAACGCACAGCTTCATATCCCAGCCGCTCCGTCCTACCCAAAAGACTTTGCAGACTATACTACGTCTTGTTGGGAGCAATACTGTCAGCTCCATCAGAAACAAAATATATTCGCTTTCCGTGGCAACTGCACATCGTTTTATGGGGTAAAGCCACAAGCAAGTAGGGCTTCAAACTGTTCAACTCCAGAACTCAGCAGGAGCAGAAACCTGTTTGCTCAAACGCACAGTGAATGGAAATCACTACCACTGATGCTGCCATAAAGAAAAAACAAAACAAATCAACATCTCGCTATAAAATATACACCTGAAAACCTCAGATATGAGTAAAGGCACCGAAAAGGTATCCACGTCGCTCACTTAAAAAACCCTGGTTCTGTTCAACAAGCTAATATTAACCGCGTGTTTTTCTACCATATCATACACTCTCCTGAGCAGCGAATGACAACTACGGAGGAAAAAGTAAGACATTTAGACGACATATCTGCTTCCTTTACCCTTTGAGGTCAGCCATTTGAGTTTGTCAAGCCGTTAAACCAAGTGTACTAATGAAACGATTGCTCTACCAAAGGTTGAGGACCCTGTTTGATACTGGACTGACTGGACTCCACACAGGCTACAGTTTACTCTCTCTGAACACCATTTAGATGCCATCTTACCAGTGCTCAACATTCAAAAATGTTCTGCACACCGATCTAAACACTTTAGAACCCTAATAACACACGTAACGCAACACACAACCACATACGTCCGTCCTATTCCATCACTTTCAATCGTCACATGACCGTTCCAAACAGTATCCAAGCGGTGTCTGGGATACCCACACATACTCCGACTCCCTTTCATCCATGATTTGTGGCGTGAAACAAAACAAAAAAACAGCGCTGTCACTTTAAGGCTTCTCTTTTCTTTTCATTCGTTTTTTTTTGCGTGATGAAGGCCGTACTGTGGTTTACTGCATAATTTTGTTACTCGTCGATATCACTTCTAATTGTGTTACCATAATTATCAGTATTGCTATGTACAAATGTCCAATGTCTGTAACAGTTTGTGAGTGGGATCAAAACGGTGTCTGTAAGTGTGTGATGTGCTGATTGGGTGAGGCAGCGTTGGGGGTGGAGCTGTTTGTCAAGTGGGTGGAGGAGGGGGCGGAGTCTGAGAGCTGCAGTTCCTCCAGTTTCTTCAGGTACTGATCCCTCAACGCCAGGAGCTCCTTATAGCGCTGCTCCACTGGACTCTGTTGCTGATATGCACAAATATACACAAACATGCACACATGAGAAGTCACAAATGTGTCTAATAGCCACCAGAGGGCAGCAAAAACACTCTTTGACTTCAAATAAAGGAAACTGATCACATCGGCATTTTTTTGATACAAACAAGATGCTGGAATACTAGGATAAGCATTTTGTATTAAGCTGTAATCAGCTGGATGATTATTATAAGAATGTTTAATACTCAAAAATGGCATTATGGTCTGCACACATTACATTTCTAGTCCATTGTTTTGGTGGCATTTAATATGTAAATGGTAAACAGCATTAATCTTTGTCATGACTAATATGGTAAAATGCTTATTTATGCCAATGCTGGAGCAGCTTCTGCAAAACCTCTGTAACTGAATGCGCACGTGTGTGTGTGTGTGTGGTGATAAGGATGTTCTGAGTGACAGTTCACTGCAGTGCCAGTCAGGACGTAATTAAACTGGAGAGAGAGGATTTTCTGCACCGCTGAATCTGGTGTGCAGACACACGCACACACATAAACACCAAATCCCACCCAGAGGCAAAAACACCCACTATAAAAAAAGATGCACATGCTTTCCCCCCCCCCCTTCAGAAATCAGTTTGTATATACCCTAAAAAGTTACCATACACACTACACAAAATGCTATAGAAATTACAACTTGATTATGAATGTATGTTAATACCTGGTGTTGTATGCGAGGGTTCCACCTGATGTAATAAGTCACCCAAAGCTCTAGATGGCGCATGCTGGCTACAGGGTAAAGCACGCGACTGGACTCTGGTGTGTAGAAGGGGTTTATATACAAGGATGTGTCACTATTGATAAAAGACCACAGAGACACCGTCTTCACCCGAAGGTTCTATTGAATAAAACGACATGGAAAGAAAAGAAGAATCAGAATAAACATTGCTCCATTATTTAAAGTGAATCTTAAAGGTTACTCCATCCCAAAACGAAAATCGTCTCATTAATCACTTGCCCACATGTCGTTCCAAACCCATAAATTTTTTGTTCATCTGTTTTTCTAAGTTTTTCTTACTTTTCTGGACCTTGACAGTGTTTATTACTTGGCAGTCCATGAGCCAGTCCAAAGCCTCCTGGTTTTCATCTAAAATATCTTACATTTTGTTTCTGGAAACGAACGTTTTTACGTACTTGGAATGACATGGAGGAAATTAATTAATGACAAAATTTTCATTTTGGGTTGGGTCAATATGTGTTCTGTTGTGAAATACAATTACATTTAAAAATAACTGTTTTCTATGATTATACATTTTAAAATGCTATTTATTCCCGTGATAGGAAAGCTGAATTTTCAGCAGCCAGTAATTCAGTCTTCATTTTCACATGATAGTTAGAAATCATTCTAATATGAGCCAAAGTACAGGTGATTTAAGTGGTAATACAGAATCAGCTGTTGAATATATTGGTAATACAGCAGGTAAGGTGTTGAATTCTGTGAAAAGCAGATGATGTAAAGTGGGACTTTGTTCCTTAACATTGTTGCGGTGGACGGCTCTAGAGGGCCACCAGAATGAATGTTTCATCTCCCCAAAGTGCATTCTACTCTGACTGAGAGTCACTGAAGCATCCCTTTTACTCATGCTCTACTTCACACAATAAGCGCAGAGAGAAATAAAAAGCAATGTGTGCATGTGAGAGAAAGCAAGCAAAGGCCAATATATCTCACTGATGAGAAGTGGCCTCCAATAAGCAGTGAAGAAGATTGGATTTCAGAGATTTAGAGATAGAGATAAAGGTGTGATAAAGTTAGAGAATGGTATAGTAGAGAACATTTTAATAGATCTAACTTGTTTCCACAATGCATTTAATAATTATAAAATAATATTCAGTGAGGTCAGTAAGCGAACACTTATAATCTGAGATTCAACATTTTGTTAAACCAGGAATTAAACATTTAAAGACATATTAAATTCATATTAATGCACTTTAATATCACTGTCACTCCAATTGTTTGTAATGTGTGTGTGTTCATTCTTACATTGCTTTCACGGACACTCTCACAGTTGTAGAGGAAAGTGCCAAAGCGGCAGCTATACAGGTGATCCAAGATTATGACCAAGAGACGTTCATTAAATTCAAACGCTGTTGGGAACTGCAGACGTGGGAGAGAGATTAAAGTTAAAGAGATTTACTTGCATTAACGCATTAAACTCTAATTAGATGGATAAAATCCTTTTACATTATGAAAATGCATTCCGAATCTGTGTGATTTGGTTTCTTTTGCTGTACTCTGTACAAAAGATGCTGTTTTAAAAGTAGACAATAATGTTCAAGTTCCAGTGAATTAGCTCATACTACTGCATACTTTTAAAAATAAAGGGAAGAACACCGAAGAACCATTTTTTGGTTCCACAAAGAACCACTCAGTCAAAGGTTCTTTAAAGAACCATCTCTTTCTTACTTTTGTAATCTAAAGAATCTTCTTTCACCACAAAGAACCTTTTGTAAAACGGAAAGGTTCTTCAGACGATAAAGGTTCTTTATGGAGCTATTTACACAAAAACCGTTCTTCTATGGCATTGTGAAGCATCTTTAGTTCTAAGAGTGTAGACAACAAAGGTTGTTTCTCACTCAAATCTTTCTCAAGGCTACATATATTTAAATGATTGAACAGCAGCAAAAACAAGAACGCCATGCAGGTTCGGAGTAGTGTAAAAATAATTAGATCCATACCTGTTTAGTCATTTGCCACACACAGTCAATAAACTGCACAAAGATAGGTGACCTGTCCTGGTCTGCATGGTTTTTGTCTCCATGGCCGATTCTCTACACACACACACACACACACACACACACACAGAGTGTAAAGTTAATACCAAGAGATAATGATGAACTATTTTGCTTACACAAAAGCAATTCCACTCAGATGTAGTTTACACTTATTTATGCTTTACTCATCTAATAACACAGCTGACAGACCTCAAAGTTCAATCACAACATGTGTGGTTTTACTGATGCTAGACTATATAAACTAAGTCGGAACTCACTGAAGCGAACTTGTGCCCAAAGCCGATCCATTCCTTCTCCAGCAGCACCTGGAAGCCCCTGAGAGTCCTGTAGTATGAATCCAGCATTAGCATAGCCAGAGAGGTAAGCTGTGCTGTGCGGTCCCAGCCGTCACTGCAGTGCACCACCACAGAGCTCCCAGAAGACACTTTATCAGCCACCTGGATGGCCCCTGATAGCACCAGCTAGAGCAAAAAGGAAGGTAGTTACAGCATGTTGAGTTTAATAATACATGTATATATATATTGGTATGTATAAAAAACCCAAACCTTAATATGCTCTAGCCAGTGGGTGGACTCCAGGCTAGAGAGCCAGTGAGACTCCTCCACATTGGGGTAGACAATGTCCTTTAACTTCTTCAGCGACTCCCTCATGACATGGATATTATGGATGTCCAGAAAGACCAGCTCAGCGTTCTGATATGCATCGTCACCCTCATAACCTCCTCCTGTGGCCTGGAGGGTAAGAGGTAAGAAGTGCAAAGGTTAAGATACGGTATCATTTAGAGAAATTCTGCACACTTGCTTTTACACTTCATGTACCAAAACACATTGTGCAAGAAAAAATATTGGATCAATAACGCCATTTCAAAATGCTCTGTCAGCGGTGTTCAGTGTGGCGTAGCTTTCAAGCACCACTGTGTTCCACTTCTGAGTCCACATTGTGGTTGGTTTTGCTTTTAATTAGTTTTGCAACACACCAAAACTGAAAACATACTCATGCAAAAACAAGCAGTTTTGTTTGTCTAATACAAACCAAGAGTCCAAGACTGACTGGAAAACAGAAAGCAGCCCATACCTTCAGTGGATAAGGCCATAAGTTAGATATGAGGTAAACAAAGAGGTTTTTCATATTCAAGAACTTTGAATCTCTCAGACCTGCCAATAATCTCCATTTATTAGTAACCCTCTCATATCTTACCTTGTTTGCCACAGCATTGACATTAGGCCTGGCGTCATAGATGGTGAGTTTGGTAGTACCATTGGCCTCGCGGATTATGTCCAAATAACGTTCATCATCTTTGTTACGTTTGCCGCTCATTCCTACCAAAGGCTGGCTACACCGCATGATCACAGCATGGTTCTCTTTATGGAACCATGACAACACCTGAGAGGGGAAGGAAACACATCATCATTAAAGATGGTAAAGTTATCAACAAACAACAAAAAAAAACACCTTGTTGAATTAAAGATGAGGAAAAGAAAACAAATTTAGGGATCCACCATTTGTATCAATATCATATTGGTTATCTGCCAGTATTAGGCATTAATATTATTTGTAAACTATACAAAATTGGATATATGTATTGTCCACAACGGTGCATGCTTATTTCCTTACTTCTAAATTAAGATGATATTTTCCGGTATTCAATGCTTTTTTAATCTTTAAAAACAGTATTAATTTTAAGCATTTATCAGTTGCAAAAACCCTTCAATGTTCATACTCTGCAATATAATATTGTAATGTATAAATGATTTATTTTTTAGAATTTTATATTTTCATTCATTTAGAAAATGACAATAGAATTTTTATTGGTTGCCAGTCAATAACACAAAAAATAATTATTAGCTTACTGCATTGGAGTGCATCTCTGTCATTATTCTCATACAGAGATATAAAAATACCCAACCACATATCATAGTAAATATAAGCAAGTAAAAATACAATTAATAAATCTGAAAAGCACTGCTTTCTTGTTTATGTGCAAAAAGCAAAATTGACATTATCCAAATATTTCCACTAAACAGCCTGCGTTATGCACCAGAAGCTCAAATATGACTTTCCAGCAAAAAACACATTATGATTTAGGCTTTTCACATTTGTCATCCGTAAAAGAGCTCACCGGGATGCGGCAGCGAGAGCGGAAGGTAGCTACTCTTTTAAGATCTTCATCTGTGGCTTTGTATGGAACAACAAGAATTGTGGGATAGGTGTCACACAGTTCGTAGGTCTTATTGATGAAAGTGACCCTCCACTCACTATTGGGTACACCCTGACAACCAGAACAGAAAAACAACACAATCTTAAGTAAAAGTACTCTGTGCATGCCATGACATTAGAATTATTATATTTGCAAGTGAACGGTGAGATTAAGAAAGATGAACAAGGTCAGCATGACTGCTTCTACGCTATCACAAGACCTGGCATCTGGTCCTCACCTGCCTCCTGTACTCTTCCAAGGCCTCATAAACGTTCCAGCCATTCTCCTCATACTTCTCCTGACTCAGAAAGGCAAAGAGTTGCTGGGAAGGTCAAAGAAAGAAAAGGAGTAAGTTAAACCAGTATTTCATGCATTCTACGACTGATGAAAGCCAGTTGTGAAACGCTGAATTGTTGAAACAACACTTAATCGCACTGCATAAAGATCCATTTCATTCAAAATCATTTCTGAATGAGTCTAAAAATGTGCATTTGAGAGTAAAGTTAAACACCAAACACTAACCATTCCATGAGACAGTGGGAAAGCATATTTGAAAATAATTTCAAAGATGTCTCTTCGACTGTGGCCTTCTTGCTTCAGAGCAAATCGCAGGTTCCTCATGTCCTGACACACACACACACACACACACAAACACAAAACGGTTCGAGAATGTCAGACTTTCAAAAAGAGGATGCTAGTTTTGCTCTGACTTAACCTGCTCTAACCACATTTCCATACTAAAGCGGTTCACATTCATAGCAGAAACTTAAAGAAGTGCTCATGCAAACATTCATAGAAACTGTGTGATGCTACACATGCAGTATGTGAAGATCACATCTGGCTTGCAATACTTCAGGATCCTACTACCACTTTTTCCCTCATTTGCTGTCCCACACTTGAGCAGATATGGAAGATGAATTTCTAGGGCTTTTTGTGAACAATACCTTGCAGGTGATTTCAAGGCCGTAGGAGTTTTCTCCCCGACTGGAGGCTCCGCCCATCTTCTCTACACGGCTTATGACACCCAATGGCACATCCAGGGTAACAGGTGTCTCCTTTAAACATGAAGTAATAAAATTCTTAAACACACTCACATATATACATATGCACTATAAACACATCAGAGGTGACACTTTCAGCTCCTTGCAATTATAATAAATATGTGCTAAAGCATCTCACTTTAGTTTGTTTATATCGAACCGGTCCACTAACAACTAGACCTTTAATATAAAACATACGATTTCAAAACTGTTTACATTACTACGTCGATTAATATAATCAGGGTTTTCTTTCTGTCGCTTTGCCAGGCTGACAATTCATGGCAACGGACCCAGGCAACGATCAAAACAGGGCTGCAGGTGTCCGCTAACCATGTGCCAACCAAGGACAGAGCCAGCACCGAGATGAAAGCCTTTCTCTGATATGATGTGATACAAAATCCCTCCTCCTTCCTGTCCTCTCATATCCTTCTCTTTTCTCTTTAAATACAGACTAACAGATGTGCGCTATAACGAAAGGTGGACACTAAAAACTGATGCAAAATAAAGAATGCAGAAACATTCCTTCAAAGGAGAAATTGAGAGGAAAAGACTGAGAGGAAATAGATAAGCTGGTTTTAAGCTGGCACCTGACATGGCCTCAGAATGACTGTGCGTGAACACGTAGAGAAATACCGGTTTGCAGTTTTGGGAAATGAAATCGAAAGTTTCTCTTACTGAGTCAGTGTTCTTGAAGTAAAGTCTGTAGTTGGTGATGAGCACCTTTCCTTTGACTGCAGCATTAAAAGGGCAGATGTAGATGATTTCTTTATCTGAAACGTAAAAGAGAAGAAAATACAAATAAAGCTCAACATTTATTTAATCCTATTAAAATGTCTGTATAAAACAATTCAAGGTGCATTGAAGTTACTTTTGAAAAACATGTTGACAAACAAAGGCTAGTCATATCAGTGTTCACAACAAAACTATAACAAAAGAGCAGTCCTCCCTCATAGTGGCTGCCATTTTTTTTGAGATCACATGACCTGCCATATATTTATTTTGACAGCCCTCTTTTATCAATTAGTATCTATCCCTATAATCAATAAATTCAACTGTGTTGTGCTGCATCCTTGCCAGCCACCGTAAAAAAAGCAGATGTAAATTTCTGCCACCTAGTGGACTGGAGTGTGAAACATTGGATGGTGCATAAATAAATAATGGCGTCCCCAAAGATTTTAGGGTTCAAAAGTCTTTAAATACTGAGCCAGAGCAGTTATGCAATGATTAGCAACACTGACTTGACTCAATTAGGTGCGCTATTGAGCATTTTAGGTAATGTATACAGTGAACATTACAAATTTCATATTATTTTCATATGTACTGTATGCATGCATCCTGATTTTTTTAAACCTCACATAACCTTTATGCTCAACTTAACAATCTTGAATTATTTCACATCAATAACTTTAGGCAGAGAAATAGCGCAGACACTGGACAAGGATGAAACGAAACTAGAGCGTACTATACGTATTCCATTCTCCATGTTATTTTTTTTAAACACATTTGTTAAGTTGTATAGGTTTCCTGATTTTATTAACTAGACGTGATTTTTCATTACTAAAATTTTACTTGGGTCCAAAACTTAAGAATTCTTAAGTCCCTATTAGCCCCAAAATGTATCATGATCTTAAATCAACAGCTTTAGAACTAGCCTAGCATGTTATTTGAACATTACAAATTGTCAATATTAAAATGCATTTTAAAATATACAAGTATTCAGGAGATATCAGACTAATTCTTATTCAATAAAAGCCCAGAAGCACACACATGCTCTCACTCACCAGTCACTCTCTCTTCTCCCGGCAGCATGGCAACATCTGCCAGCGGCTCCATCTTCAGGCTCTCTCTGGACGCCTGTCAAAACATGCAGGAACATTGGGTTGACATCGGCACATCCCTCACACGCACACAAATGCTCTCAAATAAGGATGATCACAACAGTTTCTACACTACACACAACATTAATACACTACAGTTGAAGATCAAACATAACTACTCAGTGGCATCTGATCAGAGGAAAAGAAAACCGCTGGGGAAAAACCCCTGAAAGTGACAGGAATGGAAGAGGAAGTAGTGAAGAGAGGAAAATAAAGAGTAAGAGGAGACTGTCCTCTTTCACCCTCTGTCTGTGAGGACCAGTCTGATGCTCTCTGTTTGTGTGTGTGTGATCAGGGATCCAGATTGTCTTTCCCTGGGCTATTTTCCTGCTGCCAGTTGAAGGTTAGTGAACTGGAATGCGAGCTAAGAGTGCCATTCGCTGCGTGTAGTCATTTATTCTGTCTGCCTTTTGCTGCTGTTCAGTGTTTTGCACGTCGCAGCCCTGTGGGCAGAGTGAGGCAAGGGCTTCTGGGTAATGGTCTAACCCGTGTTCCAGAGATGACAAATGGAGCAGCCAAACACAGACCCAGTGATCCTACTGTAGCTTGGAAATGAACCTGGTTCACACAAATAAGAGGTAGCTGGGTAAACAGTAGAGGACAGATCAGGAAGGGGGAGAATGAAAAACAGCCAACTAGTAAGAGGATTAAATGAGACAACGTTAAAGACATCTTAAAGGTACAGTGTGTGTTTTCTGCAACATTCGTTAGCCATTGTTCACAGCCATCTGGGAAATCAAGCCCAAATAGCTTGGTAATAGTCGTTTCGGCATATTAAGCTGAGATAGGAAAAAAGAAAGAGAAAGAAAGGAGGCTGAGATAAAAGAGACAAACAGAGGCAATCACAGAGACAGATGGACGGCTCTCTGTACAAAATCTCTCTAGCTGTCCTCGGGGACCCTGGAAAAAAAGGAGACTCGGGTTCTGCTGCCTATCACCTGCCAGGTGTTACAGCTCCACTAACATATGTATGGAACAGCAGTCTCCTGGCTCAAGCGCTAGCGATGTGCCAACTCCCTGTCTGCCTGGAATCCCCTCTGCCCAGAGAGGTTACATGTGCCAAGCCAGACACTGCATATGCATGCGTTTATGTAGGGAGGGGTCCTGTGCTTTTAATGAAAACAATCTACTTCGACTTAACCACTAAGACAAGTTCCCATTTAAATTACTCAATTTTCACACATTTAGCAACACGCTAACACACATTAGTATTACTAATCACTCTATATATGTACTAAACAGCTAAGCTGGACACATTTTGGTCTTAAAATAGGTCAGCCAGATAAATGATAAATAACATGGACATCAACTTTTTTTTTTAACATCATGGCCCTTTGTATAAAAAATATTATATTTTATTTAGTGCTGTCAAATGATTAATCGCGATTAATCGCATCCAAAATAAAAGTTTTTCTTTACCTAATATATGTGTTTATGCTAAGTTTATTTCTTATGTTTATATTAAAACACACACGAACAGTATATATTTTGATCGTATTACGTATAAATGCATTTATACATATATCTTAGATATTATATCTAAATATATTTCATATATAAACATAACATGTTTTCATTAAATACATACATGCATGTGTTTGTATTTATATATACTTAATAAATATACACAGTACATAGAAATATATTATGTAAAGAAATCGGGATTAATCATTTGACAGCACTTATTTTATTATAATGCATATATAGTTGTATCAACCCTATTCTTAATTAAACGAAATCATATATATTTTCACCTTTTGCAGCAACTCAAATTGTGCAGTACATTATTTTTAAAAGTGCCAATACTGCATGTGATCTTGGAAATGCAGTTTGAAATAAGGCAAGCCTATGCCTCTTCTATATGGCTGCTTAATACTATAGGAAAGCAGAGCAAAGGGCAGCTCTATTGATACCAGTGAAGTGCATTAATAATTCATGAAGAAAACGAAAGTCTAACCCAACAGCATTGCACACTTACAGGATATTGTAGTTTGTAAAGCTAAAGGGGGAGAAATGAGAAACAATCTGTTACAGTCAAAGGACAGAAGGACAGCACAGTTACAGCATGTCTGCACACAGGCTTCACTCACGTTTGGGCTGGAGCTGTTCCCCAGAGGACTGGAGTTGTAAGGTGCTATAGGAGCCGAGGCCATCGCTGGGTTTGCTTCTTCAACCTCCACAAAAGACAAGTCATTTTTCTTTCAGCTCAACAATAAAGTTTTTTTTTTCCCCTGCTGGCTAGTAGTATATTTGTAGGCTGTCCTGTCTACATTTTTAGTTGACTCACCATAAAACTATATTTCTGACATCTACATTTTTTAAAATGGGACAGCTACAAATGTAGAAAAAATAAATAAATCTTTTGCTGGGAAAAAATGGCATAAATTCAAATTATTGAACTGAATATCATTCAAAGGTTTGGGGTCGGTAAGATTTTTTTGTCTCTTATAGTCACCAAGATTCTTTGGTGAATATGAAAGTTAATAAGAACGGAACAGCATTTAATTAAAACCAAAATTTACAAATATTGTAACTGTTATTACTTCTCAATTAATTTACTGCATTCTTGCTGAGCAAAGAATTGACTTAACAAAATAATAAATAAAAATCACACTGACCCAAAACTTTTAAATGATAGCCTTTGTAAGGCAATTAAAAACCATGGTATATGAATTATTAACAACATTATTAATAACTATTACCATGGTACGATATGCAATTCAACATATTTGACAAGACTAATTTGCAATACAAACATACAAATATTTACATCTGCAAGGCAAAAACAAGTTCATAACCAAACAATGTCATTTGCTTCAGACCACATTGTTGAACTCCCTTGATAGAGTTTTTTCTACAATCCCTAATGTTCTCAAAAAGCACAAGCCGCTGTTTCTAAAGTCATGTTCAATATTTGCTTGCAGAAACTACCACTGATGTTTCAGAGTGGAAGTGAGAGGGAAACATGAACCGGACTGTGAATAAAGAGCAGCACCACAGCTGTGAAACTTAATGAACATCCTGTCAAGTGATGCATTGTGGGATAGATATGCTGTCAAATCTTTACTTGATTAAAATGATTTTGACATGGCAATGCCATAATAATTTAACCATTAATTGTTTAAGTTAGCCATTATTATCTTAAATGTATAATATTAACAACCAAAATAATTATTATTGGTTTAATAAAAGTACAAAAGTCACCAAACAACACAAGCTTTTTCATGTAAACCCCAAACGCCTCAGCATTATGTCTGCATACAAAAAACATCGCTAAATTTTCACTTTTGTCATGAACTGTAATGTGAAGTCATTGTAAAACTCTGAGTTTCAAATGGACACCTGAGGGAATGACACACGAGGTTAGCGGTCAGAGACAGATTTGTAAATGATTACAGCACACGCCTGGTTAAGAGAGAGAGAGAGAGAGAGAGAGAGTTATTTATAATGATGATAGAACTGTAGTAGCCCTTACATGACGCTGCATATTTACAGCCTTGTTCCCCTGCTGCCTATCAGGAAAATGGCTTTTAAGAGAGAGGATTGAAATCAATCAGCCAAGGGCAGTTTACTTTAAAAATCTCAAAATCCAAAAACTCTCACCCCGAGGCTTTAAATGCCCGGATCAATCACGACAAAAGTAGCTACACACTTTCACTAACTTCTGTGATGAGGTGATGGAAAATTATGAGCAGCATTCATCTGGCCCATACGTGCACATATCCACTTCCACTCATACACAATGACAGATAACGACATACACATCACAACGAGCTTCTCGGGTGTCTAAAAAGTCCACTTTTATAACTTCTCGCGATTTCGTGGAAGCTCTTCCACTGTGAATGTATTCCAGCACAGGACTGGGACCAGGAAATAGCTCGGGCCTATCTCTACGACAGCTCTCAAGTGCTACATTTAACCCCGAGTCCGCTCCAAGCAGCCCTAAATACATACCAGACCCTCTCCGAAAAGTCATAACGTGGGACTCGGGCAATCTTGGGTTTGCAAATGTCTTTACTTACCCAGAAACTGCAATTCTCCGTTCCTCAGATCGCCAGTCTGTTTTGCACCGCCGCAGGAAGCGCTCAGCCCGAGTCACGTGACAGCGGTCGCGGCGCCCATTGGCTACTTGTCAAATCATGTACTGCAAGGAATTTAGGGAGTTGTATTTTTGATAAGGACGGTGAACTAAAGAGGTCGTTCTTGAAACATGCTGCCGTTTCTGTCGATTTCTAATATTGAAGATACTCAGCTTAAAAGCATCCTACCACGACATATAATTTTATCACACAAAATAAATAATTTTTTACTTCAACATCTATTTAGTGTGCCAAAGCAAAATGATAGAATTTAAAAACAAAATAAGGAATTTAAAAAGATATTTGTCACTATATTTCAAGTATATTTAATTAGTGTTGCTAATGGAAAAAATAGCCTTTGGAAAAATGTATTTTTGAAAATCAAAAGTCAACAAATCAGAGCAAGATCACATCTTCAGCAATATATAGCCTATATGTGTAAATGTTACAACTAGCATGACTTAACAATGTTGACAGTCAACATTGCTAGGAGCTATAGGGTCAGAAATAGAGTAGCAAATTTGGACAAACAGTAGTCTTACATCTGTTTCCATTGTTGATCACAAATAACTTCTAGTGTGTCTAAGCTGATGACACCATTACCTCATTTAGAGAATCACAAAAAAGTGCACGCCTAGAAATGATATTTTCCCATTTAATTACAGATGACCAATAATCATCTTATATTATAGTCCTGTCACATCTTTTCTTTACCTTTACCAGTTATATTTGTCACACTATGCATTAGTTTTCTTGCATATTTAGCTCTCTGTATTCATTTAAGCCACTAAGCTGGTAGCATTTTTAGTAAAAGAGTCTTGATGGCAGTGCAATCTGACGCCTGCAGTGTCATAGTCATACCAATCATTCCATTCACTTCTTACAGATGGCAGTTAACTGTACTTCATTAGAGTCTGTCCAGACAGCATCTTGTGTAAATTATGGCTCTGAAAAGCAAGACAAAGTTATGCATAGGGTTTTTGTATCCAAAATACTTGTAGCTTTCAAAGTGCAAATTATCAAGGTGATTTAACTCGTGAATTCTGTTGTGTGGCAATAGCTCTGATCTGTAGATAACAGCTTCAAAAACAAAGGGTGCTTTTTATGTGGAAGCAAAACTGCTGATCTAAAAATGAAACAGTCAAAACCATAAAACAGCATTAAGAGGAACTATACCAAAAATGGCTATTTATATTCATCTGTTTAATAAGGAAACCAAGTGCAAAACAACAGAGACTGTACTTGCAGAACCTTTAGCTTGCAATAAAGAAAACAGTTCAAAGTATTTAGATACACATGAATGCATGGTTCTCTTTATCCTATATGACTTCACTGAATAATTGTAAGAAAACATTGGCTCACAGAATTTTGAAGCACCTTTATTAGACTAATTATTATTTTAATTTGATGATTTACATATTAGTTCTAGATAATAGTGTTTTCATTTACCACAACAAAAAAGCTACACTGTAAAGGAAATGAAACTGATTATTTCATAACTTCAAGAGCCAATAAATCTATTTTTACTGTGTAAAAAAATTCTCTATTCTATTCTTCGATAAAGACTAGAACAGAAATAAAAATGAACAGTGGTGAAGGTTTTTTCTCTCTTAAATCAATGTCTCAAATTTGATTATTTTGTCCCCACCTCGTCCTGATATTCAATCACAAAGATATATACATGGTGCTTGTGATCATTTTAGCATAGTAGCTGTCTCAACACTAAATGTGGTGTGGTGCTAATTTTATCTGTAGTCATAAATTTCACATAAACACAACAAAAGAGAAACAAAATACACTGAAGAATAACAGGTCAAACAAAGACATTTTTTGTTTTTATGAGGTTTATTTTCCAATCTAAAAATATGAAGACAAAATATAATAAATCACAATTAATCACAAATCAGAATGTCTTAAAGTTCATGGCATCAACTACATGGTCATGAACTACTGGAAACCCAAGACTCTGGCACAAAGGACTGTGGGTTTTATGCACTTACTGTGACAGGTGTTGCTCTTGTATTACATAATAGGTGGTGTGATCATATAATTTTGTCCCTCTGCTACAATGAGGCTGCCGTTTCAGTGTAGCTGGTGTGCACTTACAAAAGACATTCCTAGAATTGCTGAAAAGTGTCCTTGGTCCAGAATGCATCAAGATCCTTAAGATCCCCATATCGTTGGAACAGATTATTATTACAAAGACACTGGTGTCTAGTGTAAAATGTATTATGCTATGGCAATATGACACAAGTTAGAGAACCTTTAGACTGTGCAATTATGTCAGAATGAAATGCTGTAACAAGACTGAGAAATATTGCACTCCAAACCTCCCAATTTAAAAACAAAAAGCAAAAAACCTTCTTAAGCCAGACTGGAGTACCAGAAGTCCAGTTATGTCAAAAACATAACAAATTTTTCCCCTTTGTAATACATAGTATTACTCCAAAACTAACCATACTGTCTTGCATAATACAAATTACAATAGAGTTTCCTAGTGTAAAATATTTCATTTTCAATTTCAATGTGACACTCATTTCTTTACATCATTGCATTTTTGTTTTATTTATTCTTTTAATAATTATTTACAGAGAAATTCTGAAGAATTCATCAGCAGAAAAGAAGCATAAATATGTGTACTTCTCTTTTTTATGTTACAGTTTAAGAAACCATATTTTACAAAATGCTTTATGTACACGACAAGCCCCTTTTGAAATACCCTCAAATAGTTCATCACAGAAATTATTTCATATGCTTTTCAAATAGCAAGAATGAAAAGCTGCACATATGAGCCTGGTCTGGCATGAGACTGCCAACAATACTGTTGCCACATTACATTAAAGGGACCGTTCACCCAGAAACGACAGTTCTGTCATTATCTACTCACACCATGTAAATACGTAAATAAAAGGTGTTTTGTCCATGCAATAAAAGATAGCGTTGTTTTAACCCCCATAAACTTTCACTGTACTGTTGCAAAGAATGTTCTTTAGAATGTATTCTGTCATACAGATTTGGAAAGACCTAAGGGAAAGTAAATGATGACAGGATTGTCATTTTTGGGTGAACTATCACTTTGACTGAATGAGAACTTTCTTTACACTGCTGGGGAAAGCCCATGTTTTCATAAATCAGTGTTTCACTCCATAATAAATTTGATGATAATTGCAATATAATTAAAACAGCGCAGAGAGCACTGAAAGAGCAACCATTGAGAAAAGGAAATGGCATCTTATAATATAAGCCAGTTTAATGACGGCCAAAGCCAGGCTTAGCGGCGGCTAAGCAGTGCCTCATTTCCACTTATACATTCTCACTAATGCTAGCCATGAAAAAAGGCTTCAGAACTTCAAGGTTGGTTCACACCAAAGATGATAATTATAACAATGAACTAAAAGGTTTTTAAGCCAATCAGATGCCACTCAAGTTTGCATGTGTATAGCACCCAATACACTTAATAATTTAGAACAAAATCAGCCCAAAACAAAGTTAAGTTTCTCAAGTTTGACACAGCTTGTCCATGGCGTCAAGATGTTCTCAGTCGATTGCGCATTTCATACTTCTGTTCAGTAAGCGAAGAACAATAACGTGAGTATATCGGGAGCTGTAAACAACGGTGCGGTTATAACAAAAAGAAATTTACCATCTGATGATGTGGACACTTATGTAGTTCTTGTTATAGTTAGCGATGTTGGTGTGAACATGCCTTTACAAAGCGATAACCTCACAAACCCATTCTTGCGCTGTGTAGTGATTTTCAAACCTAAGACGCTCTTGATCAGTCCCTATGAGTTTTGCTCAAGGTATTCATCTATCATGGTGAGATTGTTCAGCCAGTCTTCGTTGTTGCCCACCAGAGTGTCTATGAAGTCCACCTCCGCACCTCCACCGCCTCCTCCTCCAGGTCCTTGTAATCCCGCTGCCATTGCCCCATTGCTCTGATGCTGTGGGGTGTAGTCATAGGAAGGCAGTTTATCTCCGGGGTTGTAGCCCTGCGGCGAACAGTGTTTCCCTGCAGAAGCAGTCTGGTAACTAGGAGGCCCCATCCCATGGGCAGGGTGCATCATAGACGGACCTCCTGGTTTCATAACAGCTAGAGCGGAAAGTGGACCTCGCATTCTGAGGTTCTGTTGGGACATGGAGGATAGCGGCTGGGTGGTAGGCATCTTCTGATCAGGTCTGCCAACCAAACCAGGGGCTACTTGATTGGGAGCAGGACGGGAACCAGGGAAGTTGGCTGGCATACCTGCCATGCCAGATCGCTGTGGAAACTGAGGACCTCCGCATCCAGGTAGGGCTCCTCCAATGGGGAAAGGATGTGGGTGATTCGCAGGGTCCATATGCTGTTGCACCCCTTGTTGGTGCTGCCAGAGCTGGGACTGTGACGTGGGCTGCTGCTGCTGCGGAGGGAACATCATGCGTGACTGAAGAGTTCCAGCTTGGTGCAATGCCTGCCGCAGGTGGTGAGTCGGCACGGGACCGCTTGGTAGGTTGGGGCATGGCATTCCTGGTCGCGTCACAGCGTGAGCGGGATGTAATGGTTGACGTGGAGGCCCACCCATTCCCATCATGCTCTGGCCAGGCTGCATCGCCATTCCAAAGTCTTGCGAAGGGTGGCAGAGCGGTTGTTTGGAACCTTTGCCACACACGTATCCTCCAACAGACGGGCCCATCTGAGAGACAGAGCTGGAGGAAAGACCCATGCGGTTTGTGGGTAAAGGACCACTATGGGAGAGCATGGAGGAATTTAGCTGTTGAGAGGCTCCCAGAGGATATCCGCCACACTCTGGAGGGAGTGGTCGACTTGGACCTGCAAAACAGCATACTACTGTTAAAAAGTTTTATGGTTGGTAAGATTTTTTTAATGTTTTAAAATGATATCTCTTATGTTTAACATGGAGGTATTTACAGTATTTGATTAACAATACAGTAAATCAGAGCTATTGTATAATCTAATTATTTAAAATAGGTCACTGAATATAAAAATAAAGTAATTTCCAGCCGCCAATAAAAGGCTTCAGTGACTCATGATCATTCAAACATGCTGATTTGGTGCTCAAGAAACATCTCTGCTTATTTTCACGGTTGAATACAGTCGTGCCACTTAGGACCATTTTCACAAACAGGGTTTAGCTAAAGACAAGACTAGGCATTAGTTAAATTAAGATATTTAAGCAACTTTTACAAAAATGCCTCAAAAGAAAATATTACAGGTGTGCATGTTAACACAGAACAACGACACTGACATGTTTTAAGATATGTCAGAGCAAGATATTTTCATCTGAGACAGCTTAAACATGCAATTTAGTCTGGGACTAGCCTAAGCCTTGTCTGTGAAACTGGGGGTTAATGTTTTAGTGTAAATGGTGACAAAGGTCTTCAGATTTTTTTTTACTATTTAATGCATCCTTGCTTTAAAAGTATTTTTTTTAAAGGAAACAAAAAGAGAAGAAAACATTTAAATGGGGCTGTATTCTGGCAGCAAATAAAAAGTAGGCCTTCACTTACTTTTGTACAAATTCCATATTTATGTGCACAGAAAAGATCTCACTCCAAAGGCGGCATTTACACATATTTACACAACTAATAATTTGCATAAAACATCCCCAAACTATGTGGGCCACTGTATTTATATTTGTTTATTTTTAAATATTTATTATTTAACATTAGAGCCAGCTATTTCATATTATTTAAAAAAAAAAATTTATGTCAATAAATAATTTGTCCCTGGGAGCATTTTTGTTTGTGCGGTTTCAGAATTTTAATGAATTTCTGCATTTTGAAAAAAACGTTTATTTACATTTTATGCAAAAATGGTGAATGAGACCCAGTATTTACCAACTTGTATGAGGTATGCTAATGTTAAATTACCTTGAAATGGTGACACCTGTTGGCAATCTGCGATATGCCCTCCATTCATTTGCTCCATATGCCTTTGCTTTTCCTGTAAGAAACAGTAAATGATACATTACCACAATTAAGGCAATCAAATTCTACCTCTTCAGAAGTGCACAATAAAATGCCATTCATCCTAAACACCAAAATTACAATTTACCAGAACAGTATATTCAAAAGTACTGACTTGTTGTTGAAGATGCTTGCTTATTAGCTGATTCTTAAGCATCGTGTTGTAGCTGCTGCCCTGGGACTGCCGTGGCACCGCTGACGAAGGGTCCTGAAGAGGTGGCACCATTCCTGCACCTTGATCCTAAGACACACAATAAAAGAAAGATCACTATTAAAAATCTGCACTCACCTTCAAACTACATCTTAGCTGTGCATAACTCAATGTGTCAAAACAACGGCTGCCATATTCACACAGACATGATCTCACCTCCACTTGACCCACACAAACAACTGTAACTAACTACGTATAATCTCCCCGTGATCAAAGACGTGACGCCATTCAGCGTAACTCAACACCGCTAAAAAGGTCATCTCAACCAAGCCCACATGTTCTAACAGGGCTTCTTTCCTTAGCAAAGTTGTAAACATCTGTAAATAACCACAGAGGATTCAGACCAGACCCTGCCTTCCCAGAGCCACGGACGTTTGTTTTCGTTGGCTTTGTCTGAATGCACCCCTCCACCCGAACAGTCCAGATAGGCATTCCCATATTCCCATTCCCACAGAAGAAACGCTCCCCACCCTCTTCCCTCGCTACTCCCATCCAAATCCTGAAAACACATGCGTAACCGGAGTAGAACATTAATCACAGACCATTATGAAGACGTGGAGAGATAACTACTTCACGTCTGACATACTGTCCATGGCAGAACGCAACGATCTGCTTCACGTCACAAAGACACAAACACAAAATGAAATTACTGGGTTTATTATGTTTATTATGCCAATTCAATTAAATCTCCAACTACATATGCTTAACCTCACACATAGCTAATATCATGCTCAAGAACAAGCAGAGGTAATCTGAGGCACTAACAGACACTCCTAGCATGAATCTGGTGTAATCATCTTTGCTTGTAGCAGGCAGGGTGGTGAAACGGCTTTCCATGGGGAATATCGTTGTGCTTTGCAGTGGAAATGAATGGCTTGTCTGCAGCACTAGTGCTGGTAATGGATATTGATCCAGCACTTGGGTATGTGCAGCAGGAATGAAGAGCTGGTTTAGATGCTTTTGTTGGTTGTTTTGTGTCAGGGCACGATTCAGTTTGCCAGTAAGAACTAAAACTTCTAATGATTACACGCACATTGGTTTATTCTTAAAGGAGCATTCTTTCATTATTTAGTAAGCCTCAGTCACCAATCACTTAAAGCCATATGGCTTTGTGAGGCTGAGTAAATGATGCCAGAATTTTAATTTTGTGGCCTTTAAGACTTTGAGTCATGCTATAACGTTATTTAGACGTTTACTGTTTCGTCAGCCGCTCAAATTCTCCGCAAAGGCAAAGGAAAGAAAATAGAGAGCTGATTAGTATGATAATCAGCGACTCTCTCACAAACCCAACAGGGAGATATTAATACAATTTTCCCTCTAAGCGAACGCTAGATGGCGCATGCGCACTCTCACAGTCCGTAACAATAAACAGTAACGTACACTGCTCTGCGCGTTTAACAGCTTGATCCACCTCAAGAGTTTACGGTGAGCTTGATCGATCCCCTTATTGTAAAAACCCAGCATGCTCTATATCCAGTCAGTGGAAGTGTCTTTATTGATAAATATAAATTATTACTGTGCCTAATGCCTATACTCCGTGACTTATGTTTTAGTCTGTCAGGACGCAGCTTTGCGCTCCATCCGGGAAAGCTCGCCAAGTTAAACAGCGTTTCCGATTGTGCCCTCGATAAGAGACGGCCTTTCATTCTTTCCCCCCCGTTCTGAGCTACACCCCAACACCTCAAAAGCTTTCCAGAGCCTCCAGCAACACACGCACGTTTCAAGCAAAGCAGTCCGTCAAGCAAGACGCCTCCCCTTTCCGTTCCGCGCGCTCACTCAGCTTTTCATGCAACTCACATTTCAGCGTGCATTTAATAGATTAGATATCACAGCAGCAGAGGTTATCAAAGCAATCCGCCGCCTTTGTTGTCTAACAGAATGCAACCGTTCCTGTGCGTACAAGACGGTAACAAAGAAAGAGAGATATGTTTAACCCTGTCAAATCCATCGGGGTGGAAAGAAATGTAAATTTGGATTGCTCTCTCTCTTTCTCTCTCCCTCTCCATTTATATTGGAGTATAGTATTTGCAATGCAAAATAAGTACAATAACAATAAAGAAATACTATTAATAAATATAAAAGTATATGATAAGAAGTGCAAATTATTATTTCTAAAGTAAATGTAAGCAAAATAAAATTAATGAAAAGATATTTAAAGGCGCAATGATGAAAAACCGCACTAAATATGCCCTAAACCACATAAAAGAGACATAATTACCCATATCAAACTAACAAGAGAAATAAAACCAATTATGCATTTGTGTGCTGCAGAGCATGAAAGGATGTTCTCTTACTTAACCCAAAGCGTGCATGTTTGACCTTGCTTTTGTCATCTGAACTAGGGTTATTATAGTTTTTTGACATTTCAGTATATTTTTACATTTTTCATTTTAGTTTTTATTTCATTATTTATTTAGAAAAAGTAAAATTTAAGTTAATTTATCATAGCTTTAAAATATATATATTTCTTTACAAGATTTATTTATTTAGCCCACTGCAGTACATTCCACTCCGATACCTACTGTAACTTACACAGAGTGAACAGTGATTGGATGCCCTTGTTCATAAACTATTACATTCCTTTAGTGTTAAACATTCAGTTACATCCTTGGATTGAGGCCCCAAATTAAACACCAAGTAAGGCTTTATATGCCAAAAAAAAAAAACAAGTGGAAAATCAAATCTCTCTATATTTAGGTCCATTCTGCAGGCTTTAGCTAATTGTCATGGGAAACCGTCTGAGAAGCAGCAGTGCAGGACTATAGGAAGGGAAAGAGAGAGAGAGAGAGAGAGGTTGTTTGTTGAATGTCAGTTAAGTCGCTTTGTCATGCAACTCCAAGTGACCTTGCTGGGAGCAGAGAGGGGGAGGGACAGAGAAGGTGGGAAAGCTTATGACTGCAAGAGTTAGGAAAGAATGAGATGAGGATGAATGGAGTGGGCAGAAAGCGAGGAATAAGAAGAGAGAAAGGGACTGACTCAGGCACATAACTTTTGCAAAACGGGTTGAATTAGAAAGTGCAGTGGATAGTGGAAGCAGACGAAAGACAGATAGAAAGGGAGAGCGCATGGAAGGAAAGCGTGCGAGAGAAAGTGGGACAGAGTTGTGTAGAGAGCTCCGCTCTGCCATCCTGGCAGGAGTCCAGCTGTCCAGAGCACAGGCAGAAACTAAGAACTGCTTTTATCTCCTCAGTAACCAAGTTTATTTACGTCTATTGCCTTGATGGTGCCCGGGGTTAAAGCGCTATGAAATAATGACCGACACAGTTTGACTTTCTTCACAAATGAGCGTCTATCTCGAATCGATAACCTCTGATAATATTTAATATGCATGCCCTGATTTATGCGTGCGATATGTACACGTATGGATGTGTGTGATAGTGGGAGCGGCTCACATCATCAGGCATGAGAGGAGGATGTTAATGAATGTGACGCCTGACCTACTTCCACAACAACACATATCAGCTCCCTCTTTCTCTCTCTTTCTCCTTCTCTGTTTGTGTGGCTTGGAGACAAGAGCCAGTTTTCATGCCAGTCTGGTTAACCACATTGTGCCATGTCTACCATATACACCCCATCACAAAAATCCAGTTCTTGGGGCGCCGAGGATTTCCACACGTTTTGTTCAGACACGTAAAAATAGATTTTTAGGTTTAAAAAAATCCTTTTATTGAGAGGGAAAGTGAATAAAGCTCGGAGGTGTGTGGGTGGATGGATGTGAAGGAGAGAACAAGCTCCCCCAGTCTTGCTGCTTTGAAGCCTGCTAACTATCCTGGGACCCTTTGAAACACCGCCTCAAATTCCCGAACTGTTCCTGGCACGCACTTCTGCACGCACACACACACACACACACACACACACAGACAGAGACACACACATATTTACCCATCCCCCTACCAGTGCCAGACACTGGAAAGCGTAAGATGCGCACACACACACTTGTGTGATAAAGCATGCCCACATACTGCATTCACACAAAACATATTTGCACATAAAAAATGTTCTCACACGTACAGTACACACATTCACACACACCTGGGCTTAGAGGGAAAGAGCCGCTGCCAGGCTAGTGTTAACTTGGCAGAGTGCTTAATTTATTCAGCATTCATTCCTGCTGCAGCTGGGCTCTGTGTCCTCAACCTTGCAGAACCACAGAACCGCGCTGGGCTACGATATCTTCTGTGCGGCTCTCACACCTTGGGCCCTGGCGGACCATTCTGATTATTACTTAGTAAATTCTTGAATTGCTTTACTTTACCTTGGCTGTCTTCTATAGATCTGTCTCAGCAGTTCTGTAACAATGAAGCTTTCTTTCTCCGCTCTGGATGAAGAAGCTTATTTGTTTGCGTTTGTCCGAGCTAGGCCCCTCCGAAATACCCTGGAACCATATTCTCAACCATCTGTGTACACCCCCCTCCCGCCCCTCTCCTGTCCACCCTCCTCCCTCCATTCCACCTCAGGGCAAGGTCACCCGGGACGGGCTCTGCTTAGCCGCTACACTACCAACACAAAGACAACACGGTCGGCCTTCAACTGCATCTGACCGAGTGTTTTATTAAGCAGTTTTAGCCACTGTTACGTCTTGTAATGCTAGCATGAATATTCTCCACACAGTGTCAGACCTGTTATAAATTCTTTTTGTACACTGAATAACAAATGAACAATTACACTAATCATTGTAATCCTTTAATATAAAAAACATCTCTGCAGAAATGGATTCAATCCCAATTGTCAATGTATGAGTTCTCGTTAGTTATAGACCAATATATCAGCCAGAAAGATATTGGGTGTGTTGGTTGACTAATATGTTAGTTAGATATTTTCAAATGTTTATATTTTGAATTAATATATTTATGATTAAATTGAAATATTTTAAATTGAGTTAATAATGTACATTTAATAATTAAAAAACATTTACATATTATTTAAATAAAATTGATAATCGAAGTTAATACAGTTTTTTATATATTTTTACATTGCTTTATTTATTACATTGAAAAAAATTTAAATAGATTGTCAGTAAATTCATTAGAGTAAAATTATTTCACTTAAATGCTATTTAAATATTTACAAGCATTTATTGCATTTTACATAAAATGGTTAATTAATACATAATATATCATAGAGGTTCGCAATGAAAAAATAAAAGAGAAATCCAAAAATTGAACATGTACAAAAACAAACAAATTAAAAGCATTTATCTACATTATACCAGCCAGCGATTGGTCATTGGCAATTGAATTTAAAACTGAATGATTGGCGACTACTAGTTAACATGTTGTATTTACACGGTGTCTTTCACTTCCTCTCTTCCATGAAAAACACATGCGGCTGTAACTGGCTGCTCACTTCCCTGATGTCTTACGGTCCCCTATGGGGGACAGACCTCTGGCATTTCTTCTTTTTTGATCTGATCACATGTTCAGCCTTTGCGTTTCTCATCTACTGGGCAAACACAGTGTCTGTTTGACTACACAGACAGGAGGGCTTTGTTTCCAATGTAGACTGTTTACAGGGGGAGAGAAAGTTTGATTTCCATGTAGTTCTCTTGAGATACTGATACCTTGCAGGTGTATGTGTGTGTGTGAGAGAGAGAGTGGTGCAGAATACCAAACACACAGGTCTGGTGGCTCATATCTAATAATGAGACGGGAATGGGGAAAGATTATCTGGAACAAAGAAATGAAGAGCAGTGTTTTGCTACAGTGTACCATTCGACCTCTCCTATTTAAAACCAAAGACATTTTCTACAATTAAAACACACACACATTTGTTTTTTTTTATTATAGTGTTGACTTTTCATTGACTTCTACCATTTTATACTGAGGTAATGATAATTTCTATAACCTTCCTCTAAAAAATAACTCTTTTAAAAAAAAATAAAAAATGAAATGATCATTTACTCTCCCTCCAATCAGTGTCCTTCTTTCTTTCTTCTGTGGAACCTAAAAGAACAGATTTTGAAAAATATCCCAGTGCATTTTTTGTTCCTACATCCCCCAACAACAGCTTATTTATTAATTTTGCAAAAACGGCTTGGTCTCTAACATACTTGAAAACACCTTCTTTATTCTGACAGAAGAAATCAAATCATACAGGTATGGAATGAACTATGACAGAATTTTTGGTGCGCTATCACTTTAAGACATAATTCTCTATGTATCTTCAGCTGTTCTCATATGCACTGCTGGCTAGTCCACAAAATGCAAATAAACTTGCACGCCAGGAAATAATTGACCAAAGTTATTAATTTGCTCTTTAAACCAGATATGTGTACATGAACTCTCCCTAAGAGGCTTCCTCACATCACAAATACACAGTAAAAAAAAAAAACTAAAACTTTAGCAAGGTTTAGTTTGCATCCTCTGGGATACACATGATGAAGCTGGAAATATCCACATTTTCGTTTAAAGAGCACTGAAGCACATTTTAAACAAGCACTTCAGCTGCACACCACAAACAGCGTATGTGCAGTTATTAGTGAACTAAGCTGAAAGAGTTTTTAATTATTCATCCTCAGTTTAGAGTTAGAAAGAGAGTTGTTTGCTATACCACGGCAGTCTGAGAGATCTCAGAGAACATGCCGTGGCTCCTCTGGCTTTCAGTTTGCAAGAACAGTCAACAGCACACCAGAACTTCCTTCCTGTGACCACAAGTGCATGTGTGTGTGTGTACAAAGAGGTATGATCATCAGGCAGTACTACTTCTGTCTGAGCACCAGCGCAACACCTTCCCTGGAGGTTATTCATACACACTTCCCTCATTCCTGGTCATTATGAGACTCTTTTATTATTTAACTCTCCCTCTTTCCATCCCGATTCAATCTGCTCTCACACACATACACACACACACACACACACAGACGGTCTGAGAGGGATCATAGGGGTATTACTGCTGTCAGGATAGATCAGCTGCTTAGACCACTCACCCTTGTCTAAATCAGACTGGTAGAAGCTACATGAAACAGGCAATCCCTTACAAGCACTTTATAAACACCTCTTTCTAAACCTGTAATCGTAGCTTATTAGCCTCCAAGACACTCCATAAAGCTACCATGACAGGTTGTCGCCCTAAAATAACATAACTCATTCCTCAGGGTTTTATCTTCCTCTTAGCACACAAATGTTTTTGTAATGCATTTAAGTTTTGGCTTCCCTTTTAAAACTGGGTGAGTGAAAATCTACAAGAAATGCTGAAATTAGCTATTTAAAACTTTGCGCTGATTTAGCGTATATTTTAACCGAACCACATCTGTTAGCTAAAAGCTTGAGAAAATGCTATAAACCCTTGGCTACTTAATAAATAATTATATGAATTAAAAATACAAATAAATTCACAGATGCTGCCTCTATTTGATCAAAATACTGGTGATAATGTGATATTTAAAATTGTAATTTATTCCTGTCATGGGAAAGCTAAATTGCCACAAGACTGACCCTTTAGAAATCATTGATTTCTACTGCTGATTTTGTACTCAAGAATGAGTATTGGGTTGTGCTGCTGTACTTTTTTTCAGGATTATTTTAGAAATAAAAATGCAAAAGAACATAATTTATATATTAAATGGGAAATATAAAATTGACCAATTACAGTTTATCATTACCCAGAAACTGACCCCAGTATGACTGACCAATCACAACCAAATATTCCAAATAATGCATGAGATGTGTGTGTATATCTGCAGCCCGTTCAAGGTACTTATTGCAGTGAGTCCTTGAGATCCACAAATTCTTGGCTCTCTTCATGCAAGGTTAACAATTTAAATCCACTGATAACATGTACATAACACACACACACACACACACACACACAATGCCCTTGAGCACTTTCTCCTTTTATTTATCTAGGATCTCAATATCACTCCCTTTTCTCTTGTCATGATGCAGAAATGTGAGAGGCTCTATAAAAAACCCATGTGTTTTTATGTGGCTGCTCTTTCTACTCCTTTTTCCTCAGTATGACAACCAGAGCTTTAGTTTGATCAGGAAAGGGAGGAGCTACCAAAAACACTACATTTCAATTCAAGCTTCAGGTTGTGTGTGTGTGTACAATAACATCGACACTGATTTTCTTAATGCTATTGTAATTTTTAAAATGAAAATTATAGGTAATTTCCGACATTAAAACAATAAAATAAAAGCACTACTAACATTTAACAGCTTTTAGAGTGCAGTGAGTTTCTGCTGTGAATGCCACAAAAAAGACAAATGTCACATTTAACATGTTTGTTATTGATATACATAAATATATGAAATGCCACTGCATGATGCTCTTTTTGCTGACAGTTTATTTTACGACTTTGATGTTTATGATACACATTAGCTTTCTTGCTGAATAAATAACTAAAATATTAGCGTTAAAACAGATATTTTTAATGCAGAATCAACCTTTTGAATCAGCATGAGACAAATTGATATTTCAAGATCGATTGGCCCATCTCTTTCATTCTTCCCTCTGTCTCTTATTCTGTCTTAAATGTCTTCTCTTGTTTTCACCCTCCATTGTTTCTTTAATAACGCATCGTAATCCTGGATGAATGAATTGGGTTAATGCTGGGGAACAGGTCACATAAACAATATATTCTCTCTTGCCATCTCACTCTCATGCTCGGTAAGCATGGACTGTTCTTTTAAGCACTGCACACCCGGCTTCATTTGGTAAATTGATTGGGAGATTTGTGTGCCGAGTGAAAGATAAAGCCCCATGGGATGAGTGGAGAAGCCACCACCATTAAAACTGACAGATGTCAAACACACAAACACGAATCGCACGCTAAGGGGCCACAGTGGCATGTCATTACGTTTATTTATTGTTATTTAAAGGAGGAAACCAAATGAAACCTCCATTTTCACCCTCTTAGCTACTTGTATTAAACATCGAAACACAGCCAAGTACCTCATGCACAATTTAAAAGGCATTATACTGAGAACTTGACTCATGTACAGCAATTTAATGATACAAGGGAATGTTTCAATGAGCAGTTCTTAAAGTTGAGAACCAATCAAATAAATGAGGGAGAATTTGAATTTACTTTTTGAAACAAACTGGTGTTAATATGTTATTGGTAATCTGTTTAATTATGCATGCCACATCCCCACCCATATGTTCCTCTGTAAGAGTGCATTAGAGGAGGCAGGAATGAACATCCATGTGTGTGATGATCCCCTGTTGGGGAGGGAGTAAAATTGGATAGAATATAAGAGATGGATTCACTTTAGTAACATTTGCTGGACTGCCAACTTTAATCCGGGTTTTAATCTTGTCTAAATTATTCTGTCAAGTATGTTATTGCGATATGTGACGGTTAAACTGGAATCATTGACATGCAGATTCTTCCATCATTATTCATTATTCTTCCATCAGATTCTGACATCATTATTCTAAGAATCTGATACAAACCATAAAAATCTTTAGGGTATACCTAAAAGATGTTTATGTGTACACTGTAAAAAAAGAAATCTGTAAAATTTATGGTGAAAAACTGGCAGCTGTGGTTGCCGGAATTCTACTGTAAGAAAGGTATTCTACTGTAAGAAATACGGTACCAATGGTTTTAGTTTTACCGTTTTAAGTTAAATACTTTAATCTTATTAACTGATATAATGTTAGTATACCAACATATTTAAGTAATTAAAATTTGTTTTGTACCTTTGTACTCTTGTACTAACCCAAAGCATCAAATACTGGTGGTGACGAGAAAGTCAGGTGATGAACCAAAGCCCACCACAAGCAGCTTTTAAAAATCAACATATATAGAAGGTGCTCAGTGTCATTTACACAAACAAACATTAGTCACTCATTAAACTGAAATACGCCATAAACATTAATTTAACAATATCAGATGTAACATACAACCCTAATAAAAACAAAAAACAAAAACAAAGAAGAAACAGTGATTTTAAAGGAAAAACATAAAATTCTAACAAAATTTAAAATGCAATGCAGGGAAATCTGGGAATGTCAATTTACGGTTTTCCCTTGTAAATTTTACAGGAAAATTTTCCTATTAAAATCACAGTCATTTTTTTTATTAGGTTTTTTTCTCTTCTTTAAATAATGAAATCAAGAAATTATCTTTATTTTGCCAGGAAGCATTCAAATGACATTAATGACTTTTATTAAAAGAGACACTGAAGTCATTGATACAAAAAAATAGGCAGTACAGCTGATTTAAATATATGGATATTTTTGAAACACCAAATCATATATTATATTTTTAAAATACAGCTGTTTTTATTGTCTCATGCTGGTTGCTGTATCTTAAAGAAAGTCTAAATATCTACAACTACATGTTTCTCCTTTCACCCACATAATGTATAATGAATATTTATTTTACGCAAAGGTCAAGCTGAGAGAGGTTTTCAAGTAACGTCTGACTAACCACTGACACAAACCATGCTGTGGTCTCTCTCTCTCTCTCTCTCACACACACACACAAACACACGTATAACAGACAGGAACAAACATATATGTGGGCGTAATGTCTACAAGCGGTCAACTTAGTAGCTTGGTGGAACATAACCACGCCTCTCAGCATATTCCTCGGCCAATAGGATTGGGTGTGTCCACGGCTTGTGGCACTAGTTTAGTAGATTTCACAAAATAAGCCACAGTGTTATGACTGAACCTTCAGTGTTGCACAAAGAATTCACTTTGTACACTAGGCCTGTTGGAATCATTTCTAGTCGTGAAGAGGATGTTTGCATGAGCGTAAAAACGGGGGTGTTTATAGGCCGGTGGTTTGAATAGATGCAATAAATCAGAGCATTTATTTCTGCTACGCAAATCTATTAGATAGATTGTGTTAATGACCAGTGGATTTACCACAATCTTTCTAATCATCTGTGATTACTAGATACTAGATAAATTAAAACAAACAAATAAATAACAGTTTAATTTAGACTGATTTGCTAATGAATCATTAAGACCAAATTGTGAACCAGATTGACTGATTGCTTCAAAAGAATGACTCAAAGCAACCATTTGTAATGTTCAATATGTGAGCGTGTTTTACTCTACAGAAGAGCAATATCCAGCTGATGAAATATTTAGAACGAGGCGCAACTACAAAATGCATCTTCACTTCAGAGATTTTCATGGCTTTCCATTACTTTTTACTCTTTTGCATGGTTGAAAAAAAGAGTTTAAATTCCCAGCTACTTCCAAGATACCCTGAAATTGCTTTTTTTTTGGTCTAAAATAAGGCTATACTGATGCTCTGATATTAGGCACAGAAACATTTGTAGCGTACTACCACCAGTAAATGAAGGCAATTTTACAGATGCTGGTGATTGTTGCATACTACACCCTTAAAATAATATATTTATAGCTGGGAGTGCATTATTGGGACAGATGAGATGGATGGGGAGAAAAAGCACACGCGAGAGAAATCAATTTTGCTGAAACAGTGACACACTGCACTTGACGGATATCTTTAACCTGCTCAAGAAAACACATCCTTATTAAAGCTACGGCACACATTTAAACACAAGAATTAAAGTCAGTGCTGGTAATGCTCTAACCGCACCGCAGCATTTTCTGCTCAACATAAAAGTAGAACAAAGGCTCAAACGCTCAGTGCTAGTTTTTACGCCATAACCCTCTTTTTTTTTCCCTCTCCCTCCTCGTCATTTTCTCCCTCTTCTGTATTCTCCTGTATTCTCCTTCATCACTCTCTCCACAGGGTGTCTGGAAGAAGGCGAGGAAAAGACAACAACAAACGACTGCATGTCAGACAGAATGAATGGTAGAAGAGAGAGAGAGTAAGTGAGAGAGCGGGAGAGAGAAACACACCCAAACAGGAGCAGGAAGGCACTGAGAGAAAAAAAGACTGAATCAGCATCCACCACAGCAAGAGCTGCTGTCTAGATCACTGCTTCTCAACCGCTTTGGCTTCAGGCTCAGATTTTACATTAGAACACTGAGTGGCAACCCAACGCAGACCCATAATTGTTTATGAAGCAAAAGTAAACGAGGATGTCTTTGAAATACAACATTAAATGGTATTAATCTGAACTATAAACTGATCATTTGCTTTATTATACTAAGATCTGACTAACCACAGGCTCTTCTTTCTTTGTAGTTGGATTGTTTGGTTGTCTTTTAAACTTTGATGGCCTTCTGAACTTTTGACTTTCATGCTCTCAGGAGACAGTAATTCACTAAACAAAGCACCAACCATGTTTGACCTCACTGAAATTGAACCCGTACCAGTATTTAATGTCGTCTGGGTCATATTTTATTTTAGCTTGTGTAATTTTGTTCATGGTTTCTGAGGGATGAGGGCATTTTGAACATGATCCTTTGTCATACTAAAAAAATATTAAAATATGTACAGATAATAATAAAAAATAACAGATGTAAGGTTGATCAGTTTTCTTTTTGGCTGTCATCAACAACTTCATTACAGCTGGTAAAAATATAATACAATATTAAACCCAACTTTTACACTGCCACTATTATGCAGGTGTGTAATGTCGCTGTATGTAAATGTAAACGACCTCCAAAGTTGTAAATCCGAAATTGCACGATAAATAAGTTATTGTCTCAAAAAAAAAAAAGAGTCGAATTCCATTTCGGTAATTCGCGCCTATTTTCTATGTTGGCCAGCCGCGAACAACTTGACTCCGACTGCTGTACGCGGTAGACCAATCACAACAAACAGGCCAACTGACCAATCAGAGCAGAGCAGGCTCACAGAAAGGAGGGGTTTAGAGAGACTGAATCTTAGGGGTGTTCGGTTCCGTTTTTTTTGGAGTCGACTCCGGTGGAATCGGTGGAATCGACTCCTCGACTCCATTTACTTTGAATTAAAATATAAATACATTTGCGTTTAGAAAATCACATCAACCACCTGCTGTAAGTACAAACTTAATATTTACACGCGAAGTGTGTTCTGGGAACGAGTGTG
>JAUCNO010001819.1:6611435-6623643 GCA_032353835.1 Enteromius viviparus
CTTCTAAATACAGGTGACGGAGATTACGGCGCTAATCAAAGAACCGGCTTTACTGATGAGATGCGCATAATATATCGAACGATATATATCGTGCAGCCCTATTGTATATTGTGGTCCCATCAAAATAAAGCATGAGAAGATATTAGGCAGACACTCTACTAATACTCTAATGACTGCTAGTTGACATGTAGTTGAAAAGTTACTTACTGTAGTATAGTTACATGACTATACTACCTTTCTGAGTCAGTTTTGTTGTTAATGCAGAGTTAGAAGGCACCCAGATTTCATCAAAAATATCTTGATTTGTGTTCCAAAAATCATGCAGGTTTGGAATGGCATGAAGGTGAGTAATTAAATGTGATAAAGTGGCTAAACACATCAAGTTAGACATCAAATTAGAAAACACCAATCTTGAACTTAATGAAAATTCTTAGCTCATATTAAAAGCTACAAGCTTTTATAATAGCTGACTTATAGTTATTTGTGAAAATATGTTATATGATACTTTACACACAAGTTAAACAAGCATGAAACAGTACTCACATCTCTGCAGTGAGGCACGATACCACCAGCAGGCATCCCCCTTTGCATGCGCTGTGGCAGAAGATGCCCATGTCCTGTGGCTGAGGTGGGTGTCGTGGTTTGCATGCTAGCATTGCGGTATCCTCCCACAGCCAGAGGACCCAACTTGGCCACAGAGGGATCAGGGTCAAAATGTCGTAACGGCTTGGTGTTGTTGAAAGAGTATGGTTCTGGACCCATACCAGCTGTGGCGGTCTTGTTTAGTTGCAGCTGTGAGGGTTTTCCCTGCGCCTGCATTAGGAGCTTTAGGCTACTGGGTGGCTGGTTGGATGTGATGGCTTTGAACAGCTGACTAGACATTGCAGGTGCTTGATTATTTTGCGAGTTAAAAAGATGTCCTTGTGTGGGAGGTTGCGTTACTGGTTGGCATTGCCCAGCTGGACTGGGATGTTTATCTGTTCGGTAAGGAGGTGACGGCCGAGTATTGTTTGATGTTGGGGCAACACCAGGAAGATAACTTGCCTGAGAACCTTGGATAGCAGTGCCGGAAACTCCTGGTGGGGCATTTCCAGACAGAATGCTGTTCTGGGGGCTGAATGGGGGCTGAGCAATTGCTGGGCTGGCTAGCTTTTCTGGCCTGTAGGGCGGTGAAGGTCCGGTGGATGGGGCCGGAGCCATGCTAGAAATAAGAGAACTCTGGGGGCTCTGAATATTTCCTGCTGGACTGAAGGGCTGCTGATGAGGTGATGAGTTAGGCAGTTTATCCCCTGGTCTGTAAGGTGGAGAGGGACCAGCCCAAGAAGTACTCTGCTGGCCCAATCCAGACATCCCCGACTGTGCAGGTGGAGGACCTGCACTGTTGTTAGAATGATGCTTACTATTCGAAGCCATCTGCTGAAGCTGTTGAGCCCGGGAGACTTCATGCCAGTTGGATCCAGGCCGGCTTGATAGGGCGGCAGAAAGCATGGGTGACCGTGCTTGATTTTGCCCTTGTGAAGAGGAGGAGGACAGGGGTGATGCTGAGAGTGGAGACGGTACTGGTTTGGAAGGATGTGGTAGAGTATATGGTGCCCCAGCAGGACTTGGACCCACTTGAGGGGACCCAGCTTGAGAGAAACCAGGGGACTGAGTGAGGTGGGCCTCCAGGTGCGACTGTCTCTGTGGAGATCTTTTGGGGGTGCCATTACCTTCTGGATGGACAAAACCTCCAGCTGCACTTGCCTGGTCATCACTTTCTTTTCCTAAGATCTTCTCAATGTCAAGCTCTGGTAAAGAGGGATCGGGGTTCTTTGTAAGTTCATCCAAAATCTCCTGCAGTTCTTGTTCCACTGAAGGAGTGACTGAACTCCCATTTGGGTTGAAGTTACTTGTCAGGCCTCCTGAGGCTCCCCCAGTGCCTGGTGTTGATCCAGGACTAGCATTTGGGGGTACAGAATATGGAGAGCCCAAATTGTTGCTGTTGCTGGTCAGTCGATTAGCTTCCAGAACACCCCCCTGGTTGCCCATCCCAGAAGGGAATGGGGGCTGAGGGTAACTTGGGCCCATGGCCAGGGTGACATCTTCCAGACATAGTCGTTTGCCACCTCCCTGGGTCATAGACGTGTCAGAGACCCCGTTTAGTGAGGCAGAACTCTCAACGGCCCCAGTCAATTTCCTCTTCAGGGATCCTGGCAGCTGTGGAGACAGAGAGAGATACAGCCTTGTTATCAAATGCAAGTTGCTTCAAGGAAAACAGAACAGTGACATTCAAAAAAATACAAAAAATAAAAATAACCCACACAGAAGATTGCTAACCAGAATTGTTTAATGTTATGTGACATCATTTACTAAGAGTCCAAATGTGGATACTCATTCACATTTCTCAAGTATATATTTAGTTTTTTGGCAACAAACTGATTGTTGCCACAAGTTGACTGGTCTGTTACCGCCCACAAATGGTCTGTAGGGATCTCAAGGCTCTATCTTTCAAACACTACCAGTATGAATGCCTGTTTCCAAAATGGGCTTTTTTGTGTCTGAGCCTTCCAAGAGGCCAGCTGTTGTCCAATGGGGCCAAAAGTGGGATCATTCAGCAGACCGTTTCCATTAATGCATTGGTCAGCACCCTGAACGCCTTCTCTCTTACCCCATCCTTCCCAGTTCTAGCCCTCTGGAGAGCCCTCTTAGCAGATTAAGACTAAAGAACCGCCAATCAAAAGAGCCTCATTCCCATTCAGAATGAAGATGTTTGCAAACTTGCAAATCACATAATATAAAAGACATTGACTGGACGCTACTCCTATTATCAAAGCACTGAATGAAACTTAAAACAAAATGCCAGTAAACTAAAATTTTAAGTGTTCGCTCTGGTTTTACAGAATAAACCAGACAAATCAGGTATTAGCAGTTTCAGCTCATGAGAGCAATGCATTATTTAACCTTTTTCTTTATCGTTTAAGAGACTAGTGGACTCCCAAAAAAGAGGCATAAAAAGACAGAGAGAGTAAGAGAGAGGAAGATGGCTGGAAAGAAAGGGTCTTGGTGGATTGCAGTCCCAGTGCAGCTAGAAATCCTGTGTGTTCCATGACACTTTTAACCTTATAGAAAAATTGAGAAAGACAGAGATAGAGACGAATGAAGAGAGACCTCCAAAGAAATGGATTCTTGACGGGATGAATAATTTACTGTAACATTCCAGCTGCAGAAGAATGTGCAGTATTTTTTCATTCTTGTTTCTTCTGCATTCTCTCTATTTTATGAGGATTCTGACACCATTATCCATTTTTAAGCTCTTTCTCAGACTTGTAAAAGCCATTGGGAAAACCATTACAGGATATTGCCTTGTACATATCATATAGAGAAAACATTCTTGACAGCTCCCAACATTGTATCCGCCTAGATACAATACAGGAATATATAAACACTACACCTCACACCCCCTTCCAAAGAAGCTGGCTTATGGACACTGCTAGTCCACTTCCTACAAAAGCACTCTTTCCTCCTTTCTCTTCCTTCATCCCCCCATCCCCCACCCCCTTTTTATCTAGGAGGTTTTCCACAGATTCCTCTCTGACTAGAACAATGGAACTCTGGAGACACACCTTCCCTGGCATCGCCAAGCTGTCTGCACAGTCCACCCTGCCGTGCATGTGTGTGTGTGTTTGAAAAAGAGACAGTGTGAACACGTGACGAAAAGGAAGAGTGTCTGTGCATGTGTAACAGAATATGAATTAATGCAGCCTTCATTTTAGAGCCTGTATTCTCACTGACACACACACACACACACACAATTCTCTCTCTAATGGATGCCAATTTCACCCTGAGTAAACACATCAATACAGACACATCGACTGTCTCTCTCCCTCTCTCTCTCTTTCTCTCTCTCTCTGCTGGAGGGACGCCTTTCATTCGGCAGCGATCGGATTTGTCCCATTATGACTGACACAACCATCTGTCAGCACAGAGCGCTGGCAAGAGAGAAAGGGAGAGAGAGGGAGCAGACCTATCATCCACGCTGCTGTGCATATTCCTCATAATTATGGCTGGTAAGGCATACATCTGATTGCATTGTTCTGATTATCATTAAAGCTGCACTGAATGCACACACACACACACACACACACACACGCAGGATGCTAAACAAACAGAATGCTACCGTGATGAGAAGGGATTAGTAAATTAGCGCAGTCTGAGTGTGTGTAATGGTAGATTTCAATAATTGGGTGGATGGATTCGGTGGGTATTGAGATTAAAATAAAAAGCATCAAATAGTCCCAGAGTACCAAAGTGTCAATTAGAACAGTGCGTAGTAAAAATACTACAGCCACCATCACAAATACTAAAAATTAGGAATAAAATACTACCTTAACAATCAATAAAAAATGCAAAGTATGTTTATTGGACTGCATACCATGTCAAAACCTTGACCGACACGTGACATTCAGCAGTACTAGCACCTGTAATGCATACTGTACTAAAATATTCTCAAAGAACTCATAGCCACACCACCACAGAACCTACAGCGTGACCAGCGGAGCCCAATGTAAAAGAATACATTTAGTTTGATTCACTAAAAAGAAGCATTTTATTAGAGTCATTCGTAAAGTACTGAATCAATAACATACAGCTCAACCAGTGTAGACAGATTAATGCACTGCACGTTGTTAATATCATGAATGGACTATACATCTGTCTATCCGTTCTCTACGTATTTGTATGTTAGCATAGCACAAACTAACCCTAACCAGAATAAGTTTGCAAGTTACATCTCCAGATCAAATTCATTTGTGCTGCATCCAATGAAAACCTGAAAATTAGATCTAAAATGAATACTGATTAGCAGTAAGGGGCACTAAAATGTACTCATGTTCTTATAATCTAACTACTTAGAATTCCTGGTTTTGTGCGTTCGAATCATTTGTTTAAATCATTGTAAATAGCAGGTCTGTGTAGGGTTCTTTCTAGGCTATTATATTTGTTTCTTCATCCTTCATTCTTCTTGCGTCTGGACCTGGCTGTCATGTCCACACACACACAGCTTTCCATGACGGCTGCTATCGATCCACCTTCTGCAACGGCTGATTATTCAACCACTGTGTCCCCGTCTGTGCAGTCATCTGAAACGAATCAATGATTCAGAAGCTTTTGGACTCTTCACAGATGCCAAGACAAAGCTATGGAATCTTTGACACATTATTATCTTAAATGACTCACTCGGTAATTCAAATTACTGGCAAAATGACTGTTCGTAAAAAGTTCGTTTAACTTCAACCGCCGCCGTTTATCAACTAACGGGATTTCACAGACTAATTATTTAGAGTTCTAAATAATTTAAGTAATGTTCACTGTACTGTTATCACTTGAATGTGCAGCGACTAATTAGAAGAACGTTCATTCAACTCAACTCAGAAGACTCAGAACCAACTTTTGGTTTGTGAAGAACAGAAGGTTATCTGAGAAATGATTAAGAGGAAGATTGTGAAGATAGCTACCTCTACTCGTACGTTTCACTGTACAAAGAGGGTAATTAAGGACAGTCCCTCTTTTTAGAGAACACAGAAACAGGATGAGGAGTGCGTGTGCGAGAGAAAGAAAGATAGCGATACAGAGTAGGGCAGAGGGAGAATCTGTGCCAAGAGAAACAGAATGGGAGGGGTCTGGAGACACTTTTTGCGCATATAAACAGAGTTTCGTCTCATAGACCAACTTAAACACGTCTAATGCGTGTGGATATATGTGTGTGCCGGAAAACACAGAGTCTACCTCTCATACACTCACAAACTCTCTCAATGAGGTGCTGAGATAGAGGTACTTTACTGATCCCTGTAGGACAATTAAACTCAAAAATGACATTGTTTAGTCAACTTTCTTTCCTCTGTGCAACACAAAAGGCAAATTTTTGATTCATATCTTTGCCACTCTCTTTTCAAAATAATGAAAGTTAATGAGGATTGGGGCTGCCGGGTTCTAAAAGGTCAAAAAAGCACCATAAAAGCATAAAAAATGCAACTTATATGCTATATTTAATATCATACGAAAAAGACTGGCATTTAAGATGTTATTCACTTAAAATCTGGTTATGCAATTGCTGTCCTTGGCACATTAATAACAAGAAAACAATCTCCAGTTTATTCTTTTAAGATGTTTTCAATTCATCATTTCATCCAGTTCAGGTAACTCTGATATAAATTGGTAAATTTGCTCCTTCAGTTTGACTTAATGACTTCTACCATAGTGGTTAAATCTCATCGGGGAGAAAGATTATTTGTGAACAGTGACTTACATTTCAGTCGGGTACTTGCATAATTGCTATCACATGCCTTGGAATAAGAGTGAATCATTTTAAGGAGACTTTGGTATAGTTTTTAGTGATTTATTTGAGCTTTTAGCCCCCGTTCTCTTTCACATAAAAGATTTTAAAAATATTATTATCATTAACCTTTACACTAAATATATATATTAGTATTTATTTATATTTTAATACATTTTAATACATATCTCCAGTGTCACATGACCCTGAAAATCATTTTAACATGTTGTTTTGGTGATTAAGAAACATTTATAATTATTATCAATCTTGAAAACAACTGCTTAATTTTTTAAAGAATACATATCTTTTACAAGATTATTTGATGAATATAAATTTTGTGAATTATCTGAAATTATCTGAATAAAAACATTTTTAAGATTGTGTTTGTCCTAACAATGTTTGATTAATTGAATACATTCTTGCGAATTAAAATTTCTAAAGACACCGACCCCAAACTTTTGAACAACTGTGTCGAAAAAACTAATCAGGATATTCTTAAAACATTCAGTATGAGTTACACAGAAAAAAGGAAAGTCACACAGGTTTAGAAAAACATTAAGGTAAATTCTATAAATGTCAATTCAGTCCATAATGAGAGAATTTTCATTCAACTTTCCCTTTCAGCGTGAAACAGTGCTAGTGTGAAATGTAGAAGTCACAAATGCTCTGAGAGCAAAAGTAGACTTTTAGCATGAAATGTGATGAGACACTTAAGAGGATAGAGTGTTATAAAGCAGTAAAAGCGAGGAGAGGTGAGACGGGGTGAAAGAAAACCCCTCCTTTCTTGAATAAGCCATCTCAAAGAAATCAGTGTGCTTGTGTGACAGGGAGGGGAAAACAAAACAAGCGACTTCCCAGCGAAAGTAAACGAGCGGGCGCATATTTACACACAGGCGAACAAGAGAGCAAACACGCGCGCGCGCACCCACGCACAAACCCGCGTGCACAGTGCTAGTAGCCCTGCTGAGATTAAAAGAGCAAGCTTTCTTCATTTATCTCTTTTCCCACTGCACTCTTTTTCTCTTTTCCTCTCTCCCTCCCTCCTTCCCTGTGGCATGTAATGGTATGCCAATCATCATTACTGTTTCCATTGTTGTGCCCTTAATTACCGCTGCCTCTGCGATGCCACTGTCATCTAGATATGCTAATAAACAAAGAATAGCCCGGCAGCCATGCGCCACTGCGTTAGTGTGAGCGTGCGCCGTGAGTATGTGTGTGTTGCTGTCTTCTGCTCGGCTCTGGTGATGCTTTCTGCCTCAAACTCTGTCTTTTGCGGCAGGAGCACAAACGCTCATCTCACAAACAAGATGACCTTGCAGATATGCATTTGTTTAGACATGACCTGTCTAGTTACATAAGTGTTAGCAAAGAAAATAAATTACTTGATATTTTGGTAAATTTAGTGTAAAAAAAATACATTCACTTACTTACAGTGCAGTCAAGGTATATGTTTGTTCAAAACTGAACCTGTGATAATGGTGCTGCAAGGCCATGATCTATTGCTTGAGCTATACAGTAGCAGATATGCAATCATCTGCTAATTAGTCAGTATTAATAGACAATGAAAAGCAGTCCACATGGAGCTGGAAATATATTATAGCTTGATTAGTAATTCATAAACAAATAAAAAAATGTAACTATTCTGCAAATCTCTGCTAACAAGCTCTGGTTATAAACATACTGATTTAAGTGACTCTCTTAAACAGGCAAAATTTGTTCAACGTAGATTATATTTGGTAGACTGGAAATAATACATATTAATATAGTAATAATATTTCAATCAGATATTGGTGCACTGCCCGTTTTTTGTATTTTAATCCTGTGTGTTAAAATATAGATTCGTACATACACTCACTACACATACACTATAGAAGTGTAGCATTGTATTATTGAAATATATACATTACCATTCAAAAGTTTGGGCTCAATAAGATTTTGAATGATTTATGCTCACCAAAACTGTATGAAATAAATTGGAATCGCAGTAAAAACAGTAACAGTTTTCGGAACTTTTAAATGAATAGCAAGTTCCATAAAACAGCATTTATTTGAAATATAAATATTTAGTAACGTTCTAAATGTTTTTTGTGCTTTCTTGCAGTCAAGTAGTGTACAGTACTAAAAGAATCAAGTACCTTAAAATCATTGTCATTTATGCAGACATTTTCTTTCCTAACAGCGCATCTACTGCAGAGATTGTTCCCTTCGGAGCAGCCCAGGGTTACGTTCCTCGCTCAAGGGCACACTAGTGATGGGAGATCCCAATAATTCTACACTTCATGAACTGCAAGCCGACAGATTACTAGCCTGGGTCTTTAATCTAAAAGCCACTAGCATCCCCATAACACACAGAAACCCACACTGCTGTTCAAATCTCAATTAGGAAGCGATAATTGTGTGTATAATTGAATAAGGAGATGAACTGATTATAATTTCTGTGCCTTCATTTATCTTGAATATAATCTAAACACTAAAAGTGTGACTGATTTAGCAACTGTCTCACTGTTTGATTGAATATTACACCAAATTATGATAATTATCTCATACATTTCATGTATTTGTTGCCTATTTGGAATCCCAATTCCCACTGCCATATACCAACTACTGTATACATTACATCTTTAAATCTTAGCTGTATATGACCGTGTAGAATCTGTATGTATAAATAGGACAGCCTTGATGCATAACAAACCGTGTTTTGTACAAACAGCGTTCTACATCCATCATTTATAAGTGCAGTTTGTATATCTGTACAAATATATATATTAGAAGCGTGACGCCTTAAATGTATGCATGAGTATGTTAACTTAACACACATCATGTGTGTGCATGTCCAGATGTGTAACGACAGGTGGGGTAGGTTTCAGACAGGATAAAGAGGATTAGGAGAGTGGGGAGTGAGCTCTTCCCCAACACCCCAGAGAGCAAGAGAGATAAAGAGCAAATCACAGCTAAAACAAAGAAAGACAAACAGTAATTATTTTTTAATCTGGCAACCATGTAGATCACAGCCAAAAAAACATCCAACAAGTGAACTAAATTTTCATTTTTGTATATCACCTTTAAATAATCCAATTAGTCAAAGACTATGGTCTGCCTATAGGTCATATTGAACTGCTTATTGGGTTCATTTGTCATTCACTCCAACCAGTGAGAAGTCAAAGTCTATATATTACAGACTTGAAATGAGCATGCGGCAGCAGTAGGGCGGCACATATCATACAAAGTCATATGTGAGAAGTCTTTCGATTCACATCAGGAGGAAGAGAGAGTGAGATTTAGATAACTGGGGCACTTTTATTCTGAGTCATTGCTTGTTTTTCTTTCCTTTCTTGATAGTCAGTCTCATGCGATGTGTGAATGTTTGTTTGTGCGACTTTAGGATGTTTTTCCGGTTTTGTTTTCAGTAAATGACGAGCGACAAGTACCAGAGAGATCAGACTGAGGGAATACCCTAAACACTTTCCGCTCACTTTCTCCACATTGTTGTTAATGCACATCTTTGTAGAGATTTCCAGTAAAAATATCAAAACATTCTCAACGAGATTCGTTCACCTGATATGTGCAATTGCATAAGATACATCCTACAATATTACTAAAAAATAGCAAAAATATATTGAACATTGAAATGCAATGTTTATATAAGGTTATATTAATATGTACTGTTATGAGAGCTGCCACTCTAAATTTAGTTAAAATAAATCTTACTTGTATAATTATCCTCTGTTAGTACTTATTTCTTATCTTTTATTTGTGTTTTAGCACAGTTGGGGAGTACTTTTCAGCAAGAAAAAAACATTTCACTGTATGTTGTACCAGCTACATGTGACAAATAAAGAATCTTAAATATAAATAAAGTCTAAAAAGCTATTGTTAAATTCACCTGATATTAAGCAGTACTCCAGTAAAACCATTTTTAGAGGAAAAAGTAATGTTTAATTCACCTGACAAGCATCACTGATTAACATTTAAAATGCCAATAACATGCAAATGAATACAATTTCTAACTATGATATAAAATAATAATTTTAGAAGATAAAAATGCTAAAATATTCAGGCTTAAAACAACTTTTTAAAGCAATTGAATTTATTTATTTTTTTATGTAATGCAATATCTCTTCAAATCTTAGTATCTTGCATAGTTTTGTTTATTAGGTAAATAATCTTATCATGTAAAAAGATGTATCACTGAAAAACAAGACAAAAATACTAAAACATTTTCCAGTTCAAACACACTGACACCAAATCAAGCGGTTCCATCTGTTATTTTTCTCGAAGAAAAGCGTGACTGTGATTTAATTCACTTATTGATACAGAATAACAATCCTAATCACAGAGCTAGAGCGATGAACACACACACACACAAACAGTCTCTGAGCGCAGAGTGCCGGAAGGTCTGAGAGCTCTGTGCTGTGTTCAATGAATGTCAATGAACTTGTGAGGAGTGAGCGAGCGAGAGGAGAGAGACAGATGCACAGCTTTTTTAATAGCGAAAGATAAACGCAGGACAAAGACAAAAGGAAACGGAGAGAAAAGAAAGGCAAGACAGCCCGTCTTTGTTTGGTTATGCGTGCGTGTAGGCACATCTGTGTTCGCAAAGATAGGAAGTGTTCATTCAGTGTTTTTTTACTGCATTTGTTAGTCATCTTGACCAGGCGCAAAGTGATCCCAGTTGTCATTCTCAGCCCATTTTAACGTCCATCCGAGCACTTTTATTAATAAAACAGGAGAGAGATAGAGTGTGTGTGTGTTTGTGTGCGGCTATATATATAAGAGCAGCTGCAGGGTAGGGCTAATTTAGCAGCTCTGCTAGTCTCACTGGACACTCCAGCTGCGTCAAAGCAACGAGACACACGCTCATACACACACACACAAACTCAGATACTTGTCTTTTTCATGAGAGGGGTCTGGCATTGACCACACATGAAGATGAGACCTAACACAACTCCAAACATGTACTATAGATACTATTAGATTAGATAACCCAAAAGCTGGGAAAAATGTCAGGCCGTATACAGACATAGGAAAGCAAACAGAATCATTTTCCCAATTAGATTCAGATTCAGTTTGATTTAAGTGTTGTGATTCATTTAGGTATATTTTAATTATAATGCTCATTCGCGTTATTGTTAATGTTATTGTTATAAATCATGCATTGCAGCATTTCAGACTGATTCTGTTCCTGTGAGTCAAACAGTAGACCACGGGACTAGCAACGCCAAAGACATGGGTTAGATTCGCAGGGAATGCATGAACTGAATGCAATTTAAGTCACTTTGAATGAAAGTGTGTGTCAGTATAAATTTCAACTAGTGCTAGGCAACGATTAATCGCATTCAAAATATAATTTTTTGTGTACATAATATATGTATGTATACTGTGCATGTTTATTATGTATATAGAAATACACACACGTCATACATTTCAGACAAATATGTTGTTTATATATTAAATATATGTGTATATATAATAGAAATTATATGAACATAAATATACAAATGTAAAAAGATGTAAATATTTTCTAAATATATACTGTATGTGCATGTCTTTGAATAATAAACATGTTATATAAACAAAAACTTTTATTTTTGAACGCGACTAATGGCGATTAATTGTTGCCAAGCTTAAATTTTCAAACTATTCATTTAAAGAACCAGCTCATTTCTGGATTTTTTTTCTACTCTGGTCAAGCTCTATGTTTTTGATTCACTAAAATTTAATCGCCTCATATGATTCGGTTTTGTACAACAGAATTGGACAACTCTCAATTGCACTGCTTGCCATTTTACGTCAATAAACAAAATATGATTTCTTTAGCTGTAGCTGTCACAGTCAGCTGGAAGTGCCAGCCCAAATCTGGGGATGGCACTTCAGTGCCCAGCAAACTCTCTGTGTTTT
>JAUCNO010001819.1:6623743-6653166 GCA_032353835.1 Enteromius viviparus
TACGACCCTAAGCCTGTCTGTTCTGCTCTGTGTGATAAATAAACAGCCTGCAAATGAACCCGCACGTCTCCTCGCCTCGCTCTCGTGACAGTAGCGCAGGAGATTCAGCAGCTATTCTGAGCGAGTCTGTTTTGACATATAATTGTGGGCATCCACACACAGACTGTGTTTCTGTAATCAGTTCAATTGCACCCGCCACCGGCACACAACATATATGTACAGTAAACTTAAAGGGATCAATACGAAAAATAAAAATATCAATTTTTCCTCACTGTTTCACTCTGCTAAAAGGCTGTGTATGAGTGTTAACCCTCTGACATTTTGACCCTGTAATCCAGAAATCTCCACCAATCCCCTCTCTCTGCCTTTACAGTAGCGTTTCATCCTCTGACTCACACACACAGTTTATCCCCCTGAGCAGGAGAGAAAGAGCAAATAGACTTAAAGAAAGATACTCAGTTTTGTATGTCTTCCTCAGATAAGAAAAGGCTTAGAGAGAATCAACTCGCCAAATCTTCAGAATCTAGTCTTCAAAACACACAAAGAGGGAGACGGAGAGAGAGAGGGAGAAAAAGAGAGAGAGGGAGGAACAGAGGGAGTGAACAGATACTGTATTCATTTCACACTTGTCAGCTGCGAGAGCAGAATCAAAATGAATACAAGGCTGAATGAAGAATGACAGACAATCTGAAGAAGCAGAAAGAGAGAGAGAGAGAGGATTGAAAGGGAGGGGAAACTGCTGATCCTGCTGGAGAAAAAAGAAACACACTCTTCCAAAATAATAAGCAACCCACCATTCATATTCAGCAGGTAACCAAAGTCGTATTTTCATAGTTTCACATTTTTATCATTTTGTGTTTTTCTAGAGGTCTACTTAGAATGATAATCCAGGTTTTATGTAAGGACTGTATGTAAGAAATGTATTGTAATAATCATAAAATTTTGTTATGTTCAACAGGCATTAAGAAATCATGTTAATTTAAAGTACTCATATCACTGACAGTAGTAGTACAGCCTGGATATTTTCGTTTAAAAAGCGCAGTTGAAGCCCTCAACTGATGTTTATGTTGTCATGTTTTGTTTTGGTCTGAAGCGCCACCCTCCATCTATCTTCCAATCACGAAGTCAGTAGTGTTTCGTCATCCAGGTTGCTTGCATCATTGCGCTCGTTCTAGTTGCGGTCTTCATTTGGCAAGCTGCGTGTGCGTCAAGTCTGAGTAAGAGGCGCCGGGTGAAAAAAAAATATCTCCAATATTTTGAATTTGAGCTGCAATACCTTGTTCAACCACTCAGTGTCAATCCTACATACAGTACCTTTAACCTATTTTTTTTTAGCTGCTGTGCCTTTAAGAATTGTTATATGTAAAAACTAGGGCTGTAACGATTCACGATATGAAACCGAAATCATGACACTCAGATTCACGATGCTGTGTGTGATAAGGGAGAATCGCAACACATCCCGTGACTACCTTTCCAATCATGTGACACCTCCCTGCAAAAGTTGAGCTAGGTGAAGAAGAATGTGAGGATGGCAACCAACCCAGAGATTGCCCAGAGATTCCTCCTCATTTAAGTCAGCAGTATGGCAACATTTCGGCTACACGGTGGAGATAAAGGATGTCACTTGAGTTGACGTTTGCAAACGAACCGATTCTTGTTCTTTTTTACCTATGTGTGTTTCACACAGATGCACACAAATTTGCTCCTCCGCGAGACAGAACAGTTATAGAGTGAGGGGTGCACCCAGCGCAGGGATTGCTTTTTTTCTCCCACCCCCCCCGAACCGAATCCTGGGTTTGGTGTATCGTTACAGCCCTAGTAAAAACATTTATGAGTGAGGGTAAGAAACAATAACCTTAAAAATAAATAAAACAGACATGAGCAGTGTTGACATCTAAATTTGGCCAGTTATGTGCTGACCAATCAGAATAACATTATAAGGCTGCAGAAGTTGAAATCATATAACTAAAGCTGCATCCTATACGTCCAACTTACATTTTAGAAAGGTCATGGTCGCTCAAAATGAACAGTTTTGGTCCATTAAGATTCAATTCCTCACCAAGGCTGCTTTTTTAGATCAAAATTTAAATAACAAAAAAGTAAAATATTATTAAAATCAAAGTCAAAACTGCCCCGAGGCTTTTAAACAACAGACAGTGCACATGAAACCGGATGTGCTACTATGCTGTTATCCTTGTTCAGCAAATATGTGAAGACGGAAATGCATGCGAAACCAAACAGTAAAAAAAACCGTCAGAAGTCAAAGGTCATGACCTTTTGAACTCCATAATGAGCTCCTACACCAAATGCTCTCATTTACAAATGGTAGTAAGTGTATTCAGGCATACGACAGAGCATTTTTAGTGAGTGTGTGTATGTGTGTCTATGCCCAGCTGCTTTACTGTAAGCCCGGCCCTCAGGGAAGGCCCCTTGAGTGTGACTGCCCACCCCTACCTCCATCTCTATCCCTCTCTCTCTCTCTCTCTCTTTCTCTTCCTGCAGTAATGGTTTAATGGCAGATTACAGAGCCTCTGAGGGCTGAATGGAGGAGTAATAAAATAAATGGCTTTGTAAGGGCCCTTCCCCCACAGAGAGCAGACCACCGCTGAACTCTACAGTCTAGAGGATCCCTGCAAGACCTGTGCAGATAAGGACACAAATGCATGTCTCTTTCTTTTTTTCTTCTTTAGACTCAAATGGTTACATCTTTTAATATCTTATGTGTCTCATTTATCACTTCCGGATCCATTTTCATAATCCGCCGACTGTCCACTAATTCTCAGCCTTAGAAATTCAAATCTCTTCAGCCTCAATCTTTTTAGAAAAGTACCACGATATTACCATGGCTATTCTTGAGAGAACCAAAAAACATTATATACATAGTACACACACTCACAAACCCACAAAATCATAACCTTTAACAAGAGTGCTGAATTTAGGGACATTCACTTTATTGCAACAAGGACTTGCTTCATAAAGATTTAGCAGAGCTGCTTCAACACCTGGCTGCCTGAACAAACTGACTGAGCAAACGTAAGTGGGTCATTGTTCTAGAATAACTCACCTCTTCCATGCTGAACGTTTTCAATCTCACAAGTAAAATTCTGTTTATGTTGTGGGATATAAAGTAAAAAAATAACACTGACGAAAAATAGTTTAAATACTTTTCCTCGTACTTGTTTATCTTGGACTCTTTTATTTGTTATTATTTTCCCACCTATGAGAAGACTGGGGAAAAAGTGAGTGTCTGTTTATTCCAGATGTCAGGATATTAGCAGGGTGGATCGGCTTGACCGGAGGAAACTCCCTTTCATAAAGACCTCATTCATGCCCCTGAAACACTATAGCGCAGGGTGGTTGAGTGTGTGTGTGTGTGTGCTATATCATTCACAGCCAACAAAGTGCAAACAAAAGTGCACACATGCACAAACATTAGCATGTAAACACATACAGGCACCGAAAACAGATGTATATTCACACTTTAAGCCACCCAAGAGACACCTTCAGGGGAAAAGTAATAAAAGAAGAAATATAAAGGAGAAAAAGAGAGCGAGACAGGTGACTTAGACAATCACTTTATTACTATTTCCGTTTTCATTGCTAAAAGCTCAATGTACCATTCACCTGTCTTTTGATCTGCTATCATACTGTGATCACCCGTCAGGTGTCAAGCTGCTAATCAGCATTACCACCGTCTGCGAGATCTGGGACAGGAAGTGTCAGATGTGTTATGTTTAGTAGTTAACGGCATCTAGGTAGAACAATGCAGACACTCCTCTCTAATGTTGCATAAACACACTAACCTGAACTAACCTGCACTGAGCCAATTACAGTAGTCTCTATGCGTGTGTGTGTGTGTGTCCAGAACAGGTGTACGTCTGGCTTAATCTCCTGTGTGGTTGAAGCCAGTGTCACGCCAACCCCATGATCAAAAGCCAGCATTGAAATAAGGGTAAAAACACTTTCTCTATCTCTCTCTCAGACAAGCTCGAGCACAAACTCATTTGCTGCATGGCTGGAAAACGGACGGCGATATTGCCAAGAAGTAAAAAGGCAGGGGTGAGCGAAAAAGACAAAGACGCTGAGACTGAGTGTCTTTTGTTGGATGAAGTCCCACCTGCAGCTCTACGGCCACCGAGACGCAGCTGCTCTCCTTTCCCATTCCTCTCTTTGTTTCTGTCTATCATCCCAGGCTCTTCCTCTGCTTATTGATCGCTTGTGCAACCCCTATTCTTATCGTTTTCAGTTTTTGGGAGTGTAGCCCTAAGCAGGTTTTTATTGTAATGGAAGCATGGTTTCCTCTCAGAGTAATAAAAACAATAAGATTTCACGATACAAGTTCATTTTAAGTTTATATCTCACAGTTGCAAGAAATAAATGTGCAATTACATAAAGTAAAATAACTTGCATATTGAGGCATTACATGCAGGAAAAATATAGTAGGGTAAATTGTGTGCACGATTTACTATTTCGTTCCCAAATTTATCAAATTGAGGGAACGAATTAGCAAATCGAGTGTACGATAAAAAAAAATTGAGTGAACAAATTTGCAAATGAAGCATACTATTTAGCAAACTGAGGGAACGAAATGGCAATCACGCGAACGTTTTAGTAAATCGTGCCCACAATGATTTTTTTGCACGTAATGTGTGGGGCTCATTACTTGCAACTTCATGTTACAATTGGCACTTTATTTTTCACAATTGTGACTTTTCTTCTAATTTATTGTAATTGCGCCTTTATTTGTCTTTATTTTGACTTTTTAATTTTCCCTCATTATTGCAAAATTAATTAATCCATTTATTTTTCATAATTGCAACTTTGCTGATGCTGATTTTGTCCTTCATTATTGCAACTTTATTTCTCAAAACTGCAACTTTTTGCTCTTGTCTAATAATTATGCATTTATTTCCTATTCTAAACATTTTGTATTCTATAGAGGACATTGCCTTCCATTTTTTATGTTAACAAAGTCAGTAACTTTCTCTAAATCATCACTTAAATATTATACTAAACTCATTTCTCCAAAAAGCACCTAAACATGAATTTAAAAACATTATTTTTTGGATTTTTTTTAATCTATAATAAGATTTGACAGATGTTAAACCGAAGTAACCTGAGGTTACTTGGTAACCGGTTTGGATCAGTAGACTAGACCATCACAGCACTGACGTAAACGGTGCATGTCAAGTGTGCCAGGCAGACTTCTTTACCTCTTTACTATGAGTCCCTGGAGTCTGTTTGCGATAGATTATGCTGTTCTCTGCATATGCGTCTGTGTGTATATAAAGAGAATTTGAGAGAGGGAGAGTCAGAGAGAAATGTCGCTGTAATAGCAGGCACACTGTCCTGACCTCACTTACAGACACTGTCAAATGCACACACTAACACACACACTGTTCCCGTCTGTTCCGACCTTCACTGAATTCTCGTCATTCATGATGTCACAGGCTCATTGCTTCCAATGTAAGCCTTCTTAGTCAGCCTTAGTTTATATTTGAGAGAGATTCATTGAAACTCAAACATCACGTGTTGTAATATGGCTACGTTCAAATACTGTGTCTTACACATGTAACTGCACTAGAGCTGCCCTTTATTAAACTAAGTTTGTATGCTACAGCTGAAACAAGCACTCTCAAAGAAAACGTTAATACAGGGTTAAGGCTTTGCCATCATTTATCACATACCTTTATTAGTGCTGTCAAATGATTAATCATGATGAATCGCATACAAAATTAAAGGTTTTTGATTGCATAATATACTGTATGTGTTTGTGTAAATTTATTATGTGTATATATATATATATATTCCTGAAATATATACATGCGTGTGTATTAATAGATACATAATAAATATACACAGCAAACATACATATATAAACAAAAACATTAATTTTGTATACGATTAATCGCATTTTAAAGCAAATGGTGGCAAAAATAGTATAAATATGCAGAAACAATAAATATTGGCCAATAAATATATAATATAAGACTCATAATTATTACAAATAAATTTGCAATTAAATAATAAAAAACTCTTGTAACAATTGCTACTTTATTTCCCGTAATTAAAAATAATCTTGCAATAACTGAATGAAAATCTCACTCATGAAAAAAAAATCTTGTATATGCAACTGTCAACATTTTGACCTGATTTCTCATAATTGTGTTTTTTTTTTTCATGCAAGTCATTTTTTTCTCAAAACAGTAAAGTAGAGATGCATTGATATTGGAGGGATAACTATTACGTAACTAATCTGTGATAGCCTATAAATAGCCAGTATTATAAAGCCCTACATTTTCATAAAAAGAAAATTAAAATGCGATAGCATGCTACAACTAAAACAAAGGTGCTCTTAAAGGGGTACATTTTGCTAGATCATGGCAAAAGTAGCCTAAATAATAAAACAGACAAGAAAAATAAATCCATATCGGGCCAACATATCCAATATCAGCAGATACTTCTAACTTCTGATACACATTCACCCCGGATACACATTTACATGCATCCTACATACTTTTAAAAGATTTACAGTAGTGTTGTATCACAGGTATATGGGTGAAAACATGGCTCAGGACGCACTTTCACTGGGATCAAACACACAAGCAGCCACTCAATGCCTCTTACAGAAACCTGGATATACATTAACAGATACATGAGCACATACAAAGAGAACACACCCGCTACACAAACACACATGTGTCCTGATCAGAGTGTGTGGGAACGTGTGTGTGTGTGCATGTCTGATTGTTTCTGACAGGCAGGAGAGATGAGAAGAGCAACCCTGTGCACATATGTATGTGTGGCACTTTGGAAATAGGTCAGCTTAGGCTGGGTTTAGTGGCACTAGGCCCAGCTCAAGCAGAGAAGAGCCTTGGGGCTCAAACACACATGCACACATGTACAAATACACACACCTCCCTGCCAGCAAAGACAAAGACATACAGGCATATTCCACCAATCTACACAAAGGTAGAGTGTTCAGTGTTAATCTCGCCAATTAAAGTTACAGACAGAATGAACATTAGTCAATGGAAACAAAATGAAGGAAAAATGCACATTTAGGAGATTAAGCTTTTTAAATTAAAAAGGCAAGATATCAGAGTAAAATTTTCCAAAATGCAAAAAGTAACAAATATGTCATGACAAAATACTGACTGCATTTAAAAGATGCAAAAGAAAACCAAGGCTGTTTAATCATAAAGATGACTTAATTATAATGTCTATATTATTGACCACGATATCAGCTATGAGCTCAGCTACACTGTGATGGTCTGAACACAAAACACACACAAGCTCTCTAATTACCAGTGCATGGCCAGTCTTCTGAATGTGAGGAAAATAACACTAATGAGCTTCACCTCACTCTGACATTAACACAACCTGCTGTCTGCCATCACACACACGCTTGTGCTCATAACTCAGAAACACACACCTATAAATCAACAGGATGGTTATACAGACAATCATAAAACGCATTAGCGCTCACACACACACACACACACACAGGCACACTCAACATCATAAATCTTTATTCCTACAAACATTAACCTAAGTAACCACATATAATCTGAAGATGAAAACACTGCGTGCGAGTGCCTTTTAAAAACGTCCACGAGAGAGCTTTAAAGTGTAAAGTGTAAAATGTAAAGAGAGGAGCAGATGAACAGATAGTGAGATGATAAATGAAGGGAAGTAGTGAAGGATGAAGAAAAAAAGAGGAAGTGCTTGTGTCTGTTGTACCGGCTGCCCTTAGACCATTACTAAGGGGATCTCCCAACGGACACACACACACACACACACACACACACACACACACACTCAGAGTCAAACAAAGGACAACAGGAACAACGAGTGAGAGAAAGAGAAGGTGGGTGTGAGGTTTAGCAGCAAAAGTACATAAACACATATATATACACCCCCTTCTTCTACAAGAAAAACTCTCATGTAAACGAAACCACATAAAGGGATAGCTCATCTTAAAATGATAGTCATTTTATTAATTACTACCAAACACATAAGTCTTTCTTTAGAGAAACATGAAAGGAAATGCTTTGAAGGATGTTAACTCTGCACTCCTCAATACAATGATATGATTGGAGACAGATGCTGTGCATGATGCAGACTGAAATTAAATATACTTGTAATACTAGAGACTTTACACTCAGTTTTATTGTGCTTTCTTTGATATTTGAATGATCTGATATACATCTAATAATGTATAAAGTATATAAAAGTTTGTTAAAAGCTACCAAAGGAGCCAGTATTCCGTAAACTAAACTAATAAAATCAAATATGTGCACCTGTCTACAGCTTCTGTTCCGATTTTACTTTAATTGTATTGACGCATTAGTTTCTGCAAAGTATCTTAATTTGTAGAACAAAGAAAAAGAAAAGCCAAAGCGGTTTGTGGGGGTGAGCAAATAATGAATTTTTCCCTCTCTTGTGATCTGAAGAAGAAAATAATCTGTTAAACTGCTGCAACCAAACGAGCTTATTAGACAAATAAGTTTCCTTTTTAGTCCAGGAGGATGCTTTTCAAAAGACTTTGAAAAACTGCAAAACTCGCCCACTCACATATGAGCAAACAAATGAAGACGACCGAATTGAGTGGATGTTTGTGTGCGTGAGTGAATGAGAAACAAAAAGAGAACTGCGAGCAGGAATTCTGCACCCAAGGTTCACCAAATCCTAGTCCAGCCAACGAGAGAGCGGAGGGAATAAAAGCAGTGCAAATTGCCTGAGTTAGTGCTGGAACACACACACACACACACACACACACAGAATCACTGACTGTCTTGCTGGTCTCAGCCATCCTGTGCTGGTTGTTAAAGCAGTATTAATATTCATGTCGAGCGCTGCTGCTGTCAGTGAGGCAGTTTTAAATGAACACTCCGACCTTGATCCAATCCATGGGGTCTATCCTTATCCAATACAAAAATGTGACTTCAAGGCCTCTCTCTCTCTCTTTCTCTCGTTCTTTTTCTCTCTCAACACACACTTTTCCTCCATTTTTTCCCTCTCCTAACCTCTCCCCCTTTCACCCCTTCTTTCCTGATTATGCAGACTTGGAGCTGGTGCGTGTGTGTGTCTGCAATCTCTGTTTGATTTTGCTCACAGACAAGAACGGATCTGCCTTGATAAAGATGGCTGTTCAGAAAGAGCCACAGAGGGATTCAGATTACCTTGATCTCTCAGTTTCTTTCTCCTTCTCGGTTTTTGTTGATGAGGTGGGTGTGATACATTTTTAAACCTGATATATTGAGAGAGAAGAACAAAAACCCCCGACTTCTCCCAGTTCTCAAGTGAAACGAATCTGAACACTGTTTGTGAAAAGCGACATACAAATACACAATTGACAGTGAATATCTGTTGCATTGTGTTATTATTCGGGGTAGCTTGATCTAATCATGTTTTGTAAGATCTAACTTCTCCAACAAGACTCGCTTTGGTATGACGAAAGAGAAACTTGACCGTGCGAACAGACAGTTTACATGCAGGAGACGCTGAGAATGCAACACATACTTGTACTATGAATTACACTCTGACATGGAAAGCAACAACACATGAAATTGCATAGCTGGAAGCGGCGGTTTTCACACATACGCGGAGTATGGCTAAATTCAGAATAGCAATGCATATAATTATGACAGCAACAGTTCGAAAAGTAGTATGCTATTCTATATTCAGGACAAAAAAAGGCTTGAATGAGTTGAGTAACTTACTTGACTTAGCTACAAGCTTATTTTTCCTGCAAGGTGACATTTATTCATAGCTTTAAGCACTGAAGACCTGGATGGCAATACATCCACAGAACTGATGCACAAGCGTGTCAATTTTTCCTCTAGTTCAACACTGCAGATATTTAGATCACCTCTCAAAACGAATGAGTTTTGGCGATTTGCAATCCACATTAAGCCCCCCTTGCAATATTTAAATTACTACACAGTGCAACAAAACATTGTAAACACTCTTAAAGTGCCTTAATAAATTTAAAACAGTAGTATTAAAGTATAAAATTCAGTAATCTCTGCATTAATGATTCATAGGAAAGTAGATGAGGCCGGAATACAAACACAATTATACGCTTAATTGTTAAGTGTTTTCCTTCTAAAGGTTTTCTGTTGGAAACCACTTAACATCAAACTTTGCACATTACGTTTATATTCCGAGGTCAATGGAGCAAAGTGTCGTATTGTGATGTCACGTGAAACTACCAACTGTGGCAAAACAATTATTATCAAATAATTCAAAGTATGATTAGCTATTAGTGTAGCCGTTTCAAAAGAGTGCTGGACCAGGTTTGAGTCAGGTTTTTCTAAAATTGTGAAAACCGAAAGCCTCTAAAAGAATCGAGGGAACCAGCTAACAGCTCACTCGAGGGAAATATACTATGTATATATATTAGGGGTGGGCATAGATTATTTTTTTTAAATCTAGATTAAAATGGCTCATTTGAATTCTGTCAAAGGCATTCAGAATATGTGTGCTACCTAAATAATGACTAAAAGTAAAGCCCTATTCGGACGGGATTAGTTTACCAGGGGGTCGTTAGAGAATGTTTTGTTTCACAGGCGTACTTGGTGATTTTTCTCTCACAACCTCTGTGATAATTCTACAGTCCGAATACGATGTCTGGGATATTATTTTTCACTACGCGTTATGCTGGTCTTCATCTTACCGCATGCATGTTTAATATATTTTGATATATAAAATAAATAAATAAATACAGATAAAGAACCAGATCAGGTAAACTGTTAAGACGGGGTATTGCAATATCAGTATCAGGTAAGATTACTCACGTTCATTTCTCCACTCTGAGAAATAAGTTTTAATTATCAAAATTAAACATATGTTTACTACAAACAAAAACCATAATAGTTGAAATAAAGTAAGCATACATTAACATGGTTCTGCTATATTAGCCATTTAGCTTCACCGTGGCATTTGTGATTATATGTTACTAATTGTAATCAATCCAAAATGGTACATGAAAATCACGGACAACAGGTGATAAGAATCGAAGCTCACACGTACAGTAGTTTAAAAAACTAGTCCCGTCCGAATAGGGCTACAGCGCAACAGTCAATCGAAAATAGCTAAAGCCAGCTTGAAAAATCGCTAGATGTCGCTAGATGATGTAATACGTTAATTTGCATATTCATTATGTCAGTGGGTCATATTATCTTGCGTCTCTGTGGTCACATAATGTAATTTAATGCACCCAAATTTCAATATAACTGCACTGCTTCGCTCGGCCGCTTTTCTGAACAGAACGACGCAGAGAGAGGTGTGCGCACGCTGGGAAAACAAGAGCTCTCGCGGCACTACCAGAGACTCACTGAGATTTGTCCAAGAAGTCGCTAGATTTGTCGCTTGTCGCTTTTTATTGGAAAAATTTTGCCAAGGGGGTCTGAAAAGACAAAACTACTGGCAACACTGCAGCACAACAGCTAGGTATACATCTGCGGTAAAATATCAAGGAGAAAGTCATCACATAGCTTGCGTAGTATACACCCAGCTATCAGCGATATTTTTTTTAAGCGCACAATAAGAATCTCACGTTAACGCAGCACCTTAATGCCGATAACGGCCCACCACTAATATATATATTATGTTTTAATTGACAAACTCTGCAGAAAAGTTTGTGTTACAGTTGGGTATAGTGACAGATGCTGTCAGCTCACTATTAAAGCAACAGAAATCGTTGGAAAAACCCCGTGGTGTGTATGAGTGAGACTAACTGTCCAGACAAAAAGTGACAGTTGCACAAAGCTCATTCTTTCTCATTCCACACACACACTTGAGTAGACACTTGTCCTCTGTGGTTAAGGTGTATCCCTTCGTCGCTCACTTAGTCATCCACCTCAGAAGCCTCCTATCTTTTTATCTCTGCAGGCTTATTAATGGACCAGCATTAGTTGGGTCTGCCTGCTCTAGAGCCCTCAGATCAATGTCTGCCAGCTCAGACAGAGTCCACTGCTCACTTTATATCTCTGATGCTCCATCCCTCCTTCCTTTATCTCTTCCTTTTGGACTGAATGCGGTCATCTGTTCTTTCTGCCTCTCCTCCACCTTTCCATCTTGCTCTCTCTCTTTTGGTGGACCCCCTTTTCTAATAAATCTCATGAATGGTTCTCTCTCAGTAGCTTTCCCTTAAACGCGTCACAGCAATTACAGCTCTCATAAAACGGCGCCATGTAGACCTACACCATGTGTGTGTGTGTGTGTGTGTTTGTGTGTGAGATAACGTCCTTGAGGGGGCAAGAGAAGAGCTGGTTATTGATTGGAGGTCCCTGTACGACACATAGGCTTTTGATTTCTCTTGTAGAGCAATGCCTCTGCCTTGTCCTCCCAACAGTATTCTACAAAGTCAAATAGAGTCGACTATTGACTGCTGTTCACCTATGCCATCTAAATGACACACTCTTGACTGTTTCTATAGCCACTTTAGATTGCGTGAACCCCCCCCAAAACACTATATTACATTACAAAACTGGCTAAAGCACTAGCTGTATGAAGGTCGGAGTTTAATTTTCAGTCTGCATTAGGTATTTGGACACATACAAATGTGAAATCACTGTTGTTCTTAACTATTTCTCTTCAAACAGTATGATGTTTGATTTTTGCCACCTAAAGTCCTTTCCCATGGCCTTTTGTTGAAACGCAAGAAAATGTCTTTGAAAAATATGCTATGTATTTTTAGAAATATTTATATATAAGATAAATTATAGGAATATAAATACACTGTATGTATGTGTATTTCTATATAATTAACAAATATACACAGTACACACATTGATCTTACGTACACAAAAACTTATTTTGGATGTGATTAATCATGATTAAATTGACAGCACATTACATTAAGGTCAAAAAACATTTTAACAATTAAACATGCATGGGTGAGCTGTTCACAAATAGTCAATAATAAAATAAATGGCAATTGATATTATGGTATATAGTGCAATAACATTCACTTTTATTTTTAAGTTTGCTTTAATTGCACAAACGCTGTTTGAGACCAAAGCAGGTAAAATGTTTCACATTATTCCACATATGTCTACTGGAAGTAACATTTGTTAATAAAAGCTGCCAAAAGACTTTTTTCCGTTACAGCAGCCAGTCAGGATGTACATATGTCTCGCACCAGATGTAGTGTGGGGCCCATGCTTATTAAAACAGCAATAAAGAATGAGCTTTCATCATGCAGCATGCAGAATATGCCTGTGTCAAACAGGTATCAAAAGATGGTTCCTATTATGAGTTGACGATTATAGATATCTTTCAGTGGCATATGGCTGATATGATCCAGTATATCTGGCTAATATAATTTAGATGGACACATATGCTTAAAATGTTCAAAAAATATCTGATTATAAGCCAATGCCAACACCAACAATTGACTAAATATGTGTAAGAATGCCAAAATGCTGGTAAGAGACACTATTCAGTATTAGTGGTCAATCAATATGGGTTTCTTTCATTGAAAATCCTGATGCTAATACCTATATAGCACAGTGGCTAATAAAAATGCAGTCAATCGACAAAGGATGATATATCTGGATAATGTATTATGATAAAGCTCACAGCTATTCATAATGCCCTTATTTCCATATACTGGAATATTTATGGATATCTACGCACTTATGTGTCAGCAGAGATAGGTTGACTTTCACGTTTGAAAGCCTGAAACACATCGAAAAATCACAGCAATAAGGCAAGACAAGAGAAATAAGGACCTCTCGAGTGTGAGCGCACACACACTTGAGAGAGTCACACACGGTTGTTAACTTGTGGGATAAAATAAAATCATCTTCTTGGTTAAAGAGAGGTCTGATAATCTGTATGAAGAGGGATTTGATGGAATGAATAAATGCATTAATACTCCAGGCGCTTAGCGTCGCAATCACCCCATTGCAATGCAGAGAGAACTGTGCCCGCGCCGCGGCATCAGCGCCGCTTCCAATGTGTCAAATGTTAATGACCTGCCAGGGAGAGGAATCTATCCACATGTTCATTTGTCATTAAGAAGGAATATTTTAACACCAGACGCTCAAGTGCTACAGTGTCACAACAATTTAACATAGTGGGGAAAAGGAGGAGGTAAAGAGAGGGAGGAGGGGAGTTCTGACAGATAAAAAGAGGAGGACTGTATTCCTGCAGCCAGCAAGTCTTTAAAGGGGGATGGCGAAAAACAAAAATGCTTTGTATCAGCACAAATGCACACACCGACTCTGCCACAGCGTGCTGCTGCCAATATTTTGTTGTGTCAGTAGGTCAGAGAACAGGGAGCTTTATGGGGGAAAGTGCCTCTATTGCTTGAGTGGCATTCAGTCTTGTTGTATAACAGAGACGGTGCTACCGTTTCTGTGTGCTGGGTGGTGGAAGGGCCAAAGATGGCATCTACATCCTGCTGAAGAACAACACATGTAGCTGTCTCACTCATTGACTCCTACACAACCACATGTACTCAGAAAGTGATGTCATTACCAGCAGCTGCACAAACATGCACTGGGAAAATCAATGAGCGTATGGCACATTTATTAGGTCCTGATGTGGCAGCATAGAAATGCCCGGCCCAGCTGTTATAATAGAAAGCAATATGAGTGAGAGACATCTAGAAAGATCTAACCTAACAAGACATGGAGAAGGAGGAAGGTAGTCCTAGAGCTGCGCTCCCAAATCACACTGCCCTGGGGGCAGAAACTCTTTATTCAAATATTGAAGACGAAGACTTCAGCTGAAATTACCAAATGAAGTGTATTAAGGGTCTTGTCCAATGGCAGAACACTTAAGTACAATGTAAAACAACCCTAATCATATACAAGGTTATGTAATTTTATATATAAGCAACATTTTTAAATTAAAAGTATAGCTTAATCATGAAACATGAAACAGTTGTTAACGTAACTGCCCCACTCACGTCCAGTGTAGACGAGTAATCTTGTCAGATAAACAGAGTGCAAGTAGCCACAGATGATGAGAGAAGATGAACAGAACAATTGCCAACTTATTCATTAAGAATGTTAAGTTAAGGCCTGATCCATCCAAAAATTATTTAAGCACCAACACTTTTACCTTTCTTGTAAAGTTGTGCTTCAAACAAAGAACTTTATGTAGAACCTATTCTGCTGTCTTTAATGGATGTGGCGCGCATATTCCCAAAAAGAAAACTAATGCTGCGTTCTATTTATGGCGTATCGACACAGGTTTCAGTGTAGACATGGTGCTAGTTCTTCATTTAAAATGGCAATATTGCCTACATGAAAATCTGGATGCACCTAACTTTTGTGCTGGTGCTCATAAAAAAAGGTTAGGCGCACCAGTGCAACCAGTGGAAAAGGTTAGTCTAGAGCCGTGTTATTTATTGAGTATATTCAAATAGAAAACACTAATTTTACATTTTAATAATATTTCATAGTATTATTATTGTATTGTATTTTTTATTAAATAGGCACAGCCTTGGTGACCAGAAAAGACCCCAAACTTCTGGACAGTATGCATATACAGCTGTTTAAAAAACAGCCAAAATTTGTTCATTTGATCAGCCAATATATTGATCTATGACATGGTTTCTCAATTCTTACCCTGGAGGTCCAATGCACTGCAGAGTTTAGCTTCAACCCTGATAAAACTATGCTTTTCTAATGATGCTTAAGACACCAATTAGCATTCTAGGGTGTGTATCATTAGGGTTAGAGCTCAACTCTGCAGTGCATTGGACCAAAATATTTGAGAAACCCTGGCATATAAAGTACACAAACTTAAACATCTGTATATCATGCCTAGTGGTAGTAGACAGCAAAGAATTTTTTCCTATACCTTGACTGAACCTTTGGAAAAAAAATAAAGCCCCACCATCCCTATGTCACCTCGGCTCACACAGCTGTTTAGTTAGTATTAGTGGATGTCCTGTCAAGCAGATGTACTGGGAGCTTTACAGAGCTAATATTATTTACCCCCCTCCCATCATTCTTTCCCGATGCTGTCCTTTCACTGACCGATGATCATTAGCTGTTGTCCTATTGAACAGATACAGCGATTTCAATTGCTATTGCACCAGAACAAGGTGCATAACTGTTATTGTTGGACACAGAACCCCTTTAAAACCCCGAGGAAAACAATATTTAAATCTCTGTGAGAGGGAGAGAGAGAAGAGAGTAATAAGATTCCCTGGCTGCGTGGTAGCTGTGGAATTTTGGTCCTAACGGAGAGTAGCTCCAGCCTTCATAGCGCTGTTTGTTTTGGACGTCTTAGCGAGGTAGAAATATGTTCCTCCTTTCCACCCACAGCTCTGTCGCAACAGCAAACAACAGTGAAACGCACCGCGAGACAGCCGCTACGCCACTTCAGAGAGCGTCGTCTCGCGTTCCAGCGGCGCGTTTTCACAGACACGCTGTTAGCGCCGATATGGCTCGACTCAAAGCCAATTACTCGGGTAGAATAAACCCGACTCTGAGGAGATAAGTGCGAGATAAGCTCTTTCGCATCGAAAGAGAAAATTTCACCTGTACCAAGATTTTGATCTAACATTTGACAGCCAAGTAGCTGAAGTAAACTTGTCTGCGGTCTTCTTTCTGGGCTGACGCGACGCAGTTCTTCTCGCGCAGGGGTTTGACACAAATTATGGGAATGTTTACCGTAACGCAAACGATAAACTCTTTATGAGCAACACGTCAAATTGATAGCAGATAAAACCGAGTGCTGCCTCATTCCTAAAAACTTGCAAAACACCACCGCAGACTTTTAGATACACTAATTTCTGAAGTGAGAGCGATAACAAACGCACAAGAAATCCTCCACTTTGATGTCTCGCCCTATTTTGTGGTTTCGGCAGGGTCTTTAGCGATTTAATTCATCTCAGAGCTCTCCGGGGTTTAGGAAATCTGGGCCAAACAGTGATTGAAGCCATTAGGAGCAACCCCTTCAAAAATACTTTAGGGTGTGCATGATCAAATGAGATGAAGTAAGGGATGGAAAAAAGAGCATGACTGACTTACTGTCCTCTATTCAACAGTCTGACCCCATCAACCGGAAGGTGAGTTGTTAGATGTTTATTTGGATTGTCTACACTGATGAACTCCATGCATGTGCACTGGTGAAAACCTGTGGTTAAAGGTGTTCAGTGCTGTGGAAATCCACACTAGTGCATTGGCAAACCCACCTAATGACCAGGCTCTCAGTTTACATCATCATCTGTTTGTAAGGCTCATGGAACAAGAGGTTAAGATAGCCTACTTATAAAACCGCCTCCTGCAGTTTACACAGATGCTTCCACAAACGCAATCAGATTTACAGTCATTTTACCAGCCCAAGAAGGAATTCTCAGTTTGCTTCTGGAAACAAATGTTTTAATATTCTGGTAATGGCTGAAGGATGCAGAGGAAAGGAAGAGAGTCAGACAAGTATGACTGATTTTTAAATGGCTTTTGTAGTGAATGATTCATTATCTTTCTCATTCTCTCACACACACAGACACACACTTTCTTTCTCTTACTCGCTCTGACTTTCCTGTCACTGGCATGCAATCACAGTATGACATGAGCTTGCCCCTCCACCAAACTGAGCATCTCACGCTCTCAGTTCCCATGTTCTCTAAAAATAACTAAACAGTGGAGGAAAAAAAAAGAGGCATACACACACACAAGAACCACAGAGACATAGTGATGTGAGCAGTTTCACAAACATAAAATACTGCAACAATAAACAGTTTATCTACAATTGCTCTTTGCTGTCTATATATCTAGGAGTTTCGAAGAGAGTTTATTCTTTATCTAGGATTGGCAAGCAAATGCAAAGTATAATTTTACTCTACTCTTCTACTTTTCAAGTTTTTAAATAGTTTATAATACTAGAGCTTAGAAAAATGTTCTGCAGACTGTTTAAGGTGTAAAAAACATATTAATGTCACACCTCCTGAGGTTAATGTTCTATCCCAGTTTATGTGATTACATGTATACAATGTTTAAATTCCAATTTAAATTCCACATACATTTCTTGATTATTATTATTATTCAAAGAACAATAACATATAACATGTTATGAAAAAAGAAAAGAAAGAAAATAGAAAAAAAACAAGAAAAAGAAGTTGTATTTTTCACAAGTTTCCCCTTTTATAAAAGTCATGTATTCATGCGATGACCAAGCTGAATTTTCAGCAGCTGTTGGTTCGTTCTTCAGTATCACATAATCCTTCAGAAATAATTGCTTAAATGTTGATGTGCATTTATTTAGAATGGAAAATCTTTTGTCAATGTCTTTACTGTCACTTTAAATCAATTTGAATGCATCTTTACGGAACAAAAGTATTAATTTCTTTCAAATAAAATCTTACCGACCAAAACCTTCAGATGAAATTTCAGCAGATTCCCTCTAGACCTTGCAATTTCTTCATCTTACTGTTTCATTGCTGCACTTCTTATGGCAGGCAGAAAACAAAAAAGAAAACACATTTACATTTGCTGATGCACTAATAGTCTACACTGCATTGTCATCACACCTCTTTACTTAATTACACTGAGATGCGATGAAAAGGTGTGACATGGACAAGACAGGCCCTTATCATTAAGTTTAGCCTTCTGAGAGGCTTCAGGCCAACACGAAAATGAAAAGGCAATTATGTTTAAATTGAACAGAGCGGATGGAGAGCTATTAATCACTTATATCAATTACTAAGACCCCCCTTTCTACTGGCTGAGGTTACTGGGGTCAAGAAGACCATGCTCTGTGGATAGAGATGGTTGGAGACGCATATATGTGTGTGTAACCCGAGTCACTGGCCAAACCACAGCCAACCATGGTAAAACATTATGTCAGGATCAAGTTACTCAATGAACCATGCGCCACAATCTGTTACTAAGGGCTTGCAAACAGACACCAACTTAGACCCATTACTGCCATAGTGGCACTCTCACTGACCTCGCCATTTACACACACAAACAGATACATGGATAAAAGAATAAAAGGAAGGAAGGAAGCCAATGAAAAGAAAAAGAAAATGTATGTGGGTGTACTTGATGAAAGTTAGGAGGAACAATAAAAACCTAGGTGTCTATCCATCTTCACGAAAAGGAAGTACATGAAAGTGGCAAGCACACACTTGTGATCAAACGTAGATGCACACACACATATACACACACAGGCTCTGTTAATGGATGACACAAGGGAGGAGGGAGGAGGAGGGAGTGACCTAGAATACCACTCGAAGACAAGACAACAGCGAAACAATGCAGAAGACAGCCCATAATACTTAGTAATTCAACACCGTTACCAAATAGATCGTTACTACAATCACCTACACAAGCAGTCATATATCATCTTAATTCTGCATTAATTACTCTGTTTCTTTTATTGAGTACACACACAGATAAAATATGTCTTTGTGTATGAATAAATAAAATCCTTCCCTTACTATCTCCACTAATTAATAATTTACACCCTATTCCATTTGTATCCCTTAGAAAGAAGTAGGAAAAAGATCGCACTTGTGAAAAGCTGCCAAGGTTACTACGACAACTGCTTCTGGGAATGAGTGCATTATGAAGTGCCAGGAATTCTGGGTATTTTTACTTTGGACAGCAGATGAAAGTGCGGCCGTTCGCATGCATGTGCGTTCTAGTGGGCATGATCGCTGTCTTGCAGGACCATTCATCACGGTGTGTAGTAGTGACACGTTCAAACAAGAAACATTTACTTGCTCTTTTGTTGCAACACAACCTCTTTGAAGTCTTGTGCGAGTCGCAGCACTGATTAATCTTCCGTCGCATCTTTTTTCAGCTTCACTCTTGGAAGAACACCCATTGAGGTTGTTAAAGTCTTACATTTCTCTAAAAGTCAACATTAATCCAAAACTGACCCTATTTACATTCTTAAGAAGTTTGTGGTCTTTACTTTTCAGATGTCAACATAAAACCCATCTATTTTCTAACCAATTTTTTTGCATCATGCTCACATGTGCATTGTACGATATTGATTGTCTGAGATCTCTTGGAACTGTTGGAGTGCAAAATTATCGTTCTTTGATTTCCTAGTTTTACATCAGTGGCTAGGAAGTTGCGATGACTCTTAGCCTTCGACAAAGTACTGTCAGTGTGAGTAGATTAGGCTCACTTGCAAAGAAGAAACAATAAGATTTATGAATTTCACTCATTATTCCACACACACCAGCTGTTTGACAATCCTGAGTTGTCCCAGTGTTTCTTGTCCAGTGTGTGCAACTGGCTTTGCCAACATTAAATCATGGCTAAATATACTGGCTACAGTTTATTGCACAGTGCTGTAAACATCACAGAAATCTGTCCTTGTCTACCTTTTTGATATGACATTGTATACTCTGTGAATGCATTCAAATAATTTCATATAACAGGCTTTAAGGTTCAGACCAAAATTTTCATATGCCTATAAAAAATAGATAGTCAGATTATGGATGTCCTGCAGAGTTTAGCTCCAACCCTAATCAAACACACCCGAAGAAGCTAATCAATTGCTGTGTCCGAAATCGCATACTGCTTTAAGTAGGTACTACATTTAAAACCGTACGTACTACCCAACCATTAAAAAGTACGTTCTATATAGTATGAATGGAATTGGGACGTACTACATCCACCATATTGATGTTGTCACGTGTCACACGTCGTCACAACAGCGCGAAAATGTAAACTTTCAATAAGTCATCCGTTTATTTAGATTGTGTTAGTCAAGTGCAATTAAATCACAATAAACTACGTTTTTCTCCTGAGGTACTTACACTTGAAATGAGTCGCGTCTCAACTTTCCGCCATTTTTCGATTATGACGCCTCCTATGCTAGAGCCTCATGGGATAGGAAAGTGTCCATGGTATGCGTACTATAGAATTAGGGCGGAAGCAGTAGGTCATCCGGGTACTTCTCGCCTACTGAATTTCGAATACTATGAATTCGGACATACTACTCACCTCACATACTGTTTTTCACGTACTATATAGTAGGGAAGTATGTGATTTCGGACGCAGCAAATGTTTTCAAGATTGCTAGAAAGTTACTGGCAGGTGTGTTTGATTAGGGTTGGAGCTAAACTCTGCAGGACACTGGCCCTCAGAACCGAAGTTGCCCACCCCTGGATTAGACAGACAGAAATTCTGGTTATCATATAATTTAAAAATACTAAAATACAATACCGAAATTTGAAGCTGCTCTTTATGCCACTTATTCAATCACCGTCTAATTGCTCTTCTACAGCACTTTTTGCAATGATGTTCTGGGAATGCTTCTGGACTGTTCGATATTCTCACTTTATGTCTGTCTGATCAAAGAACGGTTGCAGTTAATTTCATCACTGCCAGCGACTTATAGGGCTTATAGTGGAAGGTAAAACAAACTATATCTCATCTACCCTGAGCACATGCCTAAATTCTCCAAAAGCAGCCACAGGTTCATTACAGTCTGAGCGTGTAATGATGATGCAAGCGGGAAGCCACTGCTGGTGCCGAACAAAGACCTGTATTCCATGCGGTGAGACTATAGACAGACAGTGTTGCAACACAGTCTAATAATGAAAAGGAGAGGATAGGGAATCAGATGATCTTGAACCATCTTCTATATGCAAACTATTGAATTAGACATGCAAATGAGACAAAACGGAATGCTTAACATACACACAAAGACCAAAACAGCTACTTAACCACAGCAACTGCTCTGTTCCCCCAGAGCGATACAAATAATCAGAACTGCACCCGAGCAAATTGGTAGGCATGATGTCATTCACAGAGATTTCCATTTCTCGTTGTTTTGTTTTGCCTTTTCCCTCTTGACTGTTTTCACATGTGATCTTCCCTTTTTGGTTTGGATCCTTCACTTGAGCAACACTACTGAACTTAAAATCATGATGAAACAGAAGTAGTACTACAAAACCAACCAAATGGATGGTCTGCTGCTCCTCCTAGCTAAACATTCCTATTCTAAATCAGACTGGGTTGATTTCAGATGTTGTGAGCTAGTGCTTACGTCCTAACGTCAATCTCTGATTTGCTGCGTGTGGTACAAGTTCAATCTTCCCAGTGTCAGGAAATGGCATAAGAACTGAATTTGGGAACTTGTACTGTTTAATATTTAAAACATGTATCCTAATTCGGCCTTAACGAATAAGCAATAACTAGAGAAAGAAGAACAACTCTGCTCAGAGGCCTGGAATCAGTCATAAATTTCCCACATATCTGCACAGAAACAGAAACTTGGCTGCGGTTGTTCTCAAATCGGTGTGTGGAGAGTAAGCAACTTTTTAAAGCAGTTTAGTTGCTGATGCAGCTAAAATGATGCTCCAAATGAATGATGTTCCTTTGGGCTCTGGAGCCATAACAGATGCTGAGTTCACAGGGGGCTTTGCAGTAGTTGATTGTCAGAGGTAAAGTAAGCAGTCTCTATCTTTGTAGCCCTCACATCCTCTGACGTTTTCTCCAGAGGCAGCATATGTTTCCTCGCAGCTAAGTTCTGCTTCTCCGATTCATTCAGTAATTTGGGCTTATGCATTTACACTTCGACTTCTCATTCACTGCTGTGCCACTGATTTTGCTTTCACTTCTGACAAAACTTAGGTGCTTGTAGCTTTCTTCCATGTGTCAGAGAGACGCAGGGGTTTCCGGAGAGAGTCATTTTAAGCCGGCAAAGCTCTGAGTTGAGTGTACTCCAATCTAGTGCCTCTGACCGAGTTTTTGTGCAAAGTGTTGGAGACAGGAAAAGAAATTACTCAACCCAATATTCTGTACATTCTCCTGTTTGTTTTCATCCCTAGGCAACACTGTTATTTCCTGGTGAGGTCTTGCCTGATCACAGTGACGCAGTTTTTCTCTCCGTTGCTCACCTTAAGTAGCTCTCTCTGTCCTTCTCGCCAACTGACGTTAAATCAGGAAGCCAGAGCGATAACAGAAACAACATGAGGGTTTCCCTCTATGGGCCGTGCGTTTTTCCTCTTGTTCACTCTTTCATTTTTCTCAGTTCCTTTTCTTAGAAAACAGTCAGTACCAAAGAATTGCAGTGGAACTGACAAGGTTCCTCTGAATATGGCTGAAAAAGATGTTTGTCGTTTTATTTATGACTAATGTGGAAACTTTAATTGATTAGATATGGATCTGCTTGTGAAAATGTGTGTGCTTAAAGACAAAAAATGTATGTGCATTTATTGAGGCTAAATTTAACACGAAAGAAGATGCTACCACACTTTAATCAGATGCTTTAAAGCTGGGAATAGGACCACACAGTCCTTGACATTGAGTGACCAACATTTAATGTCTTGTGTCAATATTAATTTCTGACGTTGACATTTGTTGTTTTTAGGTTGTGACGTCAACTGATTTTCATTCTCAACCATAATGCAACATCTGATTATACTGATATCCTGTGCCTGCTGGAGGTAGTCATGCCCCTGACAATGAGGCAATGAGGAAGAAATGTCCATTACCCACCACAGCAAAACATCTGGCCTCGGACAACACAACCTTTCTCTCTTTTTCTTTGTCTATATCGGAATCACTTCAACACTCTGCTATCAACATCTCTCTCTCCCATCCTTATCTATCTCCTCAATCCACCATATGGCTTCTCCTGCAAATCAGCACAATTTCACCCTTGTCTCCTTACGAAGAAACAACGAGTCACTCAAGGTGATGCACTGAGAACGATTCTTATTTAGCGCGGGAAAATGACAGAGTGATTGTTTGTGGTATGAGGGTGTGCTGAGTCTCTCTCTTTGAAGACTGCTTTTGAACTCACAAACACCGTCTCTCTACAAAGAAAAAAACCCCTCAGAGTTAAATTCCTTCGCACAAGCCCTGACTCAGTGATCTCATCCTAGAAACGTCGGTAAGATAAAAGTTGGATGTGTTGTTTTAAACTTTCACCTAACTTTGAGGTGAGATCCAAGTGTATTCACGAGCGCTGCTCGCATTACAGTGAACCGCTCTGTGCGTGCACGAGATCTGAAGACCAGAGCGCGCATTCCACTCTGGCCCTTTTATTCATCCGTCAACAGCAGCTTCAAAGAGCACTGACTCATTTGGCCACAGATCAGTTCAAATCGAGTGGAGCAGAAAGATCCGGAGCGGGAAATCTACAACTGTGATACTCGCTTCCAGAAAAACAAGATTAACAGAGTAACTCAGAATTTATACAGATTTGTAATGTAATTATTATATAATTATAATATATACATTTTTAATTGTTAAATATAATTTTTTTTGTAATAATACAAAACATCACAATCTTAAGAACAACATATTTTGAGTTACTTTAAAATCAACGGTCCATTGTGTTATTCCTGCTAATTTCTGCACACTAATGTGTTATAGTCGCACAATTTGGGTCAATTATGAACATAAAACGTGTCAACTCAAAAAAAAAAAGTGTTTAAAATTAACATCCTTTTTGAGAGTTACCAGAAAAATTGTATGCAACAATAATAATTATTATTTATGTATATAGGCTAACTACTTTTATTATGGCTCTGGCTTAGCTTGGCTTTCCTAAAATAACATTTATAAACTGAGCTGTCTGCTCTTAATGACCCACTTCAAAAAATCGAAACCCTTAACCTGGGTCAAAGAGGTCCAAAGGGTTACGTGGGCGGGGCCCGCTAAAAAATGAATATTAATAATACATGAGTGACTGTCATGTCAACAAACAGTCTCGACTGATATATAGCGTAACCCACAACTGCATTTTGTTCATGATTTATTCATAATCAAAAGCAATCTCTTATTCCTCAATAGTCTTTTCTGTTACTGCTCGTCAAATGTTACAGACAACGATCCGAGGAAACTCCCTGTTGAACTGAAGGGAAACTTATGATACTGAGAATATGGGACTGTCCATCGAAGGTAAACATTCTGTAGCCTATCTGTGTGGAAATACAATAATAGCTTTCGGATGTGTTTGGGCAAATCCATGACAAAGCGAAGGCGAAGGGGGGCAGCGCGTAAATCTGGCTCGTCGTTGAACGTTCTCCTTTAGTTTATTGATCTACAAGAAACTGAATTACATGGGATCTCAAGCGTGATCTAAAACGCACAGACACATAGACAGCTTTTCGCTTGGTTGATATGAAAACCAGTGATGCGTGCTGCCTTCTAGTCTTTCTTATTCTGCCAGTGAACGAGCCCTCCGCCACCTTTATAATCCCATTACGTATTCTGCTATAGCTCGGCTTAATCCTGGTCACACTGGCAGCACTGTCCCGCATTTTAGCCACCGTCTGTCTTTCTTATCACTCAGCAATCCACATTAACTGTTAAACACCAGGCTTGAACGCAGACGCAATTCCGACAGTGAAAACTCACATTATCGCTCATTTTGAGATGATTTACACAGCGCCTGCAGCCCCAGAGCCGCGCTCTCGTCCAAGTCCCCAGTTCTCAGTCTTTTGTTAGCGAGCGCAGCCCTGCTGAGTGTCTGATAAATGCCATTTCATTCCAACAAGCAGACCACATGCTGCTTTAACAGTGTGGGGCTTTTACCTCTCTGACTCTGCATTGCCTTCAGCCGTATGTATGAAAACAAAGGTTTTATCAATCGTCAAGTTGCGTTGCGTGCGTCGATAAAGCAATCCATGCTACCCGTTTAAATGACTGCGCTGATAGGATCTCGAGTCCGTTTCAACCTGCTGTTCCCTCCGAATCAGTGTGTCATAGCAGACTGTGAGCGTAATGGCAAGTAACTAGTATTTATTATTCATGTTACTCGCACATTTTTGTAATTACAAGCTTTCACACTGATCTATTCATCAGCCACGAGTACTTATTGCAGCAGTGAACATAATCTATTCAATTAGTCACCAGTACTTCATCTGCTACTAGTCACTATCCTGTTAGTGACAAATAAATAACCATTCTATTGCTAATTGTAACAAACTCTATATTCTATAGGAATCTGTGATGCAAATAACATCCGTTCACTAGAGACTAATAGTTATTATATCGCATCTCTAACGTATTTAAAAAGATAAGCTACTACGTCTAGTTCCACTGCTGCCAGTAATATTAGGCTATCTCATGTTAAAATAGTCTCCATACTAGTCATATGGCTGGTCGGAATGACTGCTTCATGATTCAATAAAAAATACGAGCAAAATCAATGTAGTAAAGAGGACTTTCTCGGAATGAGTGCGTAAATGCACCGGACAACGCCAGTTAATCTTTGATGCAGTCTACAAGCTTGTCATCTAATCTCTGTCTGCCTTATCTAACGAACACAAAACCCTGGGATTTCTCCACTCGAGTTTGCAAACTTCACCGTGGACCTCAAGCAGAACAGTGGGAGTGTTACGGTTTAAAAAGCGACTGCTGCGTAAAAGCCAGTGTGGAGATGTATGGAGTGCGCGTATAATAGCAAAGTGCAACGTATAATACTCGTAAAAACCCAAACGATCGTGAGCCACCATTCAAAGCAATCCAATAATATGAAACTCATAAACTCACTAATGGGTCCATGCGAGGTGAGTCTAGCCGCTGGGAGACCAGAAGCATCTTGGAGTGCGGGTAAACCACGTAGCCACTGTTAAATCCACTTTGTTTCAGTATGTGTGAACTGTCTTACAAAGAAAAGCCTGATTGGGAATCTAATAAAAGAAGCTTATTAGAAGTCTTGAAATTGTGCTACCGCCCAGTTGTGTGCGCGACAGCCAACTCGGAATGAGGATTGCGTCCAAATGAAAGCTAATCTGACATTCCGTTCAAGCGCCAGTCATGTTGATTCTCTTGAACAGGGACTAATAACACAAACGTCTGTATCAGCTCTCGCTCTACACGGCCACTTACGATCAGAGAGCTCTGTCTCTTCCTGACTGGTGGGCGGAGTCAGGCCGTCCATAGGACGCTCCTCAGTGCGATGTCACAGAGGAGGAGACGCAGATGTTCCGCTCGCCGTCTGCGCTTAAAGGGACATTACGTCTCCGTGCTCTAGTTTACACGCGTATGGGCTTTTCGCAGCAGTGCTGGGGATTTTGCTTCATCCCTCTGACTCGAATCGCTTCAATCCGTTTTTGGTAGGCTGTAGCGAGGGTCTTTTTGTGTGTTGTGAATGAATCATTGAACAGTTTACTCAATAGAATCATAAAAAGTGCCACACACAGAAAACACAGATAAATGCACAGTTATGGCAAGCCGTTTTGACATTTAATCTACAATCTGCACTAGTATCTATTTTCATGTTACTAGTACTAATTTTTTTAATCAACTACTAGTGCTCATTCTTTAGGTACTAGTGTGTTTTGTTAAGTTAGTACTTATTCATTAGATACTAGTACTTATTTATTGGGCACTATTACTTATTCATTATATACTGGTACTGTACTTACTGATTAAATACTAGTACTTATTTATTAGATACTAGTACTTTTTCATTAGATGCTAGTACTTTTCAATAGCGACTAGTAGCTATTATTTTCTTACTAGTAACAAATGAAAACATTTTTCCATTGACTTCTATGGAGATCTGTTATTGAGATATCAGCTATTCAGTTTTGACTAGTACGTATTCCACTTTTGACTACTACTTACATTTTATGTACTAGTAGTTATTTATTAGGTAGCTACTAGTAAATATTTGATAAAATATCTTTCAACGATATAATACCCAGAAATGTGGAAAAATTTGAGAATTCCAGGGATTAGTTCTTAGGCAAAAGTGCACATCATATCAATTTACTATTTTGTAAACACAACTTTGTTTCCTAACAGGCTGATGGAAAAGACAGTTCAATAATGGCTTTTTTCCCTCATTAAGAAATGATTTTCTGCTTATTGGGATATATTGCTACATTATGATTATGAACCACACATCTGACAATGGCTAAGAGCTGATCACTAAACTCAGATAAAGTGTCTATTACTATTCCGATAGGGTTTTTTTTTCTCAAAAGTGAAGAATTGTTCAGAAAGTAAAAAACAAAAACAAATGACTCGTTGCACCAGCTCTAAATGAAGATATATTTACATATTTTCATACAACCTACAAAACAGTCTCATATCAATGCTGGCACACACAAAAAAAGAGAGAAAGACTGCTCTAATCCTCTACTTGCACCTGGAGTCAGGAGAGTTTAGGTTACAGAGCGCTTCACACACACACACACACACACACACACAGGCACCCTCTCTCTCAAGCTCTTTCACACACAATGCACACACAGAGAGGAGCCCCCCACACCACCACCCTCCTCATTCAAATACAAGCTTACAATACAAAGTTAATCACTTTTCATGTTTTGACAAGCATCGGGAAGATACGGCCCCTAGAGCGCGAGGCTTCGATATCAGTTCAAAACAGTTTCAATTGTGTATGCTCATCTATATCATCGTTCTGTGTTTGTAGTTCAGATATAATGCCACAACTTTCATGGCAGTGCATATGGTTAGAAGCACACACAAACATACACAAAAAGCGCAATCCCACAGTGATAGCAATCTCAAGCATTCAGACACTCCCTGCAACTCCTTCATACGCATCAGGTTACAAATGTGCTAAACCTCTTCTTCACCCTCTAACCCACCCCCTTTTTTCTCCCTGTGTCCAACTGCATTGTGGAAGGTTCCAACTCATACATACTAAGGCTATCACAATGTCGTACACAGCCAGAGGGAGAGAGAGGGTGCCGCTTAACATGAGTAGTCTATGAACGCTCCTTCTATCGACTTTGTGTTTATGCAGTGATGTCACTCATTCCAGTTAGGCTGACATGAAGGTTAAGGCCTCGCTGGTTTATGTGTTAGGGAGTTCTCCAGGTTTTTTTTTTCCCCACCCTTAATTTCTTTGTTTTTCTTCTGCATGTGCAGTATGTGTAGTATGTGTGGATTGGATGTACAGTGTACACACATAGGCTGACTCTTTTTTTCTGTCTCATTCATCATCTGGACAGCTGATACAGGCAAAATGCTGGTAACATTTTCTCTGTTCGATGCCTTGCGAATTTAATTAAGCTGATGATTGCTGAGTGGAGTCTTAGAGGGCCGAAGTAACACTTTAGCGCAGTCACACACAATGCACATGAATGCGGAGAAGCACCGCAGTGCCTCTAAAGCACAGTGTGCCAGAAAGAATCATGGTAGTATCATATAGTTTTAAGAACATGGTGCCATGGTAATTTTACTCTCTGTTCCACAGAGTACTAAATATTGTAAGTATACAGTAGCTAGTAGCAATTTATATATATATTATTTGTTAATTAATTAATTTAAAAAAATATTGAAAATAGTAAATAAAAAATGTAATAATAAATTAATTTACAATAAATTAAATCATATGTGTGTGTGTGTATCTATACACAAACATACATACACACAAAAATACATATATATATATATGTATATAAAAATAAACACACACACACTATAAGTTCTTACACAATCCAACGTGTTTAAAATTAAACTGGAAATTAGGTGCTGGGCATCCGGCTTGAG
>JAUCNO010001819.1:6653266-6669227 GCA_032353835.1 Enteromius viviparus
CTCTGCATTTGATAAATAAAGTTTAATTCTCATCATTATACATTACCATTACTCTGTTGTTCTATTTGATAATGTTCTGTGCTTTACTACAATCTGTATTGTTAAAATTGCTATATAAATAAATAAAAAATAAAATAAAATAATATTCAGTTGTGGCCTAATGGGTAGGGAGTTGTAACCCAAAGGTTGTGGGTTCGAGTCCCAGGACTGGCAGGGATTGTGGGTGCATTCTCTCCACCTTCATTCCCCATGACTGAGGTGAGACCCCTGAGCAAGGCACTGTTCCTTCAACGGCTTCAACTCCGAGTGTGTGTTCATGGTGTGTGTGTGTGTGTGCGTTGTTGTTCACTTCTCACAGCTGTGTGTGTGCACTTGGATGGGTTAAATACAGAGCACAAATTCCTAGTATGGGAAACCATACCTGACCACATGTCACGTCCTGTCCTTTACATATTCAAATGTTTTTAAAAGAAGCCTCTTATGCTCACCAAGGCTGCATTTATATGATCAAAAATACAGTAAAACATTATATTATAAAATTTTATTACAACTTAAATGGCAGTATTTTAAATATATTTCAAAATATAATTAATTTGTGTTAAATTTTACATTTCAGTAGCTATTTCTCCAGTCTTACGTGTCACTTGATTCCTCAGAAATCATTTTAATGTTTTTAATTTAGGATTTTTTAAAAAGAATAAAACGTTTAAAAGAACAGCATTCTTTAAAATAAAATGTGTAAAATGTAAGATTATAATATCTCTTTACGCTCATTTTTAATTAAATTATTGTGCCCTTGCTGAATAAAAGTATAAATTTTTTATAAATCTCCTACTGCCAATTGATGTTTAAACTGAAATCATCTACATTATCATGACCAGCCATAGCTTAATAAACATACTACATTTCAAAAAGTCTTAAACGTCATAATAAAACTGTTTAAATGCAGAAAGGTTTGTGCGAGGTTGGGTCAAGTTAAAGGTTAAGTACTATAAAATATAATTGCTTAGTATTAAAAATATAAAACTCAATGGAAAACCCCACCATAATAGAAAAACTAACCTGCGCACATTTATATACGTGCCATGGGATAAATCATCATTGCTTGGCCAAAGTTAGGACTTCCATTTCCCTTGTTATATTAGGAAAAGAATAGCAAGTAAATTCCACTAGAATTATCATAGTCTAAGAACAAGAAAAAGAAACGAGGAAGAGAGTCAGAGAGCATGTAAGAGAGAGAGAGAGAGAATTTTTTGCATCATGAATATCTTCCGTATTAGTTTGGCAGGAACTTTCGGGAACATTGTGTTAATGATTAATATGAAGTCCATGCCTGGCAGCCTCTCTCTCTCTCTGTCTGTCTCTCTCTCTATAGCTCATACAAACACACACATAAAATAACTGACTCCTCACCATCTCTCTCTCTCTCTCTCTCTCTCTCTCCCTATTTCCCCCTCTTTCCTTTTCCCATAGGCCCAGAGATGGCCAAAATCAGCATAGCCAGTTGTCAAGGTAACCTCAATACAATCTATTTACCCACCTCTCCTCTCACTCGCCAAGGTCAGCTCTCTCTCTCTCTCTCTTTCTCTCTCTCCTCCTCTCTCGGTTTTGTTCTTTAAACAGCAGGGTAGAACACCCCCTAAAACCATCATTAGCACAAAACCAAAAGAACTGACAAAAGAACAAGAACTGAACTTTCCAAGCCACCAGTCTGCCACTGCATTGAGCTCTGCTCTTAGGCCTCCCATTATTGAATTGTAATTTCCATCTTCCCCAAACACACACTCAGACACACAAACACACACACACACAACGTAGAACTTTTCTCTTAAGCCAAAGAAAGATTAGCGATTATAAAGGCCCCCTGCTATGAGGCAGCTCTTGAACTAAAATAAATGTACCGTGGTATGCAGAAGTGAACCTTAGATCCTTTCTTTCTCTTTTCATGTTCAACTTTATTTCAATATGCATATAAATACACTCATGGTTTATGCTACTAATCCACTAAAGCGCACCTAGCATTTCAGTATGTTTTCCTCCATATCTACTGACCAATATGCCATTTACCTATCTGCTTAAACATTAAACAGTATCAAAACAAACCAAATAGCCAAGCAGTTATCATTGGGAAATATTATGACTATTTAAAATAACTTTTCTGTTTTAAATTTAAAATGTAATTTATTCCTGTAATGGCAAAACAGCAATTACTCCAGCAAACATTTATTACTATTGTCGTTAAAAACACTGCTGCTTAATATTTTGTGTCTACATAATGTTATTTGTGTTGTCATGGTTTCTGTTCTTTGTTTGCACCTGTTCTTTGTTCTATTTGACAAGTCACCTGTAATATAGCCGGCTTAATCTCTTGGCAGCTTGCGAAGTCTGGAGTTTTTTACTGACTTCATGACTAATGACTTTTCCTGAAGTACAGATGACTGTTGACTTGCAACACAAGGATTTTCAACTCTTTATCTGGCTCCTCTATTGTTTAATGTGGTGCCTTAAAGTGCTTTAAAGGCTTTCTGAACATTCTTTTTCTATTCATATAATGTAAGAGCCGAATTCAACAACTTAATTCAAAGCGTTATTGATAACATTTACAATAAGAAGTCAGAATGCTTCTGTAACACCAAAACAGTGTTTTTACCCCAATTTTACCCCCAGCCAATTAGAATCACTCTTTCCATGTAAATCTATTTGTGCATTTAGGTTTGCTGTCATATCTTTGGAAAATGTCTATTTGTTGTTTTTGAAAAGAGTGAGTTGTTGTAATTGTCAAAAGAGAAATTTAACAACTGCTTTTCAGCAATAATAGCACTACCCTGCAGGGAAAATATGCTTAGTTTTTGATAGTCATTGATTAGGATTACTCCTAATTGGTGCCATTTGTAAAAATGCACTTTTACTTTTTTTTCCTCCACTTACAAAAATCCCTTACCGAAGACAACAATATGAACAAAGCAAGCACAGTCAGCAATACAATAGTAGAACATGTAATTCTACAGTATCTGATTTAGGTAAAGTCCTAGACTTCTATAATGTGCTAAAATGCAAATAAATAATGCTTCTATGCACAATGTTTTATCTGCAGTAAGAAGCATATGTTGGGACTGGGTTGCATGGTGTGATTTTGAAGTGTAAGTGTGTGCCGTGTTTTATGAGCTTACTAGAGGAAGCTCCTAGTGTTAGCAATAGGTCAGTAAATCCTTTGTGCCCTGCTGGCAAAGCTGGCACTGCCACATTACAAAACTCACTGCCAACAACTTAGTAATTAGAGAGAAAGAGAGAGTGAGAGAGAGGAAAGACGCTGTATGGTAGAATGAGACATGTAACTAAATCTGTTGAACTGCCTCACCTTGTTTGCTTTTGCACTCATTAGGCAATGTGAGTCAGTCAATAGGGTGTGTCAGAAATCACAGCATGAACTTTGCTCATGCACATGTGCTAGCGCACGCAAACACATACATACATCAGTTAACGTGTCTGAATTGTGCATTAACTCATTTTAAGTAGACTTGAGGTTACCCAACCCATTATAATTTTGTAACGTGACACCTTTCTTTCTTTCTTTCTTTCTTTCTTTCTTTCTTTCTTTCTTTCTTTCTTTCTTTCTTTCTTTCTGATATTTAACAAAAAAAGCTATTATTGGAAATTGGTTAGGTCAGGAATATCAGAATGTAATGGCATACTAAATATAATAAAATTAAAGTGGTAACTGTATGTTTTTAATTCATTAAAAGTCATTTGTTTGGGAATTGCACAACAATGAATGACACACATGTTTCTCTGTAGAGGGCCAGAGAATTAGAGGGATATTCCATTCACAAAGGTCTGGTGTTGTGTTTTTTTTAAAGCTGAACTTCAGCTGAGCTTCCTATGACTTGAGCGACATGGTTTTGGAATGGCATGTCATGTATAAGACACAGCAGAAGATGTGAGATGAGAATGTAATGGTCAAAGGCATCCAGTGCAACAATGGAAAAGCAATGCACTGGCACTTAAACCGCAAAAGGATAAATGTGCAAAATTGTAAATGGAAATGAATGTTGTTTAAATAAATTACATTATATGATATCTGACTTTTTTTTTTTTTTTTTTTTTTTTGCATTTTCTTGCAAAAACTTTTCATTTGTTCACAAAGCTTCACAAAAAAATTTAATACTCTAGCGAGTGTAGTGTAAATGCAATTTTTTCTTGCATCTCATATTTATTCTATCACTATGTCTCCTTAGGGGATCCACTGAAACACAAGCAAGTAGTACCAATTTCATTTTGGTTTTAATATTATAAGTCTTCTGTAAAAGTAAATAAATGGGCAAGCTGTTAACCTGCATGCCGATTTTTCTATGGTGTTCCTTGAGAGGTTGAAGTGTTATAAATGGAAGGTCATTTTCAATAGTAACTCTTGTTGCTCGGCTAGACAAGACAACTGCAGCGAGAAAACCCGAGGGAAGGAATCAGTGTCTGCTAGTGTGCGAGATAGCAGCGAGAAGTAGGTGTTTGTGTGAAGGAGAGAAGAAAAGGGACACTTAGGTCTCTCTTTCTGCCTTCATTCTCCCTGTATCAGCAGAAAAAAAGAAAATGAAAAAAAAAAAAAAAAAAAAATGCTGGCCTCTGTTGACACAGCCCTGACCTTCCCCTCATTCTGCTCCCCCAAGTGTGAAATTGAATGCCTGCCAGAAAGAATGAGGGAAGAAGGAATAGAAAGAGTGAGACAGAAAGAGAGAGGCAGAGTGGGGGAAACAGAGAAAAAGAATGGGAAAGAAGGATCCGCACAAAGCTAAGAGAGAAATCCAATATCACATGAATCAAACGGTGTAGATTGTTGCTGTGCTTTTCCATTTATGGAGAGTCCTCCATATGACGACCACACCAGGGATCTTTTCCTTGACACATGTGAAAAAATAGAGTTGAATTCCAGCCCTGTTAGTGTCTCATAGAAAAAGACTGTGTGGAAATTTGACCTAGAACCCTATTCAGTGTTTAGAGAAGAGACTGTTGGATTTATCGAGCTGTATGTTAAAACAATATACATTACACACATGCGTTCTTCCTTCCTAAACACACGCACGGCCCCAAGAACTAAATCTATAACAAACAATTGTAATGAAACATCTTCAGTCCTTAAATGTCCCGCTTTGCTGTGGAAAAATGGAGGGATGGGGGAGAGAAGTGGAGTGGAGTCAGGAGGCGGGCGGAATGAGCCGTCTGTGATGTCATGGGGGGCGTGTTGCCCATGGCCACCAGTCTCCTGCTGACTCTAGACATTTCTGGCATTCCTACCAGACCAGCTTCTATTGTGCTGCGGGGGACCTTCCATTCATTCAGCTCAGGAAAAGGGAAGGAAAAGAACTGGGAACAGAAAGGGAGGGAAGAGCAGAAAAAGAAGAGGGTGGGGTGTGATGGGATGTTCTAACACTCTGTAGTCGTACAAGGTGTAATACCTCTGTTTCTGAGGAATGTTACTGTATTTGTGGAATTCAAGAAATGCTGTTAATTACTTTTTTATATGCTCAAATACTGGCACACATTGTTTGAACCAATTAGAAACAAAGAAGATGTATAAATGTCATGTTATTTCTTGCACCTTTTCATGACTAGATGTATAACAATAGCCTATAAAAGATACACAATCATATAAATATTAATATGCCGAGAATATTTCATTAATGAGTCAAAGTGGTCGTTCTGACGTACTTAAAAATGTAGAAAGGTCCTGTGTACGTTTTATTTTTGTTATTAATTTATGTAAGCATTTATTCAAGGATTTTTTTTTTTTTTACAATTGCGATGATCAGAGTTTACACAGTAATGGTTCACCATCTAGTGGCCTAATTGTGAAATACAATTTTAACAATTTTAACGAATGCAAAGTAAATATTTAGAAATAAATCAGAAACAATTGTTTTGAATATATTGTATTTTAAAGCTTGTATTTTTATTAACCTGATTACTTGAACTGTCCAACAAAGCCCAAATTATTTTTAATAATAGCATGTTCTATCCTTAACACACGATTTATAACGTGTATGTAAGTCAAGGACCCTCATTTAATTGAATCGAACTGTACTGGACTTGATAGTTTCTCCGTGTCAACAGTAGCTATGTTAATATAAAAGGAATTAAGAGAATAAATGAATAAGTCTTGGATCTACCTTTCTTCCGCATGGCACGTGCCAGAGAGCCGGTGTTCTGAAGAGGCGTACTAATCCATTTCACTATATTCAGAAACGACAGATGGTGAATGCAAAAAACATCAACTCATCGAGTGAAGACTACCTAGCCGAGGTAAGGTTATAGTTAGTCACCACAAATATAACGATAACGCCCCTTTACACGTAACACAACCAGCACAAACTGATGGAATCAACTACTCAACCACTGACTTAAAATAATTCTGCTGTTTGAGGTCCTTGCTCCTCAAGTAAATGAGTTTTCATGACACTGAGATTTGAAAGACTAAGACTTCTCAAATCTATTTGAGAAAACACTTGAATGCAATGAATTCTAAAGATTGCATGTTTATTAAAAACATTTATGATTTAAAATCTGTTTTTTTTTATGTTTGTATTGTTATAGATAAAACATAATTTAAAATGTCATCTCATGATTACAGTGATCAAAATGATCACAGTTATCAATATTATCATGGTACCCTTCCTATAAAATATCCTGGAAATGCTCAAATAAATACTAAAACACACAATGAAATAATTTAAGAAAATATTATGTCAGAAACAAACATATTTTAAACTAATTAAAAATAGGTCTACTGTTTGAGTGTTGCATACAACATAAATCATTATTTACTAACATTTACTACATGTTCAAATAAAGTATTGTATTCAATGATATAATTTAATTAGCATTTCATTAATTACTAGCTTTTCATCAGTTCACAAGCACCCCTGAAATTCCCTCATGGATCCCCATTTGGGAAGCCCTGCTCTAAGCAATAGAACCAAAGCATCCACCATCTTTACATTTATTAATTTAGCAGTCACGTTTTCCAAAGATTAAAATAATTTAAGTAAAAAGTAACTACCACAAAAATTCCCTTAGTAGAATATTTAAATATTTCATAAAACAATTCTGCGCAATAAAAGTGCAGCATGAATAGTACTATTTTAATATGTAACCACAAGTACCTAGTAAACCTGATTCATACAACATTCAAAAATGCAGGTCCACATGGGTAACCCCTGTCATTTATTTGTTGCATTAACAATTTTTTTAAAGGAACATTGATTGTTTAATAATTACATTATAGTAGTAGATATGATTAGAGGCTTTGTGTTCTCATCTCTTCTTTTGCTGCAAGGGCTGAAAAATGGATAGATTTTCTCAGTGAACGACTGACCAGTGAAGGAGTAGATAAAAGTCTTGGTCCCCACATTGTAGAAGTTAACCAGACCCTCCTCATAATCCACAAACACCCCCACCTTCTGGGGTTTGTCTTTCAGAGAAAGAGGAACAGGACGAGATTCGTTAGCCATGTATTCACTCCCATTTCTTAGCCAAACACACCAAAAGCCATTCTCTGGGCACACTGTTACTTTCCCCTTTCTCTTAACAGACTCCCGAGCCACACCTAAATCCCATTCAGTTTTTTCACCGACTTCAACCTCATAATAAAACCTCCCACAGGAAAACCCATCCTTTCCCAGGACACAGGCAGAGAAGTCAAATCTTTCAGGGTTATTGGGAACATCTCTCCAGGATCCACCATGTTTCACTTGTTTTCCATCCTTCGACAGGATGAGTTTAGGATGAGCTGTGTTAGGATCCAAAATCACATTCACTGCAAAAGAAGTGCATGTACAATGACAAATACAGTATAAGCAGCCAATTTTCAGGCTCCTTCTGAGAGAAAATCATAATAATGTGTAGGTTACCTGCATAAAGATTCTGTATTGTACTCAGATCTGATGATGGAAAAATATTTAGTGTTAATATACACTGCTAGTAACCGTAATAACTAAGCTGCTTCCCAGGAAAAGATTCAGATGTTTGTGGTTTTAAAACTAAATGTTATTTTTTTAAGAATATTTCTCTTATTGCATGACATTAATTTACAAAATGTAGAGTTGTAGAAGAATTCATGTCAAAAGTATGGATAAATAATACAAAATAAGTGTTAAAACCATTCTCAGTTGTATGTCTGTCTTACCTGTGCCAAGACCTTTTTTATTTGTCTTTTCCACTCTTTTTGGTGATGGGGTGCTGCTCTTGTTGAGGTAGATCTTGTCTTCTGTCTGAACATTGCTTGTTGCAGTATTTGAAACATCTGTCAGAGTGCCTGGCTTTGTGCTAATGATAGCAGACTCATCTTTTTTCTCCACTACTGAGGAACTTTCAGACACAAGTAAAGGATGAGAGGGAACGGAATCTGTACTCCCAGAATCTGATACAGGAGACTCTTGAACAACTGAAGGTTTGTGTGGACAATGGGCTATGAAAGAAAAAGCAATTTAAAAACATGCACTAGTAGAAATATACTGTATATACTCTGTACTGTACTTTTATTTTTACGTTGTGGAGTTGGAATTACGTTTTTTTTAAGGCACTAATGTAGTTGTTTAATCTTCATATGCCATTGTTATTTGAAAATTTGCTTAGATATTTTTGGAGATGTGAGCTCCAGGGTTACCTCAGCTGGCTCTTCTGGACTTTGCAGCTGATGCTCATGTGTTTGTAGTGGTTAAACATGCTATGTGATATATCCTGGGCATACAGTATATAACGAGCAATTTTTGATACAGTTAGTTCACCCAAAAATGAAAATTCTCACTAATGACTCTAAACACATACGACCTTCGTTCATCTTTGGAACACAAATTAAGATATTTTTGCTGATAACAGAGAGCTGTCCCTCCATAGACAGCAATACAACTGAAATGATCCCAGATTCAGAAACATGGTAAAAACGCCAGACCATGTGACATCAGTGGATCAACTTTAGTTTTGAGTTTCAGTTTTTTTTTGCAAAGAAAACAATAATAACATCATGTACTCAACCATTCTTCTCCTATGATTTATGTCTTCCTCCATTTTAGACAACGTTAACGCATAAGCATACGCTTTCTTTTAGGTTAAACAGACTTAACTTAATTATCAACTTAACATTTAAGTGGATATTTTCAGTTGTGTTGCTGTCTATGGAGGATCTGATGGCTCTCTGATATCATCAAAAATATCTTCATTTGTGTTCAGAAGATGAACGGAGGTCTTAGGGGTTGGAACGACATGAGGGTGGGTCCTTAATGACAAAATTTTCATTTCAACCTTTTAACTCTCGTTAATCTTTTTTTGTTATAGAGTTAAAAGCCTTAGTAGAAGATAAAGTTTCAGAACTTTATATTTTTAATTTAAATTATATATCAGAGCACCGCCTTTGGACTTTTGAAAGAATTATTATTATATATATTATATTATTATTATTATATTTATTATTTTATTATTAATTATTATATTTTATAATGGCTTTTGTTTTTACATATTATTGTTTTCTAAATAATATTTTTATATTAATAATAGTAATATATCTTCATAACCGTTGAAAAGATACTATGGCAAAGATATTTCATTCCTCAGCAGATAGTCAAATCACCTTTCCATAATAAAGGAATTCCTAATAAATATTATTTATTCATTAATCATTTCTTAATACTTACTATTTACTATTTTAAAGAATTTCTTTAGTTCCATTTTGATGTTTTCCTGAATGCTCTGGAAAGCTTTGTCCAAAGTTTCTGTGTTCAGATCTTTGTTAATATCAGTAATGTTGCTGGTCCAGGACTTGACTTGTGGAAGGCTCAACACAGATGAGCAAGTCTGCAGTATTGCAAGAGAGAGGAGAGCCTTTAACACACGGTTCGGTCTTAATAAAGAGATGTTGCTGAGCAAGGAACACTGACCTGTAGGAAGTGCAGGTGATCTTCAGTGTGTGAGAGCTGCTCCAGTTCAGAGTCTCTTCTCTGGAGTTCAGTGATTTCCTGCTCCAGCTCTTTAATCAGCTCTTCTGCCTGCTTCTCTTCTGTTTTCTGCTTCTGCTCCATCACCTCCAGCAGCTCAGACTGACATCTCTCAATACAGCAGATCAGAGCAGTGAGAATTTTGATGCTGTTGTTCTGGATAGATTACGAAAAGCATTAGATTTAAGATTTATATGAAGTATTTTATATAGCATTATCTCTACCAGCTCCATGAGCTGAGTAAAGAATATCAGTATCATGGCTGCTTTCCCAACCTTTTAGCCATTAATTACAATCATTTAAAATTAACGTAAATTTAAAATCTTTATTTAGTTTTTATGTTACAGGCTTTGAAAAATATAACTTTCATGTGGACATAAAACAAAATGTCATATGAACTAAATTGTATGTGAATAAACTATAAGGTGAATATAAATGAATCAAGCAACAAAAGTGAACCAGAAAAGACTTACATTTTTTTTTACTTAGGTAAAATTAAGTGTTTTTGTAAAGTTTTACTTATCTCAGGCCACAGTTGAGTTGACAGCATGTGACGTTTAACACAGAGCTGCCTATCTCCTTGGGCTCAGAGGTAAAATTTGCAATTTGTTAAATTGTTTTCATAAGGTCAAGGGGGCTGAATAATTTTGATTGCAATTGTATGTCCATAGCTTTTATGATTCTGAATGACTGAAAGTGCACCTTGTTGGTTTTTACAGAGCTTTTTATCTCCTCTGTTTTCTTTATTCTGTCCACGATCATCGTCTTGGCTTCTGCTTGTGTCTTTTCCAGCTGAGTCTGAAGACAAAAAAACAGACAAATCTTAATTCCCTTTTTATAGCAATTTAGTAAATTAATTATAGATGAGTTACACTAATGTAATATGATTAAATAATCTTAAAATGCATCTCCTAATATATGTATTTCTCACCCTCTGGTGAACACTTTCTTGTTCTATAGGAACAATGTTGTGTGCTTTGTGTCCTATTTCAATGCAAATGGGACAGAGAAATGTCCGGTCATCTCGGCAGAAAAGCTCCAGTGGTTTTTCATGTTTCTCGCAGATATAATCTTCCAGGTTTGCAACAGGGTTTATCAATTTGTGCTTTACGAGCCTTGCTGCTGTTTTGTGATTTTCCAAGTGAGTCTCGCAGAAGGATGTTACACATTGCAAGCATGATTTTACTGCGCTGAGTTTTTGATTTCCGTGGCAGGCATCACACAGAACATTAGAATTGTTTTGGCTTTCTTGTTTCTTCATGTGGTCAGCTACCTCTAATGAAGCTGTGTTTATTTTCAGTTGTGGATATGAATTTGTCCTTAAAAAGGAGAACATTTCAGTACAGCCACAGAAGCTCTGTCTACATGAAGTGAGGACTAGGTCGGTGCGCACTGAAGTGGCTTCTCAATATCTGAAGGAAGTCAAGGCTGTTTGTGAAGAAATAGTGACAACATCAGGCTGTTAAAAGTAAATTGATTTTCAAGTCATATGATCTATATTGGTTTGTGTATCCTTTTCTTTTAAAATACAAAGCAATTCATTTCAGTTTCACTTTTATCACATTTAATCTTTCCTTTGACTACTTGTTTTGTTTTAGGATATACATTTAATTGATAGTATTTAATGATACATTGGTATGTGTTACATCATCTTGCATAGTATCCATAAATGACTTTCAGTGAAAGTTATATTTATACAAACACATTACAAAAATGTAATTATAAACACTGCAGTAGCGCTCACCTTCTCAAATGAAAAGCATTCCTCTCTTTTTCAGTCTATTAGTATTATCTTATACTTTCAGGAGAAAAAACACAGCAAAACTGTTTGTCTGTGTTTGTCACAGCCAAAGGCTGAAGAACCTGTTGAGCACAGGTTAAACATATAGTATCAGTTTCACTTTATCGTAAGGGTGTGGGCAAAATCCTCTGTAAACATTACTTCATAGGCTCTAGCCCAAATATCAATGTACCTTTAACTACCTTTTTTGTGGTCTCTTTTTAAAGTCATGTAAACTCTTGATGTACAATTGGAAATGTTTGCTAAGCTATTATAAATTGCTGCCATGAACGCAGAATGTTGGGGTTAAAACTGCCCATATTTTTACTGTAAAGGTAGTCTAATCATAAATGACACAATTTTATGGCATATTGTCAGTGGAAAATGATTCTGAATTCGTTGTTGTTTTTTCAGGGATAGCTGCAGATCTGACAAATGGGCATGTTGAAAGATCTTTATCTTTATCTTCGTTCTACACAAAAGCATATACGGTATGCTATTTACTTACAGATTAAAAGGAAGTCCAACATGCAGTCCACGATGCAGTATTATTATGTCTGACTGTCTATAAGACTCTATGACTTTGAATTTTCAGATTTCAAGCTTTTAAAATTACTACTATCACTACTATAACCTGAAATATAGAAATGTTGGGACAAAAATTGGAATAAAATGAAAACTTAAAGAATATCAAATCAGATGAGTCAATATTTTATTCACAGTATAAAATAACATAACAAACAAACAAACTCAAAATTAGTTTATTTCATGCACAAAATTAGCTGATTTAAAATTTGATGCCTGCTGCAGGTTTTAAATATAGTTGGGCCAGGGGCATGTTTATCACGTTATAGCATCTCCTCTTCTTCAAATGTTTGAACACATTTAGGCAATGAGCTAATGAGTTTCTAGAGTTTTGGTGTTGGAATTTGGTGCTGAAGAGTTTGTGGTCATCTTTACTGTATTTTTCGCTCAATGATGGCCCAATCGTTCTCTATAAAGATCAGGTCTGCAGGCAGGCCAATACAGCACTCGAACTGTACTACTATGAACGTGCTGTTGTAGTCTCCCTGTTTCAGAGTTGACAACCCTGTTGACGCCCCTTCTGGACCATGTTCCCATATGTCTTTATTTTTGCATGATAGAGCTTTAGCTGGCAACTGCAGATGGCAGGGTGGATTGTGTTTACTGAGAGTGGTTTCTGGAAGTATTCCTGGGCCCATTTAGTAATCTCAACTTTTGAATTATGCAGACCACAGGCAGAGATTCATTTAGTTTCTGTGATTCTTTTGATTTGCATTGTAGATGATGAGATTTGCAAAGCCTTTGCAATTTGATGTTGAGGAATGGTGTTTTTAAAGTATTCCACAATCTTTTTTACACACTCTTTCACAGATTGGAGCACCGCTGCCCATCTTTGCTTCTGAGAGTCTCAGAATATATATTATCTAAGTGTTCAAATGTAAAAAAAAACAAACAATTTGTCTGAAAATTAGAAAAAGAACTCATTCAGGCACTAATCTTAAAAAAATAATTGTAAAAAAAAAAGTTTTGCATTTAGCAATTTAGGAGACACAGAAATTTGTTCAATAAAACATTTTATTCCTTTCTCAATAAATAAATAAACAAATAAGAATAATGAAAGAATATAAATAACAAAATTAAACTAAAACTAAACTAATAAAAATCATGAATTTGTTTAATGTACAATCACCAAGATAATTATCATTTAATGTCTGTTATAGAGTCCATTACTCCAAATAATTTACTCCAGTCATTTAGTGACTCCTTTTTTTGTATTCTCTGAAACTACAGATTATAGCAAGAAACAAGACAAGAAAAAACAAGTAAAAATACTTCACTAAACCTCACATTTACATAGCCAAGCATGATTTTATTCACAATTATTTCACTATTTCATACTTGTTGTTAATACACAAACACAAGATAAAAAAACAATATATGCATGATCACATGATGTTTTACTAACTATTTGAATTGTAATTAAGCCGTATTAAGAATCAGAGGCTTTGCGTTAATACCTCCTCTTCTGTTGCAAGGGCTGAAAAATGGATGGATTTTCTCCGTAAAAGACAGACCAGTGAAGGAGTAGATGAGAGCCTTGGTCTCAACATTGTAGAAGGAGACCAGACCCTCCTCATAATCCACAAACACTCCCACCTCCTGTGGTTTGTCTTTCAGAGACAGAGGAACAGGATGAGATTCATTTGCCACATATCTACCCCCCATTCTTAGCCAAATACACCAAAATCCATTTTCTGGGCACACTGTTATTTTCCCCTTTCTCTTAACAGACTCTCGAGCCACACCTAAATCCCATTCAGTCTTATCACTGACTTGGACCACAAAGTAAAACCTCCCACAGGAAAATCCATCCTTTCCCAGGACACAAGAAGATGAGTCAAATCTCTCAGGGTTATTGGGAACATCTCTCCAGGATTCACCATGACTGACTTGTTTCCCATCTTTAGACAGGATGAGTTTAGGGAAAGCTGTGTCAGGATCCAAAATCACATTCACTGCAAGAAAAACACAGTGATGAATGCATTAGAAGCAGTCCTTATTAAGCTCATGTTAATATTAGTCATATTTATCTTACCTGCATAAAGTTGCTGTATTGTACTCAGACTCAGGCCGAACCATGAGACCTTCTCTTTCTTATCCATCTTTTTTGCTTTCTTCTTTGAGAGAGTGCAGTCTGATTTACCCAAAGTAAAGTAGATTTTGCCCTCTGTCTGAACATTGCTTGTTTTAATATTTGAAATCTTGCCCTTCTGTGTTTTCAAAGTGTCCATTTTCTCTGTATCTGAAAAACTTTTAGCATCCAGTGAATGATAGGAGGGAGCAGAATCTGTGTTAGTGCTTCCAAATTCAAATATCTTACTGGTTGAAACTTGTGATATTGGGGGATTGAAGTTGATTTCATGAACAACAGAAGGTTGAGCTGTGAAAGAAAATATTTTAATATACAGTAAAATAAACAAGACTGATGGAAGTCTAATTTAATAACTATATCAAGAACTGAGCAGAAAATATTATTAAACAGCTGCAATTTGCACCAATGTTGCTGGCAGACAAATTAATAATAATAATAAAACTGCATAACCTAAGTTCTCAGTTAAATAAAGCAAAGAGCTGCTGGCAACGTGAGTGTGAGTATATAATAAAAGAGTTTTTGTTTTGAGTGAACTGTTACTTTAACTTACTGTTGTGGATACAGGCCTGGTTTCATAGGCTTAGCCTAACCAGGATAAGGCCAGTTCAATTATGACATTTAAGTAATTTTTATAGATATACTTTAGATTTACAGATTTACAGTTTAGTCTAGGACTATAGGCTTGTTTGTGAAACCAGGGGACAATGTTCTAAATAAACTTTTTATACATAAATACGTAAATATATAAATTCACTTCTAATGCTTACTGATATCATGAATTTGTTTTAGTTGCTTGTTGACTTTTTCTTTGAGGCAAGTAAGAGCTTTATCCAGAATATCTGTGTTGAATGTGTCAGCGTTAATGTTGATGTTCGTCCAGCTCTTGACTTCTGGGGGGCTACACACAGATGAGTAGACCTGATGTAATGCAAGAGAGCAGAGAAATGCTTCAGAATGAGGAGGCTTGTCCTGTGATATGAGCACTAAGAGAAACACTGACCTGTAGGAGGTGCAGGTGATCTTCAGTGTGTGAGAGCTGCTCCAGTTCAGTTTTTCTCCTCTTGAGTTCAGTAATTTCCTGCTCCAGCTCATTAATCAGCTCTTCAGCCTGTGTTTCTGCTGCTTTCTGCTTCTGCTCCATCACCTCCAGCAGCTCAGACTGACATTGTTTAACGGAGCGGATCAGATCAGCGAACAGCTCAACTTTATTTGCTTTATTTCTCTCATTGGTGCTCTAGTTATATCGAGAAGAACAATAGACAACCATTCTTTCCACCACTATACAATAGATGTATTTTTAAAAAATCTGTTAATTTGCCACTAAAAACACACCTTGTTGGACTTTACCAAGTTTTTTATCTCTGTAATCTTATTACTTCTGTCCTGGATCATAACCTTTATTTCTGCCTGAGTTTTTTCCAGTTGAACCTGAGGACAGAAAACAATATTTTATTAAAGGAGAAGTTCACTTTCAAAAAAACTTTTGCTGGGAATTTACTCACCACCATGTCATCCAAGATGTCCATG